>JAJJWW010009630.1:0-448626 GCA_023531295.1 Papaver armeniacum | reverse complement strand
TAGTTGTTGATTGTCGGTGAAAAATGGGGAGGAAGACGACAAATGTAAGTTGGGTTAAAAAAATAAAAAAATTATGAATAGCAGAGATGAGGTTGCGAAGGGAAGTTGATATGTAGAAGAAGAGAAGATATTATGAAATATAAAGATATGATTGCGAAATTACAAAGAATTAACATGCAAAGAATCGACAAATTAATCAGATAAATGCAAACCATACATGGCGTACACCTAGTTCGCGAAATCAAGAGGCCATTAGAGCAATGTAAAAGATCTAAGTGCGTCATGAAGGGTACCTGTTGGCTCAGGAAAAGGTTACACCGCCCACGGAACTGATCATGGAAAATTAGGGTCAATAAAGCCCGTCTAGGGGAGATACTTTGATTTTCAATCTAAGCTTAAGACTTAGATTGAATGACCAAGGGGTCTCTTCTAAGTCGTCGACATTTGACCAAGGCGCCGGTACACGTTGAACCAAGAGTATCTGGGGCATTTGAAGTGTCTCGGCCATTCTTGTGCAAGTCTCGGCATATCTTGCGCTCGGCCCGAAGAAAACTCAGCTTAGGGTGCAGTCTCGTAACCTCAGCCCTAGGCAAAAAGGGATAAAGGGCTGCGAAAATAAGCAGTTGTTGTTAAGACCGGATGGGGGAGCTAGCCTTGTATGAAGCACGCCTCCTTGAAGAACCAGGGAGATGATAAAGGGCGTTACCCTCATTAGGGAGGCGATAAGTGTCTTAGGCAATTGTCTTGAGGCTTTATTTATAAAGAAAATTTAGACTTGTCATATTTGTGCGACAATCTGAAGAGGCAATAATATAAAAAAATAAAGATAAGAAGAGATCAATAGATTCGGTACATGAAAGTGTAAGGGCGTCCTGCGATTTCGTCGCAAGGCAACGATGTCATGGGGCTTTATTTTTCGCAAGGATTTTAGGCACGTCATATTACGCAACAAACTATCTGCAGGCAACAATACTAAAGAAATGATAAGTCCAAAGATCAATGGGTCATTACATGAAAGTATAAAGACGTCCTGCGATTTGTCGCAATGACAGAGGTGGCACGGTAAGACCTTTAACTAGGAAGGCAAAAATAAGACCACACAAGAGAAAAAGAAAAAGTAGATCTTGGAAACAACCAAGAAAAACTTGCTATAAGAATTAATGACAACGGTTTACGACATTGAGGTATGTTACCATTTAAAAGTTATTTGCTTAATCTTTCATTTGAAAACAAATAACGAGAGGCAAGTATGGGAATGAATAGATTAAGAACATGTTATTTTTTTCATATGATAGAGTTACTTTAATAGTATGAAAAAGATTAATAATATATTGATTAGGCGTGTTGCAAAAAATTGCTCCTTTAACATGTGAAAGGGGCAGCAAAGTAGATCTTGTATTTGAAGATCCAAGAAACTTCGCGACAAAAGATTACAAAAGTAGAAGGGTTAAAAGAATAAATGCCACGAGATATTGCAAAAGGAAAAGAAGAAAAACGAGCTATTTCTTGTTTGGTTCTTCTTCTTCATAGTCCCTTCTACTGTCGTCTTCCTCGGATCCTTCTACTTCGTCACATCCTCATCAATTCCTCTTCTTCGCTAGCATCGCTGTCGAATATCAAAGAGGCATATTTTGGGGATTTCATCAAAGGAGACAAGGAGTATGAAGAATGAGGGATGATGTTGTCATCATGTTTGTCTTAATAGTCGATTCTGAAAGAACAACATCATTTTTGAAATTATTCTGATTTGTAGATGCTTCTTTAACTTGGAATATTTTATCATTTCGAAGAGAGAAGTCCTTTGCTGAGTTGTTCTTTCTAGTTGATTCACTTGATTCTTTTTGCGAAGTCTCTCCTCGAAGCCTCTGCGAACATATGACAATGGACTCCGGCAACTTAATGACTTCTTCATAAAACAAATAATTAAATGAAGAATGATCAACAACCTTCTCATGGAAATCCATATCCTAATCAGGCATATGCTCATTTGAAGGCTAGGTTAACACCTAAATTATTTACAGGCGTCATCTAGAACCTTAGCGGCCCAAGCGGAATTCATCGTCATTGTTTATGAGAAGAGGAGCGTTTGATTCTCTCTTTCGCTAAGAATAGCATTTTGACGGATGGATTCATCCCGTTCAATTTGAACTTCTAGAAGAGTCTTTTAATTTCGCTAATTCTTGAGCACCTTGTCTAGAAGGTCTTTATCATCCCCAATAAATCATTTTTATTCCTTAAAATACTAATTTTATCTTTAGAACTAAGATCGGATGTTTAAGTTGGTTGGCTAAAATATATCTATGATCAAGTTAAGGCCGAGATTCATTTAGAGGAGAGATAATTTGAAAAAACAAGAATCGTTGAGATGAGCAAAACAATCCATAGGTTTAAAATGAATGAAGAAGAATGGCTTTCATATAAACGTGCTGCGAAAATGATTGAGATGAGGGAAGATAACAAGAGAACAAAACAAAGGAAAAGGAAAAGTTTCATACCATAAGTGTTGGTTTAGACTCCCAGAAGGCTAGAAATATTATTCTTCGAGTGGCGAGTCGACTTAATTATGTCTTCTCTGTGAAAGAGTGGCGGCTTAGGTTTAATTCTTCATTTCTCTTCTGAAGTAGTAACTTCAACTCCCAATTCTTCATTTTTCTTGCGGCGAAGATTCTTCTTTTCGAGAATCTTGCGCCTCCTTTCAAGATCACGAGAACAACAAAGAGGCTCTCCCGGACTACAAAAGAAAACAAAAGAAATTAAAAGATATAATTTAAAATCAAAACTATGAAGAAATAGGGAATAAAGACATACCAAAACACCAAGTGAATTTAGAAAAGGCATGGGAGTCAGCGATCTGGAGACCCCATGGAAGGTTCGTGACTCTCTAACAAAGGAGCATCGCGAGATACTACGCGAGGTTGACACGTACTAGAGGCGGTCATCTCCGTCCCTTGCATGGAATCGGAGAAGATCTTTGACAGGTTGTGCCATAGAAAGTCAGTTGGAAAATTCTCCTTTGCGAAGTATCAACATCATCATTATCTTAAATCGCCAAGGAACTTTATTTGGATTGAGGATGTGAAGGAGAGGAGAATGGATCTTTCGTTTCTTAGAAGGTGGAGCAATAGACTTCTCACTTGCGAAAGAGGACCCTTACTTTGGCCTTTTGCCTTTACCAATCTCGGTATTTTCTTATTCTCCCACAATTTCAACATGACCTTCGCACACGAATGAAGATAAGAAAGCAGAAACATGATAATGTTATTGTTAAAAATAATAAAGAAAAGTATTTCTTTCTTCATCTAAGTGATCAAGCAGATGCTCCTTCAGGTACTCTCCTTAGCATTTCTTTTGTAACTTTTCCTCAACTTGATAATCTGAAAATTTCGCAAGATTAGTAGATATAAAAAGTAAGATTACAAGTTATGAGAAATTTGAGGAAGCATACCTCTTTTGATTTCTCGGGCTAATTAAAACCTACCCAAGGGCGATAATCGGCGGGTCGCGGGAAGCACATTTGAACACGAAATATAAGGTCCATTCAAAAAATAGAGGAAAAGACGCACCATTTGTCGTCTTTGGAATGGCGAACGTTGTTCTTGCCGGAAATGCCAATCGATATCCTGCATAAGTATTTTGTCTTTGGGAACATTTTCTCTTCTCTTCAAACGTGCACAATGAGTTCTATCGTTCTTCATGTTTATTATTTCATAATTTTCGAAGAGAAATTCTCTCACGAATACTTTTCAGCCAATATCTCTAAGTCCGCATATTTAGGATCCCTGACTTCATTAGGGTAAAGAGATCCCTTACCAGCACCACGATTGGCGAACTCAAGCATTAAGCGGATGCAATCTCCGCTTAATTGGTATACAGCTCGCGAGAATTTCGCATGAGAATTTCGTAAAACAAAGGAAGATCTGGGTTATAAAGAGGAATGGGAAGACCAGCGAAATTATGATTTTTTGATCATCACAATGATGATCAGTAAACAGTTTTGCAGAGAGAATGGATTTAGATTCTTGATTGGGAATAGTGGATAATGTGAAACCTTTCTCTTGCAAATCCTTTTGAACCTCTCCCAAAAGAACTTCATATCTGCGTCCAACTTGAGGCATCTTTCAGAGTATGGGAATGAAGAGAAGATTAAAGATCAACAGAAGTAAAAAGAAAAAGATTTACAGCATCAGAAGCGGAAATTACGGAGAGATGAAGAAGAGAAAATTGCGGAGAAAACAAGAAAGAGAGTAAAAAGAAGAAGAGAGGAGTAAGAAAAATATATATAGAGAGAAGAATTCTCGAAAAGGCAAACACATTTAATGCGAAGAGAAGACATGAACGGTTGAGAAAGGACGGTTGAAAAAGACGTGTCAAGAAATGAATGGAAGAAGGAATACGTGTAATAAATTTTGTGTAAAAGTACGGAGTCATGTCAAAACAGATAAGGATGAACAGTTGCGGCATTTTGAGTAGATTAGTTCTCATGACATTCTCTCCTTCGCAGAGAAGACATGAGAAGAGGCAAGATGTAGGATCAGAATATCGCAACACCAACGCCCTTGCGAAATCCATAAACGACGCATTGCGAAGATAACGCAGACGAATAATATAAATGACGCAACGGATGACGACAGCCGGAACACGAGAAAAGGCGTGAAGACCTAGCGAGATTTAGGAGTGTTGCGAGATTTACATTTGTACACTTGCGAGAATGTCGCAAGTCAGATCATAGAAAATAAGGGATAACTTAGCTGTCATCCATTATGTAATGTCCTATATAAAGAGCCGAATAGGCTTATGAAAAGGGGAGATCTTTTTAGAAAGTGGAGATTAATTTTAGAGGAGATAGAAGCTTAGAGTTGTAATAACATTCTTGATTTCACTTCCTTCTTTGTAAAATTAACTCAATTAATAAAAAGATTGGTTATTGATCTTAAACATGTGTTAGATATTATGAATTCATGTGAGGTGTGTATTGTAGATTTCTGCAATTACAATAAGAGCATTTGTAGTTGTAGTTCAGCAAGCCCGACTCCGGGGAAGTACTTTCTTTTGTAGATGGACCCCACAAACCAGCAGGTTTGCTTCGGCTTTGGCAAGCATACCGCATTAAACTCTCTTAGGTTCACAAATCCCATTCCTCCCATACTTTTTGGTTTACGACTCAGCCAAGCCTTTAAGTACACTCCTTTCTTGCCATACTCATTCTTTCCCTCGTAAAAGTCCCGCCTCGCAATTTATCGATGTTCTCACCACGCCACCGGCACTTCGAAAACAATTCATCGATACATTGGTACGGTGGACGAGGTTGTTTGTATCATGATGCCTTTTCCCGCACAAGATAGGTTTTTTCCTTTCCACTCCTGTAAATTGCCCCCAACCCTGTCTAGAATGAACTGAAACGACTTAATTTTGGACGTGTACGTAAACAAGGGTGAACCCAGGTACTTGTCATTTAGGGTTATTCTCTTCACACCCAAAATGTTTATAACATCATTCATAGTGTTCTGGTGTGAGTTTCGACTGAAAAAAACTCCAGACTTTTCCATGTTAATGAGTTGGCCAGAAGCCATGCTAAACTCGTTCAGCACCTTCAATATATTCTCACTCTCGGCTTTACTAGCTTTACCTGAAGATCGTTGAGATCGTCAACAAACAAAAGGTGCGATATTTCAGGTGCATTTAGGCCCACCTTAATCCCATGAATGAGGTCTAACTCTTTCGCTTTGGAGATGGCTCTAGACAAAGATCTCCATGCATATGATGAAGAGGTAGGGAGATAACGGATCTCCCCGCCTCGGCCCTCTAGAAGGGTTGAATTGCTCATGGGCACCCCATTCAAAAGAACAAGCCGACAATATAGTGGATGCATTGGTGCACCAGTCACACCATCGGCTACTAAAACCTAATTTATCTAGAATCTTGCCTAGAAAACTCACTCCACTCTATCGAAAGCCTTTGACATATATATCTTAAGACCCATAAGGAATTCACTACCCCTATGGGATCTCATCGTATGTAAGCAAACTTGGTTGCTTTATGGGTATTATTTTCTCATATCCGTTAGATGTCCTCTCTTTATTGGTTTTTGTACCCGAGATACGAAGTCCACGAATAAGAAATTGTTGTAGGATTATAGGTACTAAATCTAAAGGTAATGAGATAAATGTTTGCTAAGATAAAACGGCTAGATTCTTAATTAACTTTATCGATCTCTTCAAAATCACTTTTGTCTAAATCCAAAATGAATATCAATTCAAATGTAAACACAACACCTATAATAATAGGTACCCGGAGACTATGTGTACAATAAATTTGATAAATTCAAACGTGACAGAAACATCTCTAATCTCTACGATAGGTACCCAAAACCTCTGTACAAAACAGTTTGAAGAATTCGAGGATAGCTTAATTTAGCATTATAAGAATGAGCCTATAAGAAAACAAGATTCGGCTAATTGTATGTCTATACAGCACGGGTTAGCAGGTGCGTATGCGCGGTTAGAAGCTTGTATTCATAATTTGGTCAACAAAATGAACACAACTCTCAATATCCACAAGACTTGTTCCCAAAGGTTTTTCTCAATCAAACAATGTTAAATCCAAGAATCCACTTGTGGAAGTGGTGTTTTATTGGAAAACTTTTGTAGCAATATTTGCTTCAAACCACAGAGTTAGTAGCTTCAAAATGCAAATGGGAGCTTCGAGTAGAGTTGAATTAGATATCTCGGAACGAAAGAAGAAATTCTACACTCTAAGGGTTACTCATGAAGAAGATTATAACACTTTAAGAAAGAGGAGGTACTAGAGGCGTTTTGATAAGTTAATGGTCTTAGTTTGGGTCCATGTTGGTGGTCTGAGCTGATTGATGAAGAGCTCTTCTCAAAGGTAATGATTTGGTTACTCATCAAAAGAATCCCAACTCATATCATTCTGATATTAGAGGCATAGTTAGACCAAGTGGTGTCATGCTAAAAAACCATATGGAAGGGACATATTTTAAAAGAATTTGGAGGTAAAACTCACTACAGATGTCACCAGACCACTCGGCTTTGGTATAAAAGCTATGAAATACCACTTATCTCTCAATGGCTAGAAGTTGCCTACTCTCAATGGCATAAATTAAAGTCTATAAAATCTAGATCAACCAAATTCCACATGTGCCTAACCCACCAAATCACACACAACCTCAACATCATCACCACCCAACCCCTCGACCAAAGCACCTCCACCTAGAACTCAACAACAAAAAATTGTTCAAGCTTGGAAGATGTGATTCACGGATCATACTCGATGCCGATGTTCTTTGAATTTGAAACCAGAATTGAAACATGCTAAAAGATTGGGATGGAGAAACCTATGAAAATATTGCTTCCACCTCCAGCGGCCTATCATATTTGGAGATCATTCTCCTACTTCAAGATTATAATACTCCTCACCCATGTGCTTACTGTCAATTAAAATAACATATTTGATCTTATCAAGAATAGCTCGAGGCACCAACAAGAAAAACTTCCAAAATGAAAGTTGCGAGAGCTCAAAATACAAGCACTCCCGGACAACAAAACACTCTCTCATCTGGATACTTCAGGTTTAACTATCTTTCAGTCTCCCCTCCACTAAAAGCCTTCCCTTTCAACTCTCTTCCACTTTCCCAAATTAAGACAAGAATGGAGAATGAAATTGCTCTTTAAAGAAAGAAAGCACTTGAAAGAAAAGAAAAGGTACATATCTTTGTAGAACCCACTCTAACACCTTGTTTCTCACCATGATGGACAAAAAGAAAAAAAACTCCAATTTCTTGATGAAGGGACCCCAAATTCCACTAGCACTTGCTAACGAAGATATTCAAAAAGACTTAGATGGGGATTTGGTGACAAGCAAAACCAATTATTCTCTCTTGTTGGCTAATGGTAACTTGGAAAGATCTCTTGCTAAAAACATGGTGCATTCCTTTTCCTCCTTTTACTTTCTTTGGCTTTCTCTCTCAATCTTAATTTATTTCAACTTATGCTTTATCTCTAAATGCTATGATAGTATTATCGAAGACTTACCTCAAGTATCCTAATGTTTCTTACCACCTGGCAATTCTTCATTCCTTGGCATGGAATTTCCAAGGGTTAGGAACTAGAGTTGCTAAGAGATATCTCAATAATATTAGACAAACTAAACCTGATATTGTCTTTCTCTCTGAAACTAAACAAAAACAAGAAAAGCTTGTGAAAATAATGCATGAAGTCAATGTCAACAACTTCGGTTTGTAGCCTTCTTCCAGTGGCTTAGCATTGATACGGAAAAGCAATCTAAATATTGACATAATTGACTTCTCCTTAAATCATATCAATGCTAAAATTAAATCAGCTAATGGCCCTCCTTGGCTCTTCACTGGCTACTATGGTAGCCCCTATAATACTTCCAGTAAAATTGACTCTTCAAAATCTTTGAAAAACACCGCAGGTCACCAATCATCTTCCTTGGTTAATCATTGGTGATTTCAATTTCATCTGCATGACACCGAAAAATTCAGTGTTAAATTTATTGATATTTTAGAAGTCACTTTTTCAACAACAAAATTCTTGAGATAGATTTAGTTGATCTTGGTTTATGCCGGTTGCCCATTTACTTGGTCCAACAAAATAAGTGGCAATGCTCTAACTCAGCAAAGATTAGATAGAGGGCTTGCAATCGAAGATTGGCTTCTTCTCTACCCCAATACCACTATCTCTAATATGTTGGCTATTGGGGTCCTGATCACTACCCCATTCTTCTTAATTCCAACCCCAATTGGAAAATGGTAAAATCCCTTCAAATTCTTTGGTCCCTACAGGAGCATGAAGAATGCAAAAATAATAACGAGTGCTAGGATAAAACTCTTTCTAGTTCCAGTGCTTTCATCATTGCTAGAAATCTGAAAAAATGAAGCTTCAAATCGAGTTTGGAACAAGGAAGTTTATGTCAATATCAAAAAATATAGAAGAATGAAAGCGGACTTAACGGCGGCTACACAAAAACTATTTCGGATTTGATAGAAGTCAAGCTCTAGGCGGAAGGCTAGAAAGAAACTCAAGGACTTGAAAGACATTGAAGAAAAAATTTTGGAAGACTAAAAACAGAGATCAACTAATAAACGGAGATCATAACACTAGTTATTTTCATAGAGCCACCAAAAGCATAACCAGGAGAAACAAGATTGACACAATCCAAGATAATAAGGGGGAAGGGATAACAGATCACCAGGAAGTGAAGAATTGTTTCACCAACCACTTCTCAGATATGGCGACTACTGAAACCATCAGCTTAAACCTAGAAATTATCAATCTCATACCCACTACCTTAACCATTACTGACAATGATACTCTTAATAGAACACCTGATTTCAATGAAATAAAACCCATACTGTTCAGCAAGGCAAGTGACAAAGCTCGAGTGCCACGATGGCTTCCTCCAAACTTCTTTCAAGCCAACTGGGAGTTTCGGGTAATGACATTGTAAAAAAATGGTTCAATACTTCTTCACCTCTTGAGAACTTGCTCAAAGAAATGAATTCCACTTTCATCTCCCTCATTCCCAAAATTGAAAATCCTTTTTCCCCAAGTCACTTTAGGCCTATTAGCATTTGCAATACAACTTATAAAATTATCTCCAAGATTTTAGCCCAGAGAATGAAACCTTATCTCAATAAGATCATTTCACCATACCAATCTACTTTCATACCAGGCAGACAAATCTCTGATAACATTGATATTGCTCATGAGATCATTCACACTATGAGATCCAAGAGAGGTAAACATGGTAAAAATGGAAGCATGGGAATCAAAATTGATATGGCAAAGCCTTTGATAGAGTGGAATGGACATTCCTAATCACCATCATGAAGAAGATTGGCTTCAATACTCGGTGGTGCAACAAAATAATGCGAAAAGTGCATATCCACTACTACTTGATTGCTCTTATAAATGGATCTCCAGATACTTTCTTAAAACCATCCAGGGGCCTTAGACAAGGTGATACTCTATCTCTTTATCTATTCCTTTTCTGCATGGAAGCTCTTTCTAGAACCCTCATTCATGTTGAGGCTCAAGTATTTATAACTGGTATCAAGATATGCAAGAATGCACCTTCCATCAATCATCTTACGTTTCTTGATGACCATCTATTTTGCAAAGCCAACAAGATAGAAGCTCAGAATATTATGGATATCCTAAATATTTTTGGGAAAACCTCTGGACAACTAATCAACTTCAACAAATTTGGAGTGTTCTTCAGTAAAAAAAACCATTTCAAATCTTACACCTGTCATCAGCAACATAATGGGTGTTCAAGTTCTTCAGTTGGATGACAAGTATTTGGGCTCCCCTCTTTTCACTCACATAAGCAAAATCAAGTCTTTCAAGCCTGGTGTTGACAAGCTCAAGATAAGGCTCTCCAGTTGGAAAAATGTCCCCCTTAATACGGCGGGAGGAAGTTCTTATCAAATCTGTTACTTCTACATCTAGTATATACCAGGATGAACCGTCTCGAATCCCAAAGAAAACTTGCCAAGATCTCAACAAACTTCAAAAGGGACATGTTCTGGGAAAGAATCTGAAAATCCCAAAGGCTACTACCCAGCACAGGTGCTGATCTACAAACCCAAAGAAGCCGAGAGGTATGGGTTTCATGAACATGGAACTGTTAAATAGCTCTATGATCACTAAAATGGTTGGAGACTAGCGCGGGACCATGACTCACTCTTGGTGTCAATTAATGGATGCAAAATATCTAATTGGCAGGAATGTTCTTAACATAGATACTAAACCAAAAGATGGATATTCTTGGATTTGGAAGGGAATATTGGAAGGCATCAACAATATCCAACAACATTGTACTTGGAAAATATGCACTGGAAGGAAGATAAAAATTTGGGAGGATTCATGGATCCCATCTATCCTAAAGATTGAAGAAAGCCAATTAATTGTCCAAATCACATCGTGACAGTTGAAAATTCTTTTGTTTCCTAATGGGAATGAGATCATATTCTAGTCAAAACCTCTTTAACCTCATCACTCGCCCATGCCATTTTAAATATTGATACTCATCCTAGGGAGGAGGATAAGATTGATGGAACCTGGACGATTCTGGAAAATTCTCTGTCAAATCTCTTTATAAAGCCAAGATAGATGAGCTTTACAGAAATGATATCATAACAAGGAATTGGGGGGAAATTTGGAGTATAGACATAGCACCTGCCATTAAGATCTTCATCTGGAAATGTGCTCATGAAATGTTACCCACTAATGCTAAAACGGCTAGTATTCTACATTACATAGATCATCTATGCCAAATATGCAAAAGTGGGGAGGAAACCATGACACATATGTTCCTAAACCTGTCCAAATTTTACCTCACAAGATGACATGAAATAATTGGAATCTCGCATGGAAAGTTTGATAACACAACAAATTTCATGGACTGGCTTAACTCCTGGTATCTGACGGGAGTTACCAGAGCTGACTGCAATTTATATGCTACTATTTGCCGGTTCATCTGGAATGCTAGATGTGAACTAGTTTTCAGTCACATTTAGCCAAATGTCAAACAAACCTCCAATCGCATCGGGCAACATCTATGTGAACACAAAGAATCCATCATTTACTCAATCATGTTTTAAACACTATCTCCATGAATAATGGGGAAACTGAAACTCAAGAGGAAACTAGTATTTCTCCATACACTCTGGACCAGTACCCTAGAGGGAAATATGGTTTAACTATAAAAATATGCACAGTGCAAGACCCTGACAACTTAATATATTTCTCTGCCCTAACTTTGATGGATTTTGCAGGAAACGTTATTAGTACCAGAGGACATCCAGACCACTCTGGAACTTGGGGAGCAACATGAGAAACTTAGCTTTTAGGTGCGCCATGGAAATGCGACAAATAATATAGAGATGCTGGTATGAATCCATGGATATCCTAGTTCGATTTAAGCTTCTTTACCACAAAGCCGTCAAGGGAAGATTTCATCTAAGCTATCATGAAACGCTACACAATGAAGAGGACGAAGACATTATTACCAGAATCAAGCCAGTTACTTTTGTTTTGATTAGTCTTAAAATTATCCATAGACTCCAAATTTGGATACTCGTAATACTGCTTTGTTTTGTAAGAACAATGTTGGCAGCTGCGTCAGCAACAATGCCAACACTTTGTACTGGCCTGAGGCTGTGTTTGGCCTAAGTTTTTCCTATAAAAAAAAGACAAGTGAGGGAGGACTCTATATATGGTGACTTTGTGTCAATGTGAAGCATGACTTTTTTTTTCCAATTTGGCACAAAAAGATTGGATTTGGTGTTTGTAACAAAAAAAATTCAATCAACAATGAAAGGACTAACTTGTCCCTCCTCTTTAGTCCAATTACTATAGCTCCTTATGCATCCTATTTTGTTAAGGGTATAATTGGTAACCAAACTTTAATATAACATATCTAAAAACTCGTGCCTTGGAATTTCACAAATTTTATCTCGTTGAAATGGTATTAAAAAAATCTACGCAATGAGTACAAACAACAATATCAAATTTAGAGTTTTTACGAAAAATTCGGAGGTGTTTATCAATTTTAGGCACAATTTTCGAAAAATTAAATGTATATCCATCATGCAAACCACCACAAAAGATACATAGTATTTTACGTAGCCATTGGTTTATGCATCAACTTATTTCCATTGCAACTAATAAAACCTGGCTAAATTGGGGCATATGCCACTTAATTCGGGCCTATAGCTACATGACAAAATAGGGTCATTAAGAAATAATTCATAGAAACCCCTTATCCACTATTTATGTTAATACCTAATATGCCCTTATTAAATTAGTGATGATTAATTAAGTTAGTATTAGTTAAATTAATTAGTGTTTGAGTTTGATTATAGTGTTAGGATTAGAGTAGAAATTCATTTCCTCTTTTAAGGTTTGGAGGGAAAGAAAAAGTAGAGGGAAAAAAGAAAAAACTAGGGTTTGTGATTTTCTTAGCAAAAATGAAACTTTATAGTGATGATGAAGACTCTAGTAGTGATGAAGAAGTGGGTGCATCGGATTATCATGATTTCGATCCTACCGTATTGGATATTTTGTTGAATGAAGAAGAGAATGTCGACCAAAGAATGCTTGAGGATATTATTCAAGCACAAGAACAATATCGTCGGGAAGAAGAAGGTGATAATGCTTCTAATGAACATATATGAGTTGTAACGATCTATAAACATGTATTTGCATGTCCCAATCGCTCAAAAAGGGAAAAAAATTCAAAACTTTAACCCAGAATCGGTTTATTCGATAGCACCACATAAACCGATTATGGGTAAAATCCCCAAATTGGGTATAACAATCGGTTGTTGTTAGTCACCACATAAACCGATTGTATTATAAATTTGGGCGCGATGGGTACGTGACGGAAATCGGTTTTTGTTGGTGATGTGCATAATCCGATTTCTTCACTTGAATAATCACGTAGAATACACGAAGTTCACAATCGGATTATTTACGTGTATATGTAATCCGATTGTGGAGAAAAAAAGTTCTAGGAGAAATGATAAAAAAAATCGGATTACATATACATGAAAATAATCCGATTGTGAACTTTGAAATTTTTTCGTTAAGTCCATAATCGGACTTTATTGTTGCACATATAAACCGATTACTTTCAATCGGTTGTCTCACCGTAACATATAAACCGATTCTATATCATCAACTTGTTTATATTTGTTGTAGATTGTTGTGGCGTTTGAAGAAGATCGGACCAAAGTCGTATCTCTTGTTGGGTCATGATACCTCTCGCCCACTATTTCACCGATTTGAGTGGAAAGAAAGAAACGATGCAAAGAAATGGTTTATAGACAAGGGCATAGAGATCAAATGCGCATTAGTTTTAGGTCATCGTTCAAGTCGAGATCGTTTGGAACTTGTTTGTGAGAGAGGTGGAAAGCAAGAAAGTCACTGGGCAAAGGACAGACCGTACGTGAAGAAGACGGCAAGGGAATACATTACTAAATCAAAGAAGTATGGTTGCCCGTTTAAGATTATAGTTAATATACCCAAGTATAGTTGCCCGTTTGTAGTTGTTTGTTCGCTTATTTTGCGATCTCTTCTTCCATTGCCGCAATTGATTTGGTTGTTTGCTTGCATCTTCTAAGTATGTGTTCGATTGAATTGGTAGTTGATGATGATGGACTTGACATCTTCAAATGAAAAAAATTAACAATGGAGAAAGATTTCTTTGGATTAGGTAGTGTATGAAAGAGAATAGGTGTAGATGGGGAAAAAGCGATTTGCTTGGTTTTTACGGAATTGGAGAGTCGACCGTGTGGAGACTCCTTGAACCGAGCGAAATGTTGAACCTCACAAAGATGCACTGCAAGAAGGGAGTGCTTTAAGTTCCGAGATCAATATGTAAGACTCCGGCCTAAACCAAGAACAATGGCTAGTTCCACAGTCAATTCGGTCACAAGAGAGGATGGGTTGATCTCGTAGGAGGGAAGTCGAGAAATGCGTGAGATCAATGGTGATCCGAGATTGTAGGTGTGTTGTGAATTCGGCGTAAGAATGCTCTAAATGATTGAATTTTGCTCAATTTAGAGTGAATGCTCGGACAATGAGTTCGTGTAGACGAAAGATTGTCTGTATGAACTTCCGAGAATTCTTTAGATGAATGTTCAGTGTTCGAATCTTGTCCTTTCAATCGATTCGAGACATTTTATAATGCTTGGGAGTTGAAAACACCATGATCCCATAAAGTGTGACACTTTGTTTGGGAATCGGAGAGTGGGGAAGTGGGAAATCGTGTTAAAACCAGGTTGCTCATCGTGCGGAGACTTGGTTAATTTTCCACCCACTACTTTGCCGACTCTTCCAACCGATTGCACGACTTGCTCACATTCTCATTGTGGGTGAACACACGTGTAGTAGACCGCTGACCAAAACCCTAGTTAATATCCCCCATGTGACACGATTGATATCTCGTGATTGTGGAGTCGATTCTTCGACTTTGTGGGACGATGAGTCCATGTATTGTTGAATTGAACATGTTTTTGCAAATGTTCAAATTCATAAATCAAATATGTCTGCTGAGACGAGGTATTATTATGTTGATTACCTAAGACGAGCAAATTGTGTTGCTGAATTGTCGAATAATATTGATAGTTGAACCAATATTCTTGAATCTGAGCAAATATTGCTGGTTCGAGCAAATATTGCTAGTCTGAGGACTATTGCTAGTTTGAGCAAATATTTCCGGTTTGAGCAAATATTGCTCGTTTGATGAATTGTTGGTAGCAGGACCAAAATAAATATTAATTTAAGATACTGACTGCTGGGTCGAGTAAAATAAATAAAAAAAATGTTGATCATGGAATCAACATAAAATTATCAAAGTATTTGAATGCCACTTCGAGAATCATGTTTTTGCAGAGCTCGGATTCAAAACCTAATTTTACTAAAATGATGATTTATTGCAAATCAATCAGAGTGAAGCGGGACCGGATACATGGGATGACGAATACGCCATGTAACGCCCAAATTCTCGAATGAGCAAAGTACCAAAGTCTCTTGAGGACCAGTTGGTGAAAGAATGATTAAATGCTGGTTTAATCATTTTTTTGAAATAATGCTCGTGTGAGCGACAAATAATAAAACCTAGCCATGAAGAGATGAGGAACCGACCAAGAGGTCACGAGACCGGTTCTTGGTGGCCGTGGGACCAATGGATGGTCGTTCAAGCAAACTCTTAATTGTTTGAAAGAAGTTTGAACCTAATATGAGCAACTGAGCAAATTAGGTTAAAATCATTAAAATATGTGGGACCGGCAGTTTGCAAGCCCTAGGGTCACCCTTGGTCGGTCAAGGGGATGTGCCCGTGTCACCATGACGTTCATGTCTCAATCCTGAGAGTTTCAATATTTTCTGGTGCGCGTTTGAGCAACATTCTGAGAAAATATGCAAAATCCAGGGTTTTGCTGAAACTAGGAAAAATACATGAGTTGATGAAAAATAATAAATAAAACAGGGAATTGAAAGGTGTGGGACCGACCACAGCTAGGGCATGACCGGCCAGTTAACAAGATTTGGTCCCACACTTTCCCAGTTTTATGTGATTTTATGTATTTTCTCTGATTTGAGGGAAATTCCATGAAACTGAAGAGTTTGCTGAAATTAGGGAATTTCCATGAGATGAGAGAGATAAAATAGGGAATGGTGGAGTGTGGAGTGTGGGACCAGCAATGGTGGAGTGTGGGACCAGCAATGTCCAAGGCATGGTCGGTCGGCCAATGGGCACGGTCCCAGAGCACTCTTCCCAATTTTATGTAATTTTCATGATTTTAGGAAACTTTCATAAAATCAGAGAGATTTGTTAAAATCAAGGTATTTTGTTGAAATCAGGGAGTTTTCATGGAATTAGGAAACTAAAACAACAAACAATAATAAAATAATAGGCGTGTAGGACCGGCTAGGGCATGGCAAGGCCAATGCTAGAGCCGGTCCCAGAGTTTTCCTAATTTTATAATAATTTTCATGATTTTAGAGAAAATTCATAAAATTAGGAATTTTGATGGTTTTAGGAAAATTCATAAAATCAAGGAATTTTCATAATTTGAGAGAAATAATAAAATAATGGGGACGTGAGGTGTGGGACTAGGCCACGCCCGGTCCCATGAGTTTTCTAATTTTATAATAATTTTCATGATTTTAGAGAAAATTCATAAAATTAGGAATTTTCATGGTTTTAGAGAGAAAAATTCATAAAATCAAGAATTTTCATAATTTGAGAAAATAATAAAATAATGGGGATGTGAAGATATTAAGTAGGTCATGACCGCCTATTTAATTATATTATTACAAAACTAAATTATTAATGTTAAATAAGTAGGCATTAGGAATTTTATAACTATTCATAAATATTTTTATTTAAAAGGAATGGCAATTAATACAAAGATATTGAGTAAGTCTTTTTTTCCACTTATATATGGTGATACCTTTGGATATTAAAAAATGATCCCTAATTTTATTATTTCTTTTGATAAAATCATGAGATTAGAGAATTTCTTTGATAAATCATGAGATTAGAGAATTTCTTGAAACGAAGGAGATTAGCTCGAACAGAGAATTTTCATTTAGAGATCGGGGAAAAATAATAAAATATGACAAAATATAAAATTGGGCGCGGATCAGTCACGTCACCGTTAACTAGATGAGCCTTCATCCTAGCGCCTTTGCTAATATTTTATTATTATTATTTTTCCTTCCTATTTTGCATAGGTTCATCGTTCATTCATATTTTTGAAATGCTCGTTTGCGCATTCAAATGCTGGTCTGTGCATTATTGTTAAGTACACTTGCACCATTTTAGTTAGGGCTTATTCGATGCTCAGATGCCTGTCTCATTGAATATTTATCACTAACCCGTGGAATTCTGCTGGAAGAACCACGAATTGAAGTGACGAAATATAACGAAGAATCGTAGAATATTGATGGATATTCGATTTATTAGAGATAATTAATCGATGGCTCTATACTAGCACCTGCTTCCTATCTAGGAGCATTAATTATCTGAGGGTTGAGCAATATGAACTTGCTGGAGTGTCATACTCCTCTTGTATAGTTAGGGAAAACATGGTTGCATCCTGAAGACGTTATTGCTCCATACTAGCAGACATGCTGTCTAGGAGCCATCCAATCTTGCGATTCTATATAGTATGAGATGTGCCGTGGTCTCAGCTGGGAGACTACACATCTACATCTTCTCTGAGAGACTTTCTCGATCAGATGTTTTATGGCATGAGCTTTCATTCTTAGAGACATGAGTCTCAATACTCATCTGATTGCCGGATCCAGAGTAATTCACCAAATTGCTCGGTATTCATGAGATGTGCCGTGGCCTCACGGGAAACTACACATCTACATATACTCCGAGAGACAAACTTCTCATGTAGAATTATGGCATGAGCTTTCATGCTTTAATGAGAGACATGGGCCTCAATACTCATCCGATTGCCGGATCCGAAGTATAGTTTTACAATTTTACCCCTTTTTCGAAAATCCACCATCTATAATAGGCTATCCTCTTTATATACACAAAGTACCAACGGCTATAATTTCAATTTCAAAAAATAACCGTTAACAGTCACAATCGGATTATACATATGCACTAATAATCTGATTCTTGATTTCTCTACAAATCCGAACTTGAACCCGGAATCGGTTAATGCATGCATTAACTTAAACCGATTGTTGTTGATGTTCACCCATAATCGGGTTATGTAGGTACATAATAAAAACCGATTGCTACCACAATCGGACTAGTATAGTGCACACATAAACCGATTCTGGGTGAATTTTCAGAAAATTTGATGAGTGAATTTCAAAGATTTAGAGGTAAATCATTGTAGAGTACCTCTTAGAAGGAATGGATTAAAGGGATTTAACTCAATCACTTGAATTGTTTGTTTTTGATTTTTTTTTCAAAACCCAAAATGAAATTAGATTTCAATTGTTGTTTTGGATTGATTAGGATTTGGTTTTGATTTTGATGGAAATTGAAAAAAAAAAAAGAGTTTTGATTAATGATTTTTGTATTTGTTAATAAAGTGATTATGATTTTGTATTTGTATTTGTGTTAGAATAATTAAATTTTCTTTAAAGGGTTAATTTAGTATTTTACCATCTTTTAGACACCCATATCCTTCTCTTTAGGTTGGTTGAAGTAATTCATAGGCCCCAATTAAGTGGTATAGATCCCAATTTAGCAAGGTAATAAAACGATGTACTCCCTCTGTTTCAAGAAAAATGATACTTTCACTTCATGCACAATTTTTGAAATTTAAATGCATAGCCATTATGCAAAACCACCACAAAAGATATATAACACATTATGCATCCATATTTTTGTTTATGCATCGGAAAAATGATACTTTCATTCTGTGTTTAAGAAAAATGATACTTTCGTGTAATTTCTTCTTGATTAATTTTGTCACGTGTGATGGGTCATCTAGTTAATTATATGTGATACTTTTAATTTGCAAAAATTTAAAAAAAAAAAAAAAATCCAATAAAAAATCCGAGGATAATCACCAATAGTAATTGAAAGTGAGTATAATCACCAATACTGATTATACTCTAAGGCGAAGTATTTTTTCTTGACCGAAAGTGTTTCTTATTCCAAGTGACGACATATTAAGGCTCTATTGCCTTTGCCTCTTTATGTTATTGAAAGTGACAACATATTATTCATATCCTAAATGCCAAAAAATCATGTAATCCTAAATCATTTATATTTTGCAATCATGCACGATTTAAGGGGTATACCTTCTTAAGTGTTGGTACCATTTCATATCCAACGGCCGGGATCGATGGGATTTTATCCTATGTAAAACGAACCACTTAGGCTTAGTTTGGTATTTTAAAAGAACTTTTCTCTGCTTTGTCGTTGTTGTGTTGTCTTTGTGAGAAAAAGCGGTTAGCGTTTGGTAAAATATTAATTAAAGTTATTGATTAAAAGAAATCAAAGTGTGTTTGGTAAACTTTCGATTCAACCATAGTTGTTGGCAAATGACAAAAAGCAGGATCTCTAATGGTTTTATTCAATTTTATGGGGTTTAAAAATAATTAATTATTTTACTATATAATATTAATATTCATACTAATTACCCCTATTATTATGATTGTTAAAAATTATTTTACTTAAATACTTGATATATATATATATATATATATATATTTCAAACAAAAAATGAAACTAAAATTGAGTAATTATTTAATATTTTTTATTTATACATTAACAAATTAAATGAAATTATATAATAGTTTGAAAAATTAAAAAAATTAAAGAATGCGATATAAGAAATAGTAAAAAATGGATTGTATATAAATTTAATCTTTTGTCGTTTATAAAATAAAGTAGGATAAAAAGATAAATCAATCATTAAATTTAGGTGGGGCGCCACAAAACATCTTTTATAACTTTTAAAAGCTCCTCCTCCCTCACTTTTTAAAATTAAAATTTGGGAAGTCTTTCAATAAAAAGACTTCGATTTTTTTTTATCAAACACTAATTTCAAAAATTATTGACATAAATAGCTTTTGAAAGTGCTTTTGAGAAAATAAAAGCATTACCAAACCAAGCCTTAGTAGGACTGGTATCCCCATTTATAAATCATGGAACCATGCGTATATACATGACCGATTAAAATTGCGCACAAATATCCAATACCCAACCTAATGTATCATGCACCATTCATGAGTAAAAATGTAGTAAAATGGTAAGAAGAAAAGGCAAACAAAGTGCTCGGAGGCGGAGCAAGGCAAAACGCACGCACACACGCTTGTTAGTTGTTAGGTAAGGTATATAAGTGTCAATACGTTACGGAAAAAACCTCCACTCATCTGTCCTTGTCCTTGAGTTAGTTCACTCGACTCGCCCTTTTTGTGTTTGTGTCAGTTCTGTTTCGTTCATGCTTTTTTCTATGCTCTGATCAAATCCTCCTGTTGTGTGCATAACAATCTGCAGCAGAAGCAGGTAAAACAACAATTAGAAGATCGACCTCTTCCTTTTTCTCTTTCGCTATCTACTTTTTCTTTCTCTCATCTATTATTGGTTTCTTTTTGGCAGAAATTGATTCTTGTTTTGTGAAAAGAAGAGAGAAATTGAGGCGGTTTTGATTTGAGGAAGAGAAATGGGAAGGATTTTCGTGATAACGTTGGAGGGAAAGATCTATAGTTGCAAACACTGTCAAACTCATCTTGCTTTACGAGAAGATATTATTTCTAAGGTTCTTTTCAATTTCTATTTGAGTTTTTCTTGCAATTCTTTAGTGGTTAATTTTGTTTCCTCGTTGTGTTTGATTTAGGTTTTATTGAGTTCTTGATTAAGAAATGAATTGTGGGTTTGTTTGTATTTGGTGGATTTATTAGTAATTTGGTACCAGAATTGATGAATTTTGGGGGTAACATGTACTTGTTGTGTGTATGGTTTGAGTTCTTGATGGAGAATTAGGTCTTAGAAATCTCAATGTTAGCTTTCTTTCTATAGAATTTGTCAAAATGGGTTTAATTCTAACAATCTAGGGGTGCTAGGGAATGGTGGAATTTATATGCTTAGAATATTCTCTTAACAAGTAGAGGAATCACTTGAAGGCAACTCATGGATGGCAGTATTATCAGTCTGTTGTTTGGTTGCTCAGCTTTGCTGTAATTGAATTATGGAACTACGATATGCGATTAAGTCACTTATCTTTCTATTACATGGTGAAGCTAAAATGATTGGGTTTTTGTTTGGTTGAAGGTGGTGCTCTAGATTGCCATTTGCCACTGAATGATGTTATGATACATATTGCTAGTGCAATTCTAAAATCTTCTTACCCTGAGGATGAGTTTTCCTTTGAAGCCATGTTTGAATGTATCTGGATTCACGGAAATAAAACTGAGTAGTTGGTTAATGACCAAATCGATTCTAAACTTGGAGGTACATTTTAATGTCATTCGCCGGTGAGTGATTTATTGTAAGATCAGTAGAACTTCTTTGTGCTTGGCATGAGACACAATCGATCATGGTCTGCATCTGTTTGCTTGGATATTAAAGGTGTAATCATTGGCTTTTCTTTGTTTCTTAATACTTCATTAACAATGGTCAAGCAGGAACATGTTCTGACTCGATTCTTTCTTTCAGGCATTCCATTGCAGGCATGGGAAGGCATACCTATTCAATAAAATGTTAGTACTTCTCCCAGATATAGCACCATGAATGTTGAATCTTGTAACATAACTTTCTGATTGTGGGGAAGATTATGCGTCTTTCCCTACAAGTTTGTGAGCACTTTGTGCACAACTTTTGAACTGATTTTGAACCTCCCCTAACGTCTTTATCTTCTTTCGATGCTTTACAGTGCGAATTTCACAGTGGGTGAGACTGAAGAGCGCATGATGATGACTGGTGTACATAGTGTTTGCGATATATTCTGTGTTGGCTGTGGATCAATTGTGGGATGGAAATATGTAAGTATCACATATCTTTCCATTCTTGACTGTAATTTTCATTGGTAGTAGAATGTGATCCATGGTAGCATTACATCAACCAAAAATTATATGCAGCTATGCTTCCGTAACTATTAACATTATCATTTAATTCCCATATCTATTTTCTCTTTGCTAATAACTGATCGTTGTCTCCAGGTAGCTGCACAAGAGAAGAGTCAGAGATATAAAGAAGGCAAATTCATTCTTGAGAGGTAGTTGGTAGCCTCTCTCTCACCCTCTCCCTCTTCCACATCTAAGTTCCGGGTTTAGATTTTGGATCACACTGTGTGGAAATGTATTTATTGTTTATACTATCATATACAGAACATCCCATTTAATATGAAATGGGATTTTGCGTGCTGAGCAGGTTTCAGGTGTTGGGTCCAGAAGGGACCTTGTATTATTTCAACAACAATCCTGAAGCTAGTGGTAGCGAAGCAGATGATATGTGAAGATGTTAACAGATAACACCCTATGTAATGCTCAACCATTTGATAACTGCTGATTCTGACTGTACATTCTCTCTCAACCATATATAAGCTCTCCCCAATTTCATGCAGATTTTCAGATGTTTGATCTTGTTCAACACCATAGTATAGGACCACCATTATAATGCTGCAACTCTTGAGCAGTTAATGTCAGTATCGGCTCAATTGCTGGTTCATTTCTTTTAGTTATAATGCACATGATATATGAATTCCATTGATAATGAAAAGTGTTTGATTCAGTGTTATTTTCTATCTTGATTGTACTCACTGTTTTGAAAAACAAGTTAGAAGGGAAAGGGGCACTTTGAAAAGGAACCATTTTTTGGGGACCATGGTTTTTTTGAGGGGACCATGGTTTCAATTTTATGAGGATATTTAGAAGTAAAGTGAAGCCACCCCTTATCCACATATTTTAGTTAATAACATAAATGCCCTTATATTATTTTAATTTTATTTAAATAAATATTTTTGAAAAATATTTTTTTTTTCAAAATTAAAAATTTTAAAAAAAAAATCATTTTTTTTTTTTTTTTTTTTTTTAATTCGTTTGGTTCGACAAGTACAAATTCGCAAGTATTTTTCTCGCAAACCCTTTAGCGATATGCAAATTCGGAGGTATTTTCCCACAAACCCATTGCTTTTAATTTGTTTTTGATTGAAAAAATTGATTAGAAATCATCAAATTAGATTTGAAATGTTAGTTACAGAGTATTGTTCGGTTAGGAGTAGTTTAAAAAAACCCTAGTTTTCTAACCGAACTCCCTGAAACATAGAACACCAAGAACACATTGGTTAGAGCGAAAATTTCCTTGCAAAACTGAACTCATAGTTCGATGCGTTTAAAAAGTTTTAGAAATTTTGTACCTAACTGAACTTTGAGTTCGGTCCAGTTTGCAATTTTTCTAGAAATTTTTTACTTAACCGAACTCCTATCTGAAAATATACTGAACAGGGTTCGGTTATATTCATAAAAATCTTTGCAAGTTCTTAAAAGTTTTAGAAATTGGGGGATAAAAAAAGGAATTGGGGGATATAAGAAAAGGACAAAAAGTGGATCCAGATATCAATTCGGGGTCACCCCTTATCTAAGTATTTTACGTAATACCTAATCTACCCCTCACTAATCAGGATTAGTGATTAATAATAATTAGTAAAATCATAAGATTTTTTTATAAATGATTAGTGTGTATTTTATTGAATTGGGTTAGTGAGTTGAGAGTAAAAGGAGGGAAAAAAAATTTGAGAGAGAATTTTTTTTGGGAAAAATGGAGGATGATTGTGAAGATAGAATTGCTGCTGCAGAATCTTTAGCTCAACTACAACAAGGAGCATATCTTGAATCTTCAGCTAACGACAACAACTCTCAATTGCAACTCTTTGTTGAGCCAACACCCTTGAATGATGATTTTGACGAGTATGGAGAGTTTCTTGAAGAACCAACACAAGAAAGTAAACTTGCACAACATACTAGCATCCCCAACACACGCGGGTAAAGTCGCTAAGATGTCGAAAAATCGAATTTTTCTTTAAACCCGTCATTTTTCAATCAAAACCTCGGTCCGGCATGGTGGTTGTATGAATTCCATGCATCTGTGAGTCAAATTCACTAGCATGGTATGCAAACTTCGACCATGCTCATTAGTAAGGGTCTGACATGGTATTCATACTTCTCCCATCCCGATATCCCTATTTTGAATATTGATCCACATATCATTCTTCTAATCAACTATGCACGTGTACTCGGTTAACCTTTTTACCTACCAAGGAATATACTACGGAATATTCAACCTAGCATGGTTCAATTGATAGGTTACCATGTCGGTTGTGCATGAAAAACATACGGAAACATTACCATCCCAAACCTAAAACCGGCATTGAAACTTAATAAATATCAACGCGGAATTGGGTCTTGGTACCATCAACATTGATAATGCCGGCATTAAAACCAGGCGTTGTTCAAATTACAACTTTTAAATGCCTACACCTACAAAAAACAGTAGAAATAAATGTTTTCTAAAGCTAAATTTCGGCATTCAATATCAAATATATTCAATCTTAGGAATAATGTCCCGGCTTGGGACAATCGATTACGATAATGCTTGGCACTCGTGCTTCCTGCGTTGTTTTCTAATGAAACATTTATGCGGAATAGGTTTCAAGTTTGGTCTTCCGTTTTGGTTAAGTTAGACTATCAGGAACAATGGTCGAGTATCTTTGCGGGTTTCCGACATAGTGTTGTAATTGTGTTTGGAACTAATTTTCATTCGATCTTTAGGCGGTGACATATATTATTCCAACAAATGCAAGAGCCGCTTTATCGGGATACGTCGGAATACTATAAAATCCCTCCACGGTATGTGACCAAAGAATACTTTTCACCTAGTATCTTGAACTTTACTAATGGATTGCTAGTAATGAACCTTATAATGAATGCGAAATTGTTCTTATGTAGGGAATAACAGATCGAAAGGAAGCAATCGCTTGGGCTAAAGATACGGCTCTTAAGAACATGTGTATGTTGGTGAGGAATACCGAAGGTTCGAAGAGGCGTTTTGAGATGGCTTGCGAGAGAAGTGGGAAATACAAGGAGAAGAATAGCCACGAGAGAAAGGATTATGTATATCCAAAAAGACTAATAGGGTATACAAGACTAAATACGAGGAAGAATAATTGCCCGTTTAAGCTTGTATTCCGTTTAAATGACATAAACAATTGGGATTGTGAGGTTTTGTGTGGTTGTCATAACCACCGGGATCCGAAAGATTTTGTTGGTCACTCCTTAGTTGCGAAGCTAAAACTGTGACGAGTTCGAGGATGTAAAGAGATTGACCAAAGCACTTATCAAAACCGAGACAAATTCTCGGAGGCTTCAAGGAAAAGGATGAGACTAACGTGTCTTCTCTACGTACAATTTATGCCGCAAAAGCAACTATTAGAAGGGTGGAATGGGAAGGAGGAGCGTTATGCTAGAATTTGAGAAGATTGTTTGGGATCACAACTACACGCGTATCATTAAAAGAGAGGGCCGGACGAGAAGCCCCATCAAATATTCATTTCGCATCCTTTGCTCTCACAATTGGCAAATACATGTTGTGGTGTTCTTTTGATGGATTGCACCTACAAGACAAACAAATACAATATGCCGTTGTTCAGCATCGTGGGGCAAACCTCGGACAAGGTAACATTCACATTGGCTTGGTGCTTAATGGAAAACGAGAGGGACTATAATTATCATTGGGCATTACGACAATTGAAATTGTTTTTTCGGGAAAATCAACTTCCAAGGGTCATCGTAACCGATAACGATGACGCATTAATGAAAGAAATATCCGACGTCTTCCCGGACGAACAAAATTTCCTATGTACATATCATATACGTCAAAATATCATAAAAACTTGCCATGCCTTGTTGGAACCGCAAAGGCGGATATTAAGAAGAGAATGATGGTACAACTAGAGGAAGATGTTCGAAAGAACAAACTATCCCCAGAAGAAGAAGAAGATGAGAGAGGCAAGATAAAGGAGCGAGTGGACAAAGAACATGCGGAAAATCATAAAAGTGGTTGGAATTTCTAAGAGATTGGGAGAAAGTTTATTGGTCTCTTACCGAGGTTATGTACGAAAAGAGATTGGAGAAGTTTATTGCCGATTGGAACGAAGTTTATCCGATTGCTGTCCTGGGTATTGTCGGACTCAATGGTTGGATAAGTTCAAGGAAAACTTTGTGCATGGACAAACCCAGTATAGACACTTCAAGAGTGGAGCAACTAGTGCAGCTGAGGCCGCTCATGGGATATTTAAAGATTTCATCCAGTCCGGTCAAGGCAATGTGGTTACGGTCACCGAGGCAATGGAGCAATACTTTAAGCAAGATATCAATAGGATCAAGGATGCTTTTGAGAAAAGCTCGATGGAAAGGATGACTCCATTTCTTCGTTATCGTAAGTTGCTCCAAGGAATAGAATTCAACGTATCTTATTGGGAAATAAAACATATGATGATACAAATGGAATATGAGAAAAATTACGGAAAACCGGGTGATGTGTGTATTTGTCCCGACATGTCTTCATTGGGGCTTTCGTGTCGTCATATGCTTGTGAAGTATGAAGAAGTTATACCTATTGAGGTTATTGATCCATTTTGGAAGCAATTATCTTTCGACCCCCCCCTTCAGAGATCCGGGCAATCTCCATGGGATACGAACGAAGCAAAGGAATTCTTGAAGCTTACTCACGTGGCACCTCGGTAAGCCCACAAGTCTTGTTGAGCCAACTAAGGCTAATTACTCGTCCATGGATCGCACAAGCGAAGAGCCAAGAAAGGGAGATCCAATAGGTAGACCACAAACTAAAACAAAAGGAAAAAACAAAGGGTAGAATTGAAAGAAATGACTCAACGTGAAGAAGAAATCGCGGCAAGTAAGAAACGAGATCTAACCGCATGTGAGATTTCGGAACAAAGGTTCGTGGAAGCGCAGGTTCCAAACAAAAGAGGTAGGCCAAGGAAGGAACCTCTAAGTCAACAACAAACCAAGGAATCCGTATCCACACCAAAAGCCAACTCATCTGAGGTTCCAAAGAAGAGGGGTAGGCCGCCAAAGGTATCATCATCAAGTGACAAAGAACAAAAAAGTGAGAATTCCTAAGCCATACCCATAGTCGATCTAGCGGAGGTTCCAAGGAAAAGGGGTAGGCCGCTAAAGCTATCATCATCAAGTGACAAAGAACAACAAGGTAAGCATTCCGAAGCCATACCCATAGTCGATCTAGCGGAGGTTCCAAGGAAAAGTGGTAGGCCGCCAAAGGTATCATCATCAAGTGACAAAGAACAACAAGGTGAGCATTCCGAAGCCATACCCATAGTCGATCTAGCGGAGGTTCCAAGGAAAAGGGTAGGCCGCTAAAGGTATCATCATCAAGTGACAAAGAACAACAAGGTGACGAGGCAAAGGTGGTGACAAACCAAAGTGATAGCAAAGTTGACGTAGTTTTAGTTCGAAGGAAGGGTAGGCCAAGGAAGTACGGACTCCCATCACATATCGAATACATTGCAAGTGTAGAGATTGCAAATGATGGTTTGGATATATTATTGTTATAAATGGGTAATACAAGATGTATAAGGATCCCGAACAGGCGGGACAATTAGAAGTTATCATACCAAGATACAGTCTTACATAGACCAACTTCCCGAGGTTATTCGCGAGTATATTTCATATACGGATGATGTCGATGGAGATGGAAATTGTGGCTATCATGCTGATGTGGATCGAACAATTAGGAATCTTTGACACGGCGGTTAGTAGAGGTATGACACCATGCCAATATGCTAGAATGAGGACGGCCGAACAACTTGTGAACAAGAGGAGATTTTATGAGCAATTGGTTGGTGTAGGCGAGGGGTTTGATGATATGCATGCTCAAGTATTGGGGCCCGAGCAACATATGAACTTTCTTCCTTCTGAATATTGGATGAGAATGCCGCTTTGTGGGCATCTAGTGGCGAATACATTTAGATGTGTTGTTCATTATTTTACCCCACACCGAATTAACATTTACCCCAAAGTGGCAAAATGCGAAGGATCCCTTAAGAAGAGAAGAGTTGTTTTGGCGTTAAGTGAACGGTAATCATTTTGTTATTCTAAAACCAAAGAAAATTATCCAAATGCCACCTATCGCGTGGGATGATTAAAAACAAAGTCTAGATCCCAATATCTGGAAGGGATGGATGGCATCGTATGAGGAGAATCACCAGTTTTGGGATGCGTTGGCCTTATCAAAAAAACCGCTCCAAGAAGAGAAGATGCAACCCATTACGTGTGGAGGCGACGATGAGTAATTTGGATTTATGTGGTTCAGAATTGTAAACATTAAATCATATTTTGATGCCCATGCCTGCATAGTTGTTTTTTATATTAACAATTCCGGAATTAGTGTACTGGCGTAGACTGTGTTTTGAACCCATGTCGGAGATGCAGAAAAAAACTTCCAGAGAAATCAGCGACCTTTCCGGCAATGAAATTAACATCATTACTGTGCCGGTTCAATGTCAAAATCATATTTGACATGGAGATTACAGAAAACCAGCATAGTATCCAAACACAGTTCAATGCCGGAACTCTGTCATTTAGAGAACCGGCATTGCTTTTACTGTTTTCGAGCATGCCAGTTCTGAAGAAAAAATTAGAAATTTAAGTGATTTGGGCACATTCAAACTCTGTAAAAGAGGTAATTTGACACAAGTTTATCAAAATAATAAATTGAATAACAATACTAGATTGTATACAAGAACAAACTCCAAAGTTATGTGGTTCCAATCCGAAAACAAATCAAACATAAACCAAGTCAAGCAAAGAGTTTAGTAAGACACACAAACAAATACATTATTCAAGACTCACAAACAAACATACCAAACTAATACTACAGAATAAACACACGATCACTCGGTTCCTGGCTTCTTGTGTACCCTCTTTTTCCTTTCGCCCCACAAGTCTTTTGCCTCTCGGATCTTCAATTTTGTCCATCTTTTGCTCAACGTTCTCCATTTCTTTGCGGGTCAGGCACCTCTCCTTTCTTGTTCTTTTTCTTAAAGAACTTTGACAAATTTCCAATCCGCTGACGCTGTTAAGGAAATTTTAAACATGTACTTAGTATGTTCAATTATATAAGTTCATAGACATAGATTAAAAGAATGGAAATGAACAAGGCGTACGTACCAACAACGTAACGAGTCAGTACAAGTGCGGGTACAGTTTCCAGTTGTTGAGGGATGTCTTGGTGGTGGAGGAACAACTCGATATCCGGGCGTACAACATAAGGATGCGTGAACTTTCGATGGCCTCTTAGGAAGGTTGGTTCACTCTCATAACCGTTCTCGGCCAATTCCCAATCAACCCTATCCAACACAAGTCCCTTTTCTTCCCTTTCACTCCAATGTGCAAGAATAGGTTTTGGGTCGTAAACCACGAGAGTATGGTTCTCATTTGATTGGCATTGAGGAAAGCCATGAGAGAATTTCTGATAAGATGTATCCGTGAGAACTTTCTGCTTATACCCAAGTTGGCGCATTACACGGCGAGGGTTGTGCATAACAAATCCTTTTGGATGAAATAACAGTCCGTTGTAAAATGAAACATTGTCATGCCTTTGCAAGTGAACTCCTCTGGCATTCTATATGGATCAAACACAACATCTTGGACATCCACCGAGTCAAAGCCAATCTCATTGCTAATAACCGTTTTTTGTTATTGGGCCTTGGGGTATTGTCGAAGTAGTATTTCGACCTAGAGGACTATTCTCTTGATATTCAGTGAAAATCTTCAATCCTTTATACCTTATGAACAATTTTGTGAAGTATTCATAAGCCCACACCTACGTCAATGAAAGATCGTTCCAATGAAATGTATAAGAAAATAAATAATTGGAAACTAACAAATTTAATGACAACAATCAAAAAATAAGTAGTTGACTATACCAAGTATAGTGAAATTCTCATTAAATTTACTGGCGTTCGCACTTTAGATGCTCGACGCATTTCTGCCAAAAATGTGCCAAGAAAGCGAGTGCCCCATGAATACTCATGAACCTTTTCCAACGGATCCAAGTATTAGGTTGTTCATATGCACCCTATTACCATTGGCGTCAGGGAATATAGCTGAGCCCAAGATGAACAACATATAAGCCGCGAGCTTCTTGGACTTGTTCTAGATTCAATTCCTTGTTATTCGTGTTCCCAAACAATTGAACGAGGTTTGACGAATGTGATAGTCTTTGTCTAGGAACACCTTGTCTTGTACATATTTTCCAAAGTGGTTTCCTTGTCCCATCCAAACAACTTTTTAGTCAGCTCATAGATCTTGTCCCATTCCAGGTCCTTAGAGTCATCTCCTACCTTAACGGCTTTCCCAAGAACCTCAAGACCTATTATCCTTTGGACATCTTCAGGGATGATGGTCATCTCGCCAAAAGGAAAATGCATGGTATTAGTTTCCCCAAAAAACCTCAAGACCTATTATATAGATGATTGCACAACGGCTATTTAGTGTCGGCATTGTCGTTGACCTACAATCAACAATTTTGAACGACTATAAAACCGGTTTATGGTTTAAAAAAATGCCGTCGTTACACTGAATTTTAAACGATCCGGCATTGGTATAAGCTTTACCACAAAACAAAGCACTTAATACCGGCATAGATTAATATACTACAATGCACGCCCCGAACAATTAGGCAATTGAAAATATGTTTACATACTAAGCCGGAACTATAATTTATTTCGAACGTAATCCTTGTCGACGGAACAACGAATGCACTTAGCACGTGCATCAAGCCTTTAAACCACTTGGTGTCCCAAGTGGACGAGTTATAATCTCGTGAGGGCTTACATAGAGATGTACCCACAAAACCTTACGAAATACCTAATTGGATACCCTAAAAACCTAAGCAAATAACACTAAAATATCAATCTTCTTAAGAAGAATCCGTTTCCGATTCACCCAACTGGTGGTACTCCGTGACTTTGGTTACAATATGGTTCATGTTGGCTTCAAACATGAATGGTTCTCCTTTTATTGGAAGTAACGCGTTTTCACGGCTTCATGCTATAAAAACAACACACAAACTTTGTTTGTTACATAAAATTTGAAAAAGAGTAGATTGTGTCCAACTAATCATAAAGATACTTACGAGTTGTTGAGGGGACAATCTATTGTGGGTGGCGTGCTCGATCCGGTGTTTCATTTTTAGATACTCAACCACCGCATTTAGGATGATGTCGTGTCGTTGCTCGATTTTTCTTCCTTTCGGTTACCGTAATCGTGAATAAATTTGTTAAAAATCTTCAACCACATGTAATCCCGTGTCTTTATCTATAATTGAAGGACGAGTTTCACGTACCATGCTTGGGTGATTGCTAAATCTTCCTCCGAGTCAAACGATGCCATTTGTTGTATATTGGATTAGGTACTATACTAAGCTATTTATTGATGATTATTCTAGGGTTTAGGTTTAAAAGTTAAGAGGCTCAAAGATATATATAAGAACACGAGTTTTTGGCTTTTGGGTCCAAGAATTAGCTCTCTTTATATAGAGAAAAACGTCAACGACTAGTTTTTTTGAAAATCTCCACAACCGCATTGTAGTAACTGTGAAATAGGATGCCGGCATATGCTTCTGTCACGGTTTATCATAAGCTTACAATGCCGGTAATAGGGAATTTTTTTACAGAGATTGGGCCAAATATGCAACCAATACCGGCATGGTTTCAAAACACTTTGAAACGCCGTAACGGAACCGGCATTCAATCTATAATACCGACTATGCCGGTAGTTGTTAAATTCAAAAAAATGGCTAGTTTTTGAAAAATAAGACCGTTGGAGATTTATCTCTATATAATACCCCCATTCCTTTGGAAAAATCTACACAAACCAAAAGAACCAAATAACAAAAATCATTCTCTCAAGAAAGCAAGCACGGTTAAAGCTTCACAAAGGATGGGGGATTCATCATCTTCCTCTATTTGCAAAGTAAGTAGATTTACTAACAATATGATCTTCACTACTATGACGCACGACTAATATAATCTTCTCTTACAGAGTCATCATTGCAAGTGTCAAATTTGCAAGTCACCTTCTCATCTAGCCATGGACACCTTTTATTTATTCAAAGTGTAGAAGTTTGTGATGGGACACGCCGGTTTTGGATTGCAAAACGTGATGCTGAAAATGGAAGAATGTTTCTAAGGTGTTTGAATCACCCAAAGTGCGATGAGTTTCAATGGTTTGACAAAGTTGTTGAACTAGCGAGAGGTCAAGAGAAACCACAAGGGCCAATGCAAGCCAATCGATGGGTGTGATGGGTGTTATATGAAGGAAATGAATATGTTGAAAGAGAAGAAAAACCAATGAAGGTGATCCTTGACACCCCCTCCCGGGACGATGTCTTGAAGAGGTTCGGGAAAGGCTCAAAGGTTCCGCAATTGTTGAAAAGGGATGGAAATAGATTATCTTTAACCAAATGTAATCCATGCCATGTTTTTTAGCATGTTTTAATTAAAAGTTTCAAATCCAATGTAATAGATTACTTAGGAATAAAATAAAAGATCATTCTAAATAGATTTTTATCCAAAACTAGCAGTAGTACCGGCATGAAAGAAATCAAACTTTACAGGTGCGGTTTTAACAACTATCAAAATTTGAAAATATCATAAAACCGCATAGATGTTAGAAAATACTACCATGCCTAGGTACCTTTGAATATCTATACATGAACATGGAATTTTTAATCTTCTTGTTCCGGTATTGTTTTTATAAACAATTTCATTGTCGGTACCTAGTACTGGCATTGATGTATAAATATTAAAATGTCTGTAATTACTTAAATCCGCTTTTTAACCTAAACTTATCTATGCCGGTAAATGTCGCAAATAAATCTTGCAAGGATAAACATGTTCAACATAAAAGAATCACTAGAAATCAAAACATGTTCAACATAAACCAAACAACTGGATTCTGCTATCAAATGTTCTTAATCCAGGTATCCTAAACCAAAAGCAAACCAAACAACTAAAGAGTTAACCACGAGGTACAAACGAAAACAAATTCGGAAATTTTCAAGACGTGACAACCACCATCCAAAAAAAGAAACACAACTAAAGAGTTAATCACTGGGTCTTTTGCTTCTTTTGGGCCAGTTTGTTCTTAGTTTCCCCGAACAAAGCTTTTGCACTAGGGTCGGTTTCTCCAATTCTATCAATATTTTCCTCGAATTCCTTCATTTCTTCAAGGGATAGCACCTCTCCTTCCCCGGTACTTGCAACCCAACATCTTCTTTAACTTGCCAAGCCGACGCCGCTAGTTTAATATATCAAACACATAATTAGTATACATATAATATTATGTGTATATTAAACGACGAAGCAATTAACAATACTTACAAGCAATCCAACGGTCTTATTAAGTTGGGTCATCGTAGGTGATGCCTGTGCGGGAGATGGAACGGGAGGGTTTTTCTGGGGAGGAACTTGGACGTCATCCGGGCGGACGACATAAGGATGTGACCATTGCAGGTAATCTTCCATGTATTCGGCATCAACTTCATCATCATTTTCAGCAATATCCAACTTCTCCCACTGACTAATATCTACCAAACGATGTGGTTCCCTATCCCTCCAATCTGTTGGGTCCGGTTTTGGAACATACTCTACATGCAACCGATTTGGAGTTGAATAGCACCGAGAAAGGTCGAGATCAAAACATTGAAAAGAGGCCATCTGGAAATGTGCTAATTGCTTATATCCAAGTTGACGCATCACACGTGTAGGATTGGCCATAACGTATCCTTTTGGGTGGAACAACGTCCCATGGTAAAATGCAACGTTACCAAACCTCAAAACTTGGCGGTTTCCTCTAACCTCCTTGTAAGGGTCGAACACAACATCTTTGGTACTCATTGCGTCCAAAGCCAATATCATATCGATCCGTCGACCTATGTTACCGGGCCTTGGAGTATTGTTGAACTCGTATCTCTTAGCTATAGGCGTATCGGGTTCTCGAAGGTCTATGATCTTCAGGACGGGTAGACCTTGAAAAAGGTTGGGAAGTGTTCATAAGCCCACACCTATTCCAATGTGAAGCAATAAGTTTTTGTTTCTAAGTTCAAGATAAGAGTACATATGAACAATATACATAATAACATAAGTTTAAGAACAAATTTACCCGGTGAGAGTGAAATTCCCGACAAATTGGTTGGTTTTAGCCTTAGAGACCCTTCTCATCTCCATCATCAAATGTGCCATTACTGCGGTGCCCCAAGAATATCCATAGACATCTTCCAACGGATCCAAGTCAAGGTAGTTCGCACTAACCCTGCTGCCATTGGTGTCGGGGAATACCCTTGTGCCCAAGATGTATAACAGTGTAAGTGGCAGTATAACGAATTTGTTTAGGGTCACATCCATCCTCCAAACTTATTTTCTTTGTGTTTTCAAAATTCTTCTTAAGAAGCGTCAACTTGATTGTCTTTGTCTTACCAGACGTGGATTCATAAAAGCTCTCCACAGAAGTTTTGTAGTCCCAACCAAACAGCTTGTTAGTCAGGCCGTCAACGTCGACCATTCTAGGTCCAGAGACTCAACTCCTTACGCAATTGATTTGTCGATAACATTCAAGCCTAGAATGTTACGAGCATCTTCGAGGATGAAGGTCATCTCCCCAAAAGGGAAGTGCATGGTATCGGTTTCACCATGATACCTTGATGTTGTTTTGAAGTTGTTTGTAAAGTGGTAAGAAAGATGTCGTTCCTCTCAGACTTGTGAAGGATTTTTAGACTTAAATTCAAAACAAAAATAGAAAACTCGCTAAAAATTATAGCAAACACTGACAAAGATGATATCAATATTAAAAGAACACTGAGGCTAAGATTCCACTATTTTCCAATTTCAAAGTGATTTAATCCAATATTTATATTCATGTAATTTTCCATTCAACTTGATTCTAATCTATTGCAACAAGTAGATTCTCAAAATAACAAGTGTAAATCCGAAGTATAGAACATCAAAAACCTTGGTCCAAGTATGCTCTATCAAAAGAAAGCACAATTGTTTAACAAAAATCATTCAAACAATTATTGATAAAGGAAAAATAATCATAAAAAATAATTGCAATAAATAGATAAATAAAAATATACCACTTCTTGTTGGAAAATAGCTTCCTCTATCGCCTCAGCAATGGGGCTTAGCTCCTCATATTAATCATGACCTCAAAATATGTGTTTATGGCTTAAAAGATGATTAAAAGGATGAAAAGTAATAACACAGCCGATTTGCAACAGTGTAAGTGTGTTCTGAATCCTACATTACAAAGGGAACAATAATTAAAACCACTTCTCGATAAACGATATATACCTTCCTTTTGTTGAATAACGATAGTTTTACACGGCAGATGCTCGTGCGTCTTATGTTCTTCGTGTTCTTGATGTTGCGACGGCGAAAAAAAAATGTTCAACTCGTGATTTCGACTTCTGTTCTCTTCTAAACCTCCCCAAAGTGTACGTAACCCCTTTGTGACTCCCAAGCAATCCTTTTATAGCCAGCGAAGCCCTAAAACCTCGATATAATTCCTTCTTTTCTTGGCGGCGGAAGTCTCGGACTTTTCTTTCCCTGCCAAGCCATGTTATTTTCTCCCCAAGCTTATCAACGCGTTTCGAGCCGTAAATGGTCCTCCAATCCCTTTATTAGATTGATATGAATCTCAGGAAAGATTATCTTGCCTCAAATCTCTCAGTAACTTCCAAATATAACCAAACAAAAAAAAGCGTGAAAACTTCACCTCCCCGTTTGCTCAAACACGATCATGCATCCCAAGTTGATCGATCCAAACACCCATCTGAGACTTATGATGCTCTAACAGTCCATCCCAACAAAAATAAGCCATTGAATTTCCATAGAAATCGCTCAAAACTCGAACTACAAATCACAACGTAAAGATAGTTTTCCTTGATTCTCGGAAATTTGAATGTAGAAGATGGGTGGCCCCCTAACCAGAGTAGGGGTGTATTTAGCAGATGCCTTTGGGGATGCCCTGGGGGTGCCCCTTAGTAATTTGGGTACCCCTTATCCATAATGAGAGTCTGAATAGTAGGTGTCCTCCGGGTGTAACTTTTCGAGCCGATTTTTCCAAAAATGTTTATTGGCCAAAAATACCTACACATAAAACACCATAATAAGTACAAAAATGAGCACTATCAATATAAAGAATCGAGACAAAATAGACACAAAAATGTGTCTATCAAATACCTCCAAACCTATTATTTGCTAGTCCTCGAAGCAAAAATAAAATAAAATCCTAACTCACTGTCGCAGGCATCGTCGATTGCATTTAGCGTATGCAATAAGCCTTTAAACCCCTAGGTGGCCCTAGTGGCCGAGTTATAGTCTCGGGAGGGTTTACCAGATGTACCCACAAAACCTTTACTCCAGAACCTAACTATCTACGCAGAACCTTGGAAGGCACTAAAGAATCTCCTTGGTTGGCATACTTATTGATTACAGGAGGAAGTACCCTGATGCGAAATTCCAATTGCTGTACACGAGTTTGCACTCAAGCATACTAAAATTCATATATAAGTCACAGAGCTCTACTCGGATAGTTTGGACATCGAAACGAGTCAACCAATCACATGGACAAATTAAGAAATGGATATAGAAAAACATAGATGGTTTTGATGTTGACTAAGGTGAACGATGTTTCTCATATCTCTGTCTCAAGGCCACTGCAAAATGAACCTATCCTAATGGATTGAAATCTTTTGATTCGGACTAATATCAACACACTTGGCATATACAAGGGAACCAGTGGTCGATAATCCTAACTCTAGGTCAACACAACTGGCATATACAAAGAGGTACCGGTGGTTCTTTATTGAATTTATTAGGTTGGTCTAATGGTCTCGGTCTCAAGTTCTTTTTTTTTTTTTTTTTTTTTGTATCTCAATCACTCTGTTTCACCCTAGCGGTGGTAAATAACTTGAATCATGAGCCCCACCTAATCACTTAGACAAACATAATTTAAAGAAAACAAAATAAAAATAGAAGTGAAAAGGATTCAACGAGATATGGCGAAACTACCATGTTTTTTTTTCTTTAATTCTAACACCTTTGAGCTCGGTGCTTTTATGAATAGACTCTTTAGATGTTTCCATCTAATCATATTGGTTCCTCAAATCCTACAACCAAAATGCTTCCATCCACTTAGATTGGTTAGTGCCATCCTTAATAAGCATAAATTTCTAGGCTCTGGAGTTTATTTATTGTAACAACAAGGTAACAAAAGTTTCTACCCCACCCCCAAACTTAAATCTAACATTGTCCTCAATGTTTCTAATTAAAGAACAAAGTACCAAAAATATAAGTAACATGAGGAAATAGTAAAGAGAGAAGTCGGAAAGATAGTACAGGTGTGAAGTATAACCAAAGCCTACAAAAATAATATACAACATACAAACCGCCTCGATGGTCAATCAAGGTAAACAGGGTCCTCCAAAGGGACCTCCTCAACATCACCTGTAGGAAAAGGCTCTAAAAAGGGCTTCAATCGTTTACCGTTAACCTTTGAAGAACTACTACCATCTGGTGTCTCAATCTCAATAACGCCATGAGGAAAAACAATACGGACTACAAAAAGACCGGTCCACCGAGAGCGCAACTTCCCGGGGAACAGATGCAAACAAGTGTCATACAGAAGAACTTTTTGACCTGGAGAAAATGACTTTCGTAAAATATTCTTATCATGCACAAGTTTCATTTTGTTCTTATACTCCTTAGCACTATCGTATGCATCTCTACGAATCTCGTCGACCTCATTGAGCTGGAACTTTCTGTGAGCTCCTGCCTTGTCAAGTGAAAAGTTTAAGTTCTTAATAGCCCAATAGGCTCTATGCTCTAACTCGACAGGAAGGTGACATGCCTTGCCAAATACTAGACGATAAGGTAACATTCCAATGGGTGTCTTAAACGCGATGCGATAAGCCCATAAGGCATCGATGTAAGCCTCGGCGACCGGTCTTTCCTATTAGGATTAATATGTTTTCTCTAGAATACGCTTAATTTCCCCTGTTGGAGAACTACACACGACCACTAGTGCGTGGGTGATATGGGGTTGCTACTTTATGGGTAATACCATATTGTTTCATTAAAAGTGCAAACGGTCTATTACAAAAGTGTGAACCTCCATCACTACTTATAGCTCGCGGTGTACCAAAACGTGTAAGTAAGTTCTCTTTCAAAAACTGGACTACGACCCTGTGGTCATTTGTTTTACACGCACCGCCTCAACCCACTTAGACACATAGTCTCAAACGACAAGTATGTAAAGATAACCAAAAGAATTAGGAAATGGACCCATAAAATCAATGCCCCACACATCAAAGACCTCAATCACTAAAATAGGGTTCAAAGGCATCATATTTCTACGGAAATGGTTCCTAACTTCTAGCAACGCTCACAAGAAAAACACAATGACTATGGGAGTCTTTAAACAACGAAGGCCGGTAAAAACCACACTATAATATCTTAGCAGAATTCTTCTTAGCACTAAAATGACCCCCACATGCATGTTCATGACAAAGGAGATAATCTTGGACTGGTCACTCTCGGGTATACATATCCTAATAATCCCAGTGCGGACAATACTTAAACAGAATAAGATCGTCCCAAAAGAAATGCTTAACCTCGGCTAAAAACCTAGAACGATCTTGCTTACCCCAATGTTGAGGCATTCGACCCGTAACAAGATAATTCACTATATTCGCATACCAAGGTGATTGGGAAAGAGAACAATTGTTCATCGGAAAGCTATCCCTTATAGGAAGGGAATCATTAGGGGAACTAACAACTAGCCTAGACAAGTGGTCTGCTACTATATTTTCGGCACCTTTTTGTCTCTAATGTCCTGACAAAATTCTTGTAACAAAAGGATCCACCTAATCAATCTAGGTTTGGTATCCTTCTTAGACAAAAGGTATTTCAAAGCAGCATGATCAGTATAGATTACGATCTTAGAACCTAATAGGTAGGATCTAAACTTATCCAAGGCAAACACGATGGCTTCTAGTTGTATAGTTCATTTGGGCATCATTCAGAGTTTTGCTAGCATAGTAAATCACATGAAGTAATTTGTTTTCTCGCTGACCTAGCATAATTGGCATCACACATAATTTCAAAGGGTAGGTTCCAGTTAGGTGCACGGACTATCGGGGCGATAGTGAGTAAATTCTTAAGCTTCTCAAAAGCCTCTAAACAAGCATCATCAAAGACAAACTTAACATTTTTTGCAAGCAAATTGCAAAGAGGTCTAGAAATCAAGCTAAAATCCTTAATGAATCGACGGTAAAAACCTGCATGCCCTAGGAATGACCTAATATCTTTCACGGTTTTTGGGACCTGTAAAGTCTTAATAAGGTCAACCTTGGCTTTGTCTACCTCTATACCCTTTGAAGAAACGATGTGCCCTAACACAATTCCTGATTTAACCATGAAATGGCATTTTTCCCAATTAAGCACTAAATTATTTTCCTTACACCTAGTCAACACTAATGTCAAATGATGCAAGCACTCATCAAAAGATGAACCAAACACTGAAAAAATCATCCATAAAGACCTCTAGAAACCGTTCTACCATATCATAAAATATGCTCATCATACAACGCTGAAAAGTTGCAGGGGCATTACTTAGCCCGAAAGGCATGCGTCTATACGCAAAGGTACCAAAGGGACAGGTAAAAGTGGTTTTCTCTTGGTCTTACAGGGCAATAACGATCTAATTATAACCTAGTAGCCATCTAAAAGCAATAATGACTATGTCCAGCTAATCTCTCTAGCATTTGGTCGATAAAAGGAAGGGTAAAGTGATCCTTCCTTGTGGCCTTGTTCAATTTCCTATAGTCGATATAGACACGCCATCTCGTGGTCACTCGGGTTGGGATTAACTCATTATTATCATTCTGGACTACAATGATACCTGATTTCTTTGGGACAACCCCGAATCTGGGCTGACCCACTTCTGTACGAAATTAGGTAGATAATACCCGCATCTAACAACTTAAGCACCTCTTTTCGAACTACCTCTTTCATGTTAGGGTTCGGTCGACGTTGCATCTCCTAGAAGGTTTGGAGTCTTCTTCTAAATGAATCGATGCATACACACGGTGGACTTATACCCTTAATGTCCGCTATTGTCCACCCTAAAGCTTCCTTATTGTCTTGAAGTACTTTTACTAGCCTACTTTCCCGATCACTATCCAAATCGGAAGCTACAATCACGAGTAAAGTCTCGGATGGGCCTAAAACACATACTTTAGAGTGTCGGGTAGTGGTTTTAGGTCCAACTTAGGAGGCTTTTCTAAAGAAGGAATTAAGGTAGTCTCGAAACGGTAATGGTTCGAACCTAGCTTTCCATCTATCGATGTCTAACATAGGGGTAGAATCTAATAGAGCATTCACTCGTTCAATAGTGCTATCGTCATCAAAATCTAAACCAAAATGGGATAGACAACTTTCTAATGGGTCTTGAGACAAAATGTTTGGTAATGACTCTGAACTAAGGCTTATCATGTTCACCTCTTCAACACATGTATCATCTAGCTCATAAGGTAGCTTCTCGACATTAAAAATGTTCATCTCCATAGTCATATTACCAAAAGATAAATTCATCACACCATTTCGACAAGTTAATGATCGCATTAGACGTAGCTAAAAATGGGCGACCTAAAATCACAGGTATCTGGTTCTCTAGATCGGGGACAGGTTGAGTATCTAGGACCACGAAATCCCCTTTGGATAAATAAACTTGTCGACCTCAATAAGAACATCCTCAATAACACCTCGAGGAATTTTAACGGAGACCTATCGAAATAACGCAATGTCATCTGAGTAGGTTTCATTTCACCAAGTCCTAGTTGTAAGTACACATGGTATGGCGGTAAGTTCACACTGGCTCCTAAGTCAAGTAAATCTTTTTCTACCCTGTTTTCCTATTGTACAAGCAATGGTAGGGGAACACAGGTCTTTGTACTTGGAGTTGTGGTGTTACGAATGATTGAACTTACGTGACTAGCTAAAAAGGCTTTCTTATGGGCGCGAGTTTTCGCTTTCGCGTACACATATCCTTAAGGAACTTGGCATAGCGAGGAACTTGCCTAATTGCATCTAATAAAGGAAGGTTTATGGTAACTTGCTTAAAAACCTCCAATATGTCATTACGGTTCGATTCCTTCTTTGTTGGTACTAATAGTTGGGGAAACGGGGCTCTAGGAATGAATCGGACCTCTCGATGAATTAGAATTGGCATCATCGAAATTTTATCGGTCTCCTCGGCTAGTGGTGGTCTGAGGTGAGATCTGAGGGGTGAACTACGGTATGTTCACTATCGGGCATGGTTACCCGATTGTCTACTACTCTACCACTCCTAAGGGTTCTAATAGCATTTAAGCTGATTGAAGATTTTGCACCTACTTCATGAACTCCTCTAGGGTTGGGTAGTGTTTGACTAGGAGACTTACCTCTTTCTCTCAAAGACTCATTTATCATATCAACTTGGGTTTTTAACTCGGAAATAGTGACTATTTTCTTGTCCTATCCTGTTACTAGCTTGTAGACTTTGTTCTCTGATATTGAAATTTTGCGATTCTTTGAGTTAACAAGTTGAGAGACTCCTCTAAGCTTAGGATTTTCTTATCCCCAGTTAGGAATCGAACTGGTCTGAAGGATTCTTAGTATAGCCAAAACACAGGGGAGCATTAGAATTACTAAACTGACCTTGATTACGGCCCTTAGACCACGAAAGGTTCGGATGGTTTCTCCAACCGGGATTATAGGTTAATGAATATGGGTCAAACTTATGACGGTTATCAAATCTAGTGTTATTATAGAGAGCATTGGCTTGCTCATCATTAATGCAGCCTTCCCAAAAAGGCTCCAATCTACCACTAGTCGACCCACTTCTAAAGCTTCTAACCTTTTTGCTATTGCAGCAATTTTGACATCGATTCAAAACCTCCTTCTACCACTATTAACGTTTCCCCTCTGCTAGAAGAATTATTTTACGGGTTCCCTATTATTTTCCCATTGTTGGGTCTTTTCGGCGATTTCATGCAAATATGTCATCGCCTCATCAAGCTGTTTGGTTTTCAAACCCACCTGTACACATAGATTCTATTTTTGTGGTCGTAGTGGAATAATCTAAACCCTCATAAAGGATCCGAACTAACCTAACCTTTTCTAGACCATGATGAGGACATTGGGATAATAAATCATTGAACCTTTCCAAATACCTATACAAAGATTCTCCCTCTGTTGAAAAACGTGCGGATTTGCGTCCTAAAAGATGATGTTTTGTGTCTAGGAAAAACTTGTTCAAAAGGCGGATGTAAGTTGTTCAATACGTTTCGATTGAACCCGGAAGCCAAACTATATAGCCACGATTTGGCTTTATCTTTCAAGGAAAAAGGGAATAACACGAGTTTTAAACATTATCATCAAGGTTTCTAATCTTTAGGGTACTACAAATTTCCTCAAAGTCCCTAACATGAAAATATGGGTTTTCATTTTCTTTCCCTAAGAAGATTGGGAGCAGCCGTAAGGTCCCGGGTTTAAGTTCATAATTTGCTTGTTTGACTAACGATACACGAGGGACGAGTAGCCCTAGTCGGGTTTCAACAAGGCTTTCAAAGTTGCCATTTAAGCACTATAGGAATATTAGGGATTGTCTCCTTAAACGGATGTTCAAAAACGGACTCTTGAAAAATCGGACTTTAAATTGAGGTAATCGAGACGCTTAGAACTACTAGGTTTCTCTTTAACAAATCTACCTAGGCGTCTCTTTTACGTTCCGGGCATACAAAAGAATTAAGAAAGGGGATTCTATGCAATCACAAATCAAAGGCCGACTCAACCAAAGCAAACCTAGAGATTTCTAGCAAAAAAAAAGCATGATGGCTCCACTTAGATTGTTTTTCTAGACCATCTTCTAATCCTTGAAAGGGAATTGTTACAACTTAAGCAAACCCCCACGGAATCAATCAGAGTCAAAGTAAGTTGAATAGAGGCGAGGGAAGCTCGGTGGAGCTTTGATACCCAATGCCTCACCAGGAATTACAAGGCGGCGCGATCACGCATTCAACTTCATGAAACCTTCATGAACTTCGAAGTGTGCTTAAAAGAGTAACCAATATTTTTCGAATGACTTTCCTATTAAGCTCGTTACCCTATCGGTCTTGTTCTAGTCAAAATTTTAAGGCTTAGGTTCGCGTAGGTTACGTGTTCCTAAGGTGGGCAAGAAGAGAACGTGATGAAATCCGAACCCTTATCTTGTATGGCCGGGCCTTGCCCTTTACTAGAAAATTAAAGCGGCGTAGTATTCAAGTCCTCGACATATATACAAGCGAAGGAATCCCGGTAACTCGCTGACAGGAGATTCGCGAGTGTTTAGAGTCTTACCTCCCATTCCAGACGGGGGATGAATCGGTTGTAGTCAACTCGGGCCACGACTCCTATGGATGTACGAACTAGTGCGAGACAATATCGTAATTGTCCTCCTTCTCTTAAACGATTTATATTTAAAGTACCCTTCCGTAAAGTAAAAATAAAAAATAATGTCCAAAGTCCAAAAGTCCAAAGTCCAAAAGAAAAAGAAAAGAAAAATTACAAAAATAATAAACCCTAATACAATTTTTTTTTCTTTTTTTTTTTTAAAAATAAACAAACCCTAAAAACAAAATTGTCTTCTTTTCCGTTCTTTTCGCTTTAATCTTTAGCTCCAAGTCTTTACGAAATCACCAAACATCTTGGCTCAATTTTCTTTATGATCGAACACTTTAGACAAAGATAAATACCCAAAAACGTAAAAAAAGAACAAAAATAATAAAAAACTAAAAATAAATCTAAAATCCTAAAAACAAGTCCGCGTCGGCGGCGCCAAAAATTGATGTTGTTTTGAAGTTGTTTGTAAAGTGGTAAGAAAGATGTCGTTCCTCTCAGACTTGTGAAGGATTTTTAGACTTAAATTCAAAACAAAAATAGAAAACTCGCTAAAAATTATAGCAAACACTGACAAAGATGATATCAATATTAAAAGAACACTGAGGCTAAGATTCCACTATTTTCCAATTTCAAAGTGATTTAATCCAATATTTATATTCATGCAATTTTCTCATTCAAGTTGATTCTAATCTATTGCAACAAGTAGATTCTCAAAATAACAAGTGTAAATCCGAAGTATAGAACATCAAAAACCTTGGTCCAAGTGTGCTCTATCAAAAGAAATCACAATTGTTTAACAAAAATCATTCAAACAATTATCGATCAAGGCAAAATAATCATAAAAATAATTGCAATAAATAGATAAATAAAAATATACCACTTCTTGTTGGAAAAATAGCTTCCTTTATCGCCTCAGCAATTGGGCTTAGCTCCTCATATTAATCATGACCTCAAAATATGTGTTTATGGCTTAAAAGATGATAAAAAGGATGAAAAGGAATAACACAGCCGATTTGCAACAGTGTGAGTGTGTTACAGAATCTCTGTTACAAAGGGAACAAAGTAATTAAAAACCATTGTTTGATAAACGATATATACGTTCCATTTTGTTGAATAACGATAGTTTTAACGACAGGATGCTCGTCGTCTTATGTTCTTCGTGTTCTTGATGTTGCAGCAGCAGAAAAAAATGTTCAACTCGTGATTTCAGCTTCATGTTCTCTTCTAAACCTCCCCAAAGTGTACGTAACCCCTTTGTGACTCCCAGCAATCCTTTTATAGCCAACAGAAGCCCTAAAACTCGATATAATTCCTTCTTTTCTTCGGCAGAAAGTCTCGGACTTTTCTTTCCCTGCCAAGCCACGTTATTTTCTCCCCAAGCTTCTCAACGCGTTTCTGAGCCGTACAGGTCACTCCAATCCCTTTATTAGATTGATATGAATATCAGGAAAGATTATCTTGCCTCAAATCTCTCGTAACTGCCAAATATAATCAAACAAAAAAAAACGTGAAAACTTCACCTCCCTGTTTTGCTCAAACACGATCATGCGTCCCAAGTTGATCGATCCAAACACCATACGAGACTTATGATGCTCTAACGAGTCGATCCAACAAAAATAAGCCATTGAATCTCCATAGAAATCGCTCAAAACTCGAACTACAAATCGCCATCGTTTTCCTGAATTCTCGGAATTTGAATGTAGAAGATGGGTGGCCCCCTAACCAGAGTAGGGGTGTATTTAGAGATGCCTTTGGGGATGCCCTGGGTGCCCTTAGTAATTTGGGTACCCCTTATCCATAATGAGAGTCAATAGTAGGTGTCCTCCTGGTGCAACTTTTCGAGCCGATTTTTCCAAAAATGTTTATTGGCCAAAAATACCTACACACACATAAAACACCATAATAAGTACAAAAATGAGCACTATCAATATAAAGAATCGAGACAAAATAGACACAAAAATGTGTCTATCATACCTTTCGACGAAAGCAATGTGATATGAGAATCCAGGCTTCACATAATTTTCAACCAAAGCATATAGACCAGAATCCTTTACTATTGTTTGGACCTCTTCACATTCCTCTGACAAATCCCAACCATCCGCGTCTTGGTTTCGGCAAACACGCACAACCTTCTTATGATCTTACAATTAGGAGAGACAATACAATTAAGATATTTTACGTAAATACACAACAATACATATGTACAAGATAGAAAATTCTTACATAGGTTTGATAGATAGTACGAGCCCACGAGTGCTTGTATACAAATAGTGTTTTTGGTTCTTGAGCTTTAAATTCTACCACGTTCAAGATCGGGTATCATGTCATTAATATGAGGAAGGTGGAACCTTTAACTTTCACTTTGACGTTGACCTTCTTGCCATTGCCTTGTGTTGGTTGTTGACTTGGGCCACCAACTTTGCTTTGGCTTGCTAATTGACTTTCCTCTTCATGTTGTTCATCTTGATCATCGTGCTCACGGTTCGCAAATCCACTACGGTCACTACCACTCTCCCAAATTATCCCTCTTGTACCAGCCCCCAAACGTATCTTTCGACCTTCATCTTTCCCTCGAGGAGGCAGAGACTGAGGAGTATCAAGACCGTCCTTCCTTCTTCTCTTAGTGACAACATCTTTATTTTTTCTTTTGTTGGCTTCCTTTGCTTTTGACCTATATCATAAGCACACGGAAAGCAATGAATATAAGACAACTCACCTTGATTTTAGTACCGGCATTGACTACCTTAAAATAAACCACGCCGGTACAATGTTCCGGCATAAACATTGACTATCGACAGTCAGTACTTGTCTGCATACAAATGCAACCTAAAATCTATGCCTATTATTGACAGATTTTCTGTATGTTTTAAGTCCACTCTTAGGCATGCTCGAATTATTACAAAAGAATGCGGTACTCAAAACCAGCATGTAATGAAACAAAAAATCTATCTTCTGTGCCGTGACAAATTCATAAACTCTCCTGTATGTTTTAAGTCCACTACTCAGGCATACACGAATTATTATCAAACAACTGTCGGTACTAAAAACCTAAGCCTTGTATTCATCCTAGATTGAATGCCGGTAGGGAAAATTCATTTAAAGTTAATATGGGGTTGGAAACCGATGTATTCATCTAAATTGAATGCCGGAACCCAAAACCGCAGACCGTATTCATACAAATTTCAGTGTCGGTACTCTCTGAAACTCAACTGTTTGAGTTAGGGTTCACGATTCTAACCTAAACCCATTGCTATAGATCGATTTAAACACCTACAAAGTAGTTTAAAATCACTTACCTTCTCACGAAGCCATATTTACGAGTAGTTGATTGTCGAGAACGTTGCTTCCCGTCTTCTTGCTTTCTTGAGCAATCTTAGAAATTCTTTTTTTTTGTTTTTGTTGAGAAATCGATAATGTTGAGTTCGATTGGGCATTTGGTTTCTTTCGTGGAGGCATTGTTTATGATTCAGATAGGTTAATCGACGAAGAAATTTTTGAATCGACGAAGAACGGATGAAGAACGATGAATTTTTTTTTTCCAGAACCTAATCCTACGGCAGTGCCGGAAAAGATTGTGAAGAATGGGGGATATGTTTTGGTTTTTTGATTTTAATGTTTTAGTAGAAAGGGTATTATGGTCTTTTCATAATGTTTTTTAATTAACCAAATGGTATTTTAGTATATTCATACCCAAAAATCACCCCTTAACACACACCATGGGTTGGGAGAAGTAATCAATATCCCCCAATTCCTTTTTATATCCCCCAATTTCGCGTTCTTTTTTTACTTAACAGAACTCCTATCTAAAAAAACTTTTATATATTTTCTCTTAGCCAAACTTGGTCAGACTAGATTTATTATTTTCCCCTAGCCGTACCACATACAAAAAAAAAAGATATTTGAAATATTTGAAAAAAAAATAAAAGAAAAAAATTGAAATTATAAAAGATTTAAAATTTTTTAAAAATAATTAATTAAATAAATATTAAATTAATTAATAAAAGGGTAACTTAGTCATCTCCACCTTTTAGGTCACCCCTTATAATCATAAGAAAGGTGGCCTAATGATAGACGCATTTATGTGTCTATTTTGATCTCGATTTTCTATTTTGTTAGTGCCCGTTTTTGTTCTTATTATGGTGTTTTATGTCTTTGTAGGAATTTTTGGAGAAATAATTTCTTGCGAAGAAATTGGCTCGAAAAGTGGTCCTGGGAGAAAAGCACTACAGGCACCCAGAAGACGCACTACAGGCACCCCGGAAGTATCTTTGGAGACTCCCCGGAAAAAGTCATAATTACACCTCGGAAGAATTGCTAAAGGGAACCCGAGCAATGGATAAGGGGTACCCAAATTACTAAGGGGCATCCATTTCCAAGGCAAGTACTATTAGTAGACCCGCACAGGTTAGGGGGAATCCATCTTCTTCATTTGAACTTTGGATTTTGGCGGGAAAAGATGGGCCAGAATTAGGGTTCGAGTATTGATGAAGTTCTACTGAGACTAAAGTGTTAAGATTGGATGGGTATCTTCCATAGGCCTAAACAGGCCTGGTATGGTCATCGGATTGAGTGCAAATTGGCTGGAACGATTCATCTGAAGCAAAACAGAGAAGAGAAGTTTTGGCGGGAAACGCAGATGACATCTGCGTTATTTTCCGATGAAAATTGGGCGAGTTTTGTTGGATTTTCTTCATGGATACGGATTCGATTGGGCCTTATTTAGTGAAACAGAGGATGCATGTGCTTTAGAATCGAAGAAAGAGGAGAATAATCGTGGTTATCAAGAAAACAGCACGGGTTATTCTCGTGTTAGTTTTGGAGATTTTCAAGGGTTGTTAGGATCTAATTTTGTTCTTACCTAATTGGCAGAGGTGAATAACGTATTTGAGAGTTAAAAGAGGAATTAAATTTCCTTATATTTGGTGGTTATTTAAAAAAACAGGGAATGTGTTATATACGGGAGTTGTTTTCGTGCAAATGGAAGAATATCCTGTAAATAAGGTGAGATATGTTCTTACAAGGTTTAACTATCGAACACAGAAGAGTTTAGAAAGTCGTGAACACCACGGGAACGAACAAAGAAGGAATTATTCTCAACTTGGCAGCGAAGGAAAGTGAAGATTTTCTTGAGAATTAATCAAACTTTGGTCTATATAAGGGTATGTACGAGTCCCAGGAGAAGGTATCGAGAGTTTGGGGAGGTTTATGTGAAGAACGAAACGCTGCAGAGGAGTTGTGGCAGCAGCAGGTGAGGAGGAAGAAGAAGATTTGCAGACGACAGAAAAGAATTGTCGTTCTCAAGAACACGAAGAAACAGAGACACATACGATCAGTCGATTATTTAGCAACACATTTAATTTATCGTTTTTTAAACGGTGACTTCGCAACACTTATAAACGTTGCGCTTTTATTTTTTTATTACTCTTCTCTCTTTCACTATTGTAAACACACTTTTGAGCCATGAATAAATATTTTGAGCGTGTTTTCATCATGTGGAGCTAAACCCCATCACTGGGATGACGAAGGAAGCCAATTCTCATCACTGTGGTAACTCTATTTAATTCTTTTTATGACTTTTGCATTAATATAAATGGATTATGATTTTAAATTAATTAGTTGTCATTTAGTTTGATGGGTTATGCTTAGCTTTAGTGTTTTGATAACCCATGCTTACCATTTACAATTAATGTTTTATAAAATCTACCTTGGCAAAGATTAAGAGTCAATAAATGTTGTTTTTGGAGCTATAAATATCTAAGAATTAATATTGAACCATAGAAAAAGAGTTCGGTGAAATCCTGATTCCCAGTAATCTCTCAAAATTGTTATCATCCTTTGTTTTATTTGCTAGATTAATTTTATTTAAGTCTAAAATCAATATCTTCCCAAGTCCGAGAATCAAACCCTTTTCTTACCACTTGAAAAAACTACATCAGTTTTTGGCACCGCCAACGCGGACTTGTATTTAGGTTTAGGTTTTAGGTTTTGCATTTTTTTTTAAGGTTTTGTATATATTTATTTTATTTATTTATTTTAGATTATTTTTTGTTCTATTTTACGTCTTTGGTATTTTTGTTTTTGTTGTGCAGGTTTTGCTTGAAACGGAAGGTGAAAAGTTGGACTTGCCATAAAAGGAGAAAGCCGAAGATTTTATTTTTAAGGACTTTTATTTTTGGTAGTTTTTTATTTATTTTTGGACTTGTAATTTTATTTTATTTGTTTGTATTTATTTTTAGTACTTTAATTATAAAAAAAAAAAAAAAAAAACACTACACACATTGCATCTTCGTCGGACAACTTGGAGTTTAGGAAAATTGGTGGATTAGTAAGTGAACCGTGCCTTGGGCCTTATGGGAGTTACCAGCTGAAAGTCCACAAACCTCGGCCTCGTACCTTTGGGTATATTTCGCCGTAGGTAACCCAATCTTACCTAAATTAGTTAGCCCACATTTGCATGTGCACATTTTGTTGAATTCTTGTATGCCGAACGTAAGAGAGACGCTCTAGGACGGTTTATGCGTGAAAAACCTAGAAGTTATATTTTAGGAAACAAGAATCTTGACTACCTTAATCTAGAAAGTCCTATTTTTGGACGTTATTCTCACAGTGAGGAAAATATCCTTAATACTTCTATTTTTGCCAAAATGGTTGAGGAAAAGGATGATGAGGTCCCAAAGAAAAACCCTTAGGGATCGTTTGAACCCGTCTAAAGTAGTGCGTGAGCCGGTGTAGTTCTACCATCTTCTGCGGTCCATTTGATATTAGACGATACTATTGGCATGCTACGTAAATTTAGGGGGTTAGAGCATGAGAACCCGTATACCCACATAAGAGACTTTGAAATGATTTGTGACACAATGAACTATCCAGAATGTCTCCAAAGATGTGCTTAGGTTACGTTTGTTTCACTTATCTCTCTATGATAAAGCCAAAGAGTGGTATCATTTTATTCCTTCTAAAACAATTACCACCTGGGATGGTCTTGTAGAGGCATTTGTCAAGAAATTCTACCCACACCATAAAACGCATCATTCGTGGTCTCCAAACCTTTAAGCGAAATTAAGTGAAAACTTCATGATTATATATAAAGGTTTAGTGAATTGTTATACCAGTGTCCACATCACGGCTTTTAAAAAGCACATATGGCCCAAATTTTATATGAGGGCCTTGATAGTGAAACCCGTATGCAGGTAGAAATAATTATTGGTGGAGAATTTACACATCAAGACCCTGATGAATGTTTTGACGAGTTCATCGAGTTAGCTGAGAAGACTCGTCAATGGGCTTCTATGAGAGAACCAGAAATACCTAGAAACCATATCCATAGGATCGATAGAGTTGATTATGGGTCAGATATTCTTAGGCGTCTAGAAGCCTTAGAAATGAATCAAGGGTCACACCATACTAGATATGAAGAGCAAGCCAATGCTCTTTATAATAACTCTAGGTTTGAAAACCGTCAGAGATTTGATCCATATTCCGATACCTATAACCTTCACGGAGAAACCACCCGAATTTCTCTTGGTCTAAGGGCCGAGTCAAGGTCGATCTAGTATTTCCCAGGCTCTCCCAAGTTTTGGGTATACTAAGAACCATTTAGGGCCAGAGCAGTATCAGAACCTGTCGGATAAAAAAATAATGAGTTTAGAAGAGTCTCTAACCATCTTATCTCATAACACTGAGAGTTTAAGCAAACGGTTGAGAAATATTTACGGAAAACTCTCAAAGCTATTTCGAGCTAAAAATCGAGTTAGTATAATTGCGGGAATTTTTGAGCGAAAGAGAAAGGAAAAGTCCCCCAATCAACCACTACCCAACACTAGAGCAATTCATGAAGTATCCTCTAGAGAGAAAGAGTTCAATCATGTGTACTCAGAACAACCCTTAGGAGTGGTAAAACGGTAGACAATAAGGTAGCCATGCCTAATAGTGGACATCTTGTAGATCCACCTTCTAGTTCCCATTCTAGTTCCCAAGATGAGCCCCAAAGGAGCCACTAGTCAAGAGACTGATAAAATTTCTAGTGATGCCCATGTGGTTCCCGATAGATCTCATTTTGTGCCCAAAGTCCCATATCCACGGATTGTTAGTTCCAACTAAGAGAGAGTCGACTTTCAACGAAATAATGGAGATTTTTAAGCAAGTAAACATAAATATTCCTTTATTAGAAGCAATTAGGAAAATGCCTTCTTATGCCAAGTTTCTTAAGGATCTTTGTACACGAAAGCGTAAGCAATGTCCATAAGAAAGCCTTTTTTAGGCGGGTCGTGTAAGTTCAATCCTTTGAACCAAACAGCCCCTAAGTATAAAGACCCTGGATGCCCCACCATATCTTATACGATTGGTAATCACATGGTTGATAAGGCATTACTTGACTTAGGAGCTAGTGTTAACCTACTCCCGTACCATGTGTACACCCAGCTAGGTCTTGGTGAGTTGAAACCGAGCTAAAATGACCCTACAATTAGGCGATGGAGTCTGTCAAAGTACCTCGTGGTGTCATAGAGGATGTCTTGATTGAGGTTGATAAATTTATTTATCCATTGATTATGTTGTTCTAGACACTCAACCTGTTCAGGACCCTAGTGCTCAAATCACCTGGTGATTTTAGGTCGCCCATTTTTAGCCACATCTAATGCTATCATCAAACTGTAGACCGGACTTATGAACATATCCTTTGGTAATATGACCACTGAACTAAATGTCTTTAATGTTAATAGACAACCTTCGATGACTTGGAGGAAGTGAATATGATTAGCACTTTAGTTCAGGGATCTAATTCGAGGATAATTGGGACGACACTTTATCTGGTGATTCCTTAGATGAATTTGATGAGACAATTCTCTTAAGTCATTTAGGTGACCAAACTTTTGAACTATAAGAAGCTCTCGAAGTACTTTAAAGACTCTACGGACCACAAAATTCAAACCATAGTGCTAGGCCTTACGGAGAGTAATGTTGACCCTAAGTTTGGGGGTAATAATCTAGAAGAAGCTCTTGAGCATTTTAAAGACTCAGGGATCCGGAAATTCAAGCAATAATTAGAGGTCTTTCGAGAATACAGTTACCCTAAGTTTGGGGTAGTTATGGTTATGTATCCCATTAAAAGTCCTTAACTTAGAATCGATCCTAGTGTGCACGAGGTATTACTTGAGTCTCTTCCGACTCCACAACCTGATCCACCTGATATTGTCCAGGAGGAAATCCATCTATTGGAGACCTATTGTTCGAATGAATCTATTTGTCAGCCCAAGTGGGCGCCGCAGATAAACCCGGTTGTCTTGGAAGAAGTTTTAAATCGGGTTGTGCTATATCTGCTTATTTATCTAATCCAATGCATTTGTCTTATAATTGTGGCAGTTTTATTTGAGTTTGTTGATCCACAGTTATTTCGACTATTGATGTATGATTTTAAAAGGTAATTATTCATTTATGGGTATTTGACGTCTGGCTGAAGACTTTAAATTTAGCACTTCTTGGGAGGTAACCCTTGCTCATGCAACACGGTAATATCTTTCCTTAAACTCTTTTGCTTCAAATGGTAACAGTTTCTCCTTGTTCATGCTTTTAATTTTATCTTTAGAATATTGAGGACAATGTTAGATTTAAGTTTGGGGGTGTGGGAGAAACTTTTTAGTTACAATAAATAAACTCCAGAGCCTAGAAATTTATGTTTATTAAGGATGGCACTAACCAATCTAAGTGGATGGAAGCATCTTGATTGTAGGAGTTGAGGAACCAATCGAGTAGATGGAAACATTCGCGAGCCTTTAATGATTTCGCAGCTCTCGCTACCTTCTCCTAGACATTCTCGCGACCCCTTTAATGATTTCGCAGGGCTCTCGCTACCTTCTCCTCGAGACATTCTCGCGAGCCCTTTAATGATTTCGCAGCTCTCGCCACCTTCTCTCGAGACACTCTCGCGAGTCTTTGCTACCTTCTCTCGAGACACTCTCGCGAGTCTTGCTACCTTCTCGGAGACACTCTCGCGAGTCTTCTACCTTCTCTCGAGACACTCTCGCGAGTCTTGCTACCTTCTCTTTCGAGACACTCTCTCGAGTCTTGCTACCTTCTCGCGAGTTATGAAAAATAATGAATCTCGCAAGCTCTTCTCGCGAGTTAAGGAAATAATTGAATCTCGCACGCTAAGAAAATATGTTGTGCGATATTTGAATCCTACAGCAATAACTTGTTCTCTGATCTCTCTCTTCATCTGCTTACCTCCTTAAGACCGACCCCAATCCTTCTTCCATGTGACTGAAGCAGCCTTTGAATGGCCACTGTGCGTGGTTTCTGCGAAGACTATTCGTGCTCAACTTCCCGTAACTCACTTTCAGAAACCCTAGAATCCCACTTCTAACCTTTCTTTGATTTTAGGTAACTACAACTACTATATACTCGTAGAATTAATAGACGCATTTATGTGTCTATTTTGTTCTCAATTATATATATATATATATTGTTAATACCCATTTTTGTACTTATTTTGGTATTTTATGTCTTTGTAGGTATTTTTGGGAAATAAACGTTTTTGGAGAAATCGTCTCGAAAAGTTGATAAAGGCACGCCGGAGGACACATACTATTCGGACTCTCAGTTTGGATAAGGGGTACCCAATTGATAAGGGGCACCCCATGGCTATTTGCACCCTGTGAATTAAAAGCTCGCCCCCAATTGCTAAAGGGACTGAACTGTCGGTTATGGGGAATCCATCTTCTTCATTTGAACTTTGGATTTTGGCAGGAAAAGATGGGCCAGAATTAGGGTTCGAGAATTGATGAAGTTCTACTGAGACTAAAGTGTTAAGATTGGATGGGTATCTTCCATAGTCCTAAACATGCATGGTATGGTCATTGGATTGAGTGCAAATTGGCTGGAACGATTCATTTGAAGCAAAACAGAGAAGAGAAGTTTTGGCGGGAAACGCAGATGACATCTGTGTTATTTTCCGGTGAAGATTGGACGAGTTTTGTTGGATTTTCTTCATGGATACGGATTCGATTGGGCCTTATTTAGTGAAACAGAGGATGCATGTGCTTTAGAATCGAAGAAAGAGGAGAATAATTGTGGTTATCAAGAAAACAACATGAGTTATTCTCGTGTTAGTTTTGGAGATTTTCAAGGGTTGTTAGGATCTGATTTTGTTCTTACCTAATTGGCAGAGGTGAATGACGTATTTCAGAGTTAAAAGAGGAATTAAATTTCCTTATATTTGGTGGTTATTTAAAAAACAGGGAATGTGTTATATACGGGAGTTTTTTTCGTGCAAATGGAAGAATATCCTGTAAATAAGGTGAGATATCTTCTTACAAGGTTTAACTATCGAACACAGAAGAGTTTGGAAAGTCGTGAACACCACGGGAACAAGCAAAGAAGGAATTATTCTCAACTTGGAAGCGAAGGAAAGTGAAGATTTTATCGAGATTTTTGGGGTTTTGAAGTGTATAAAAGACGTGGTCGAGACTCAGGCAAGAGGATCAGGAGTTTTGGGGTCGATTGGAGGCTGCAGAATCAAAGCAGAGAAGTTGCAGGAAGAATACGCACCAGCATGTGGAGAAGAAGAACATCAAGAACATTGGACGGACGAAAACAGTCGCATATTCTTCTACACCATACATTTGTCGTTCTTCTACAGTCTTAAATATTGTAACAGGGATTTCCGGAACGACCATTAAGTGTTGCAGATTCTTTGTATTATTACTTCATCCAATAAAAACACCTTTTGAACCATGAATAAATATTTTGAGTGTGTTTTCATCATGTGGAGATAAACCCCATCACTGGGATGACGGAGGAAGCCAATTCTCATCACTGTGGTAACTTTATTTAATTCTTTTTATGACTTTTGCATTAATATAATTTGAATTGCGATTTTAAATTAATTAGTTGTCATTTAGTTTGATGAGTTATGCTTAGCTTAAGTGTTTTGATAACTCATGCTTACTATTTACAATTAATGTTTTATAAAATCTACCTTCGCAAAGATTAAGAGTCAATAATTATTGTTTTTGGAGCTGTTATTGTCTAAGAATTAATATTGAACCATAGAAAAAGAATTTGGTGAAATCCTGATTCCCAGTAATCTCTCAATATTGTTATCATCCTTTGTTTTATTTGATAGATTAATTTTATAATTTAAGTCTAAAATCAACTTCACAAGTCCGAGAATCAAACCCTTTCTTACCTCTGTAAAAACTACATTAGTTTTTGGCGCCGCCGACGCGGACTTGTATTTAGGTTTAGGTTTTAGGTTTTGCATTTTTTTTAGGTTTTTTATATATTTTATTTATTTAATATTTTATTTTTTTTAGATTATTTTTTGTTCTATTTTACGTCTTTGGTATGTTTGTTTTTGTTGTGCAGGTTTTGCTTGAAACGAAAGGTGAAAAGTTGGACTTGCCATAAAAGGAGAAAGCCGAAGATTTTATTTTTTAAGGACTTTTAGTTTTGGTAGTTTTTTATTTATTTTTGGACTTGAAAATTTTCTTTTATTTGTTTGTGTTTAGTTTTAGTTTTTTTATTTGTAAAAAATAAAAAAATATAAAAAAACACGCTGCACACACCAATTGCATCGTCAGAATTACCGAATTTAGGAAACCTGTGGAAAAGTACGCTGAACCCGTGCCTTGGGCCTTATGGGAGTTACCAGCCGAAATTCCACAAGCCTCAGCCTCGTACCAGTAGGTATATTTTGCTGAGGTAGCCCAAGCTTACCTAATTTAGCAAACCTTGCATTTGCATGTGCACGATTTTATTGCTTCACTAGTATTACTTATATTTTTGTCGAAATGGTTGAGGAAAAGGATGCTGAGGTCCCAGTAAAAACCCTTAGGGATCATTTGAACCCGTCTAGGGTAGTGCGTGACCCAGGTGTAGTTCCACCAGCTTCTACGGTCCAATTTGATATTAGACCTGAGACTATTGGCATGCTTCGTAAGTTTAGGGGTTAGAGAATGAGAACCCGTATACCCACATCAGAGACTTTGAAATGATTTGTGACACAATGAACTATCCAAATGTTTCCAAAGATGTGCTTAGGTTACGTTTGTTTCACTTCTCTCTCTATGAGAAAGCCAAAGAGTGGTTTCATTTTATTCCTTCTAAAACAATTACCACCTGGGATGGTCTTGTAGAGGCATTTTTTAAGAAATTCTACCCACACCATAAGACTAGCACGGCGGCCTATCCAAACCTTTTGCGAAATTAGGTGAAAAATTTCATGATTATGTAGAAAGGTTTAGTGAATTACTATACCAGTGTCCACATCACGGCTTTGAAAAAGCCCACATGGCCCAAATTTTATATGAGGGCCTTGATAGTGAAACCCGTATGTAGGTAGAAACAAATAGTGGTGGCGAATTTACCCATCAAGACCCAGATGAATGGTTCGACGAATTCATCGAGTTAGCTGAGAAAACTAGGCAATGGGATTCAATGAGAGAACCAGAAATACCTAGAAATCATATCCATATGATCGATAGAATTGATTATGGGTTAGATATTCTTAGGCGTCTAGAAGCGCTAGAAATAAATCAAGGTTCACACCATGCTAGATACGAAGAGAAAGCCCATGCTCTTTATAACAACTCTAGGTTTGAAAACCATCAAAGATTTGATCCATATTCAGACACTTATAACCCTGGTTGGAGAAACCACCCAAATTTATCTTGGTCTAAGGGCCAGAGTCAAGGTCAGTCTAGTATTTCCCAGACTCTCCCAGGTTTCGGGTATACTAAGAACCATTTAGGCCGATCGCATCGTAACTCGTCGGATAAAAAAATCATGAGCTTAGAAGAGTCTCTCACCATCTTATCTCATAACAATGGAGTGTTTAAGCAAACTGTTGAGAAAGGTTTACAGGAAAATTCTCAAGCTATTTCAGAGCTAAAAAATCAAGTTAGTATAATTGCAAAATTTTTGAGCGAAAGAGAAAAGGAAAAGTCCCCCAATCAACCACTACCCAATCCAGTGAAATTCATGAAGTATCCTCTAGAGAGAAAGAATTCAATCATGTGAACTCTGTAACAACCCTTAGGAGTGGTAAAACGGTAGACAATAAAGTAGTCATGCCTAATAGTGGACATACTTTAGATCCACCTTCTAGTTCCCATTCTAGTTCCCAAGATGAGCCCTAGAAGGAGCCACTAGCTCAAGAGACTGATAAAATTTCTAGTGATGCCCATGTGGTTCCCGATAGATCTCATTTTGTGCCCAGAGCCCCATATCCACGCTTGTTAGTTCCAACTAAGAGAGAGTCGACTTTCAAATAAATAATGGAAATATTTAAGTAGGTAAACATTAACATCCCTTTACTAGAAGCAATTAGGTAAATGCCTGTGTAGGATCATAATATCGCAATGCATAGGGCTCGCGGGATCAATAAATGACGGTACCGCGAGGGAGTCGCAGAAAACTAAAATAAACGACGCGATGGGAGAAACGACACATAAAACAACTGAAAGACATGGAACTCAAGAGGTTAAGAAGTGTCGCGAGATTGAATAGTTGTACACTGGCGACACTTCGCGAGACATTCCCGAAAATAAAGGATAGCTTAGCTGTCATCCACTATGTATTACCCTATATAAAGGGTCGAGTGAGTCTGTTGTGTAGAGAGATCTTTTTGGAATGGTTGGGCAAGTCATTAGGAGAGAGAAAGTTCAAGAGTATTTTATTTGCTAAGTGTAATCCTACTTTTCCTGTGTAAACAACTGGTGAAATTTATCAATAAACATTCTCAATTATGCAACTTTCAATGGACTAATTAACCAAAATATAGTGAGGGGTGTAGTGTGGGAAATCCTGCTACTACATATGCGCTAGAAACAGGGACCTAATCTTGTTGGTTCAAGAAAGTTTAGAAAAAAACGGCTACCGTTATTGTAGTGATGAAAACTACAAGTAATTGATTAAACGTGTCGTCAGCCGACGAAGAGAGCATGTATGTGTTCGCTGACAACTCATCCAGGAAGATAAGCCAAATTCACGCAAACCAAGTTCGCATCATTCAACCTTATTCGCAACATTTCAGTTTGAGGCAATATTAGTTCGCAGCATCAATCAGCTAAGTCCGCATCTCAGCTAGTTTGAGTCAACGAAGAAAATGAAGTTACGAATATACTTCCTACATACGTATGGTGGAAAAAATGAAGTTATGCGGAAGTGATTTCCTACATTTAATATACTTAGCTACCGTTGGTAATTATGAAGTATACGAAGTTATGCAATTGTTTCTTCGCCAAGTATACGAAGTCCCACCCAAAATCGAAGTCCACCCTTTAATAAACTAATGAAGAATATTCTTTACGAATGTTAATAAGTATACGAAGAAGAGTGTTAAGATACGAAGAATTAAAATTAATAAGTATACAAATTAAAGTTAATAAGTATACGGATCGGTTCGCATCATAAGAAGTAAAGTTAGCAACATACGAAGAATTAAAGTATATACTAATGAAGAATGTTCCTTAGAATGTTCGCAAAGAAGAAGTGATTAGAGGAGATATAGAAGAAGTTTTGAGAAGTCTTACTACTGCTTTTACAAATAATGGGCAGACCAGCTTCACAAGTAGAGACAAATGATGGGCAAAAAAGCAAAAGCAACAAGGCTGACCAATTTTTTACGCTACATTTTTACTTCGAAACAACAACTTGCGAAATTCATACGGAGCTAATGGATATTTTGCAAGATTACTTCGTAAGATCTTTAGTTATTTCAAGAAGAAGAAAATGGGAGACTATTTCTTGTGAGACATATTTCGGTAAGAGAGGGTTAGAACAATTGGATGCTAGCTTCGCAAGAAAACCATATACTTCGCAAGAGACAACAACAACAACAAACCACAAAAGCTAAGTACCTCTTTCCTTAAACATTTTACTTACAAAAAATAAAATATTTTTGATTTGATTTACAAAAGGCGAGATAATCGCAGAATTACAAAGATTTCAGAACTACAAAGATTTCACAATTACAAGAGAAACCGAGAAAAATATCTCGCAAAGATCAATTTATATATTTCCTTAAATACTCGCTTTGTTTCAAATGAGAATGATATCCAACATGGAGAGTAGTAGCGGGCAAACCTTTATGGCGTACACCCTAGTTCGTTTATTTACCTTATGATTTCGCAAGAGGCAATGTACCTAAAGTGCGTCATATAAGGGGGTACCTATTAGGATCATCTCCATGAAGGATGTTTATCGGATGAGACGAAATAAGTTATACAAAGGAAATCAAAACAAAGAAAAACGATTTGAACTTGCAATTAAATGAATATTTTTGATAAAAGAAATGTTGAATACTAATCTAAATTTTTATTCGCATTACAAAGATAGCATGAGGCAAAGAACATGGAGCGAGAGTTTCGCATGATGGATTCACAATACTTTTATATTTAGAGGATTAAGTACTTCTTATACTTCTCAAAGGATACTTCATACTTCTTATATATTTCGAGGATTGAGTACTTCTATACTTCTCAAGGATACTTCATACTTCGCATAATTCAAGAAACGATACTTCATATATACTTCTCAAAGCTTCGGAACTTCGCAAAAGAATAGAGGCAAGTACGTCTTTCAAGTCCAGTATTCTTCCGCTCGTTCCTTCATCAACAAAGACCAAAGATTACTACAACAACAGATTTTTCCTTAAAGATCGCTCTTCCAAGCAATATTCAAGGAAAAAAGAGGCAAGATGTAGGATTCAAATATCGCACAACATATTTTCTTAGCGTGCGAGATTCAATTATTTCCTTAACTCGCGAGAAGAGCTTGCGAGATTCATTATTTTTCATAACTCGCGAGAAGGTAGCAAGACTCGAGAGAGTGTCTCGAGAGAAGGTAGCAAGACTCGCGAGAGTGTCTCGAGAGAAGGTAGCAAGACTCGCGAGAGTGTCTCGCGAGAAGGTAGCAAGACTCGCGAGAGTGTCTCGAGAGAAGGTAGCAAGACTCGCGAGAGTGTCTCGAGAGAAGGTAGCGAGAGCCTGCGAAATCATTAAAGGGCTCGCGAGAATGTCTCGAGAGAAGGTAGCGAGAGCCTGCGAAATCATTAAAGGGGTCGCGAGAATGTCTCGAGAGAAGGTAGCGAGCCTCACAAATCATTAAAAAGGCTCGCGAGAATATGAGTTGTATGTGAGTCGTCATCCATTATGTAAACACCTATATAAAGAGGAGAGCGGGGAGAGAGAAAAGGGGGATAATTTTGGGAGGACACTTTTAGGAGGAGAGAGATATTTTTAGAGAGATTTATTTTCTTTATCATTGCTCTAAGAGGTTATGAGAAAGATGATCGTAGCTTGGAAAATAGATGACCTATTTATAGCTAAATTCTCTAATCTCAAGTCGGTGAAGATAAGGATTGCTTTCCGTGTCGTGTGGAACAATTCTCCCGTCTCTTCAGGAATATGGATAAACTAGGTTGAGTTTATCTCATTATCCCACCGCCTTTATTCTTTTCTGCGGTGAGAAATAAGCCGGGTATTTCTCACACGTGTCGTAGACCGCCAGACCAAAACCCTAATTGATATCCCCCCATTTGTGTGAAGCTGAGTCAGCCTTTGTGATGAAGTATTTTGAGAGAGAAATATTCTCTTTAGCCGAATTGGCTAAGATAGAGAGATATTCTCTGATTTGTGAGAATGACTAGGATGAGTCACGTGAAAAGGAATGAAATTCCTTAGGAATCGTGTGCAGATTATGAGAGGAGCTAAGGCTGATCTCTCTCTTTCCATGGCCGGTCACACATGCCATGTGAAAACCATATTATTTTTTGCAGGTCCCTTTGTTGAGCATGTGGTGCTCAAGAGAGCCTATCCACGTTTTTGGATAGCCATGTATAATTCAGGCTCAATTTACTAGCCGTAAGTGTATTTGAGAGGCTGAGAAATAGGCTTGAGCACTAGGTAAGGCGTGTGCCTATCATGTGAATCTATCCGAGATTTTGAGGAGAGATTTTGAATCTCTCAGAGATTTTTCGGACGGCTCAAAAATCTCTCTGTGCTTTTTGCAGAGAGATTTTGAATCTCTCGGAGATTTTTGCGGACGACTCAAAAATCTCTCTGTGATTTTTGCAGAGAGATTTTGAATAATGTCTCTGTGATTTTTGCAGAGAGATTTTGAATTTCTCAGAGATTTTTTCGGATGGCTCAAAAATCTCTTTGTGATTTTTGCGGACGGATCAAAAATCTCTCCAAAGATTTTCTTAACGGATTTGTATCTCTCTGCGGTCAGCTGGGACTCGGCCTAGAGAAAGAGAAAAAGGTTTTGTACGCCCAATTAATGTCTCTGCGAGACTTTGGCTCACTTGTCTTTGACCAGCGTATCTTGTAGAGATGTGCTAGGAATCAATTGCGTGTCCATATAATGAGCCAACAAGACCAGTGTATCTCGAAAGGATGTTCTAGGAGTCTGTCGAAAAGGCTCAGAGGTAGAATAACCAGCGTATCTTGCGGGGATGTCCGATGAGTTATCCAGAAACCTCAATAAGTCGAGTCAGAGCCTAGAGCAGACATGACCAGTGTATCTCGCGATGATGTACTAGGAATCACTATGAGGAAAGATAGTGCGAACAATAAAAGGACCTGTCCACCGAGAACGTAACTTCCCCAGGGAAAAGATACAAGCGGGTATCATACAGAAGAACTTTTTGACCTGGAGAAAATGACTTCCTTAAAATATTTCTATCATGCACAAGTTTTATTTTGTTCTTATACTCCTTAGCACTATCGTAAGCATCTATACGAATCTCTTTCAACTCATTGAGCTGGAGTTTCCTATGGGCTCCTCGCCTTGTCAAGTGAAAATTTAGATGCTTAACAGCCCAATAAGCTCTATGTTCTAACTCAACAGGTAAATGACATGCTTTGACATACACAAGCCGATAAGGCGACATTCCAATAGGGGTCTTAAACGCAGTATGGTAAGCCCATAAGGCATCAGTAAGCCTAGACGACCAGTCTTTCCGATTAGGATTAACTGTTTTCTCTAATATACGTTTTATCTCCCTATTAGAAACCTCTACCTCGACCACTAGTCTCATGGGATGATACGGGTAGCTACCTTATGTGTAATACCATATTTCTCATCGAAGCCTAAAAGGTCCATTACAAAAGTGCGACCCTCCATCACTAATTATAGCTCGCGGTGTACCAAAACGTGTAAGTATATTATTTTTCAAGAACTCAATCACAACCCTATGGTCATTGGTTTTACACGCAACCGCCTTAATCCACTTAGAGACATAGTCTACAGCGACAAGGATGTATAAGTTACCAAAATAATTAGGAAACGGACCCATAAAGTCAATACCCCACATATCAAAGACCTCAACAATTAAAATAGGGTTCAAGGGCATCATGTTCCTACGGGAAATGGTTCCTATTTTCTGGCAACGTTCACATGTAACACAGTAACTGTGGGAGTCTTTAAACAACGAAGGCCAATAGAATCCACACTGCAATATCTTAGCAGCAGTCTTCTTAGCACTAAAGTGACCTCCACAAGCATGATCATGACAAAAGGAAATAATACTGGACTGGTCACTCTCAGGTGTACATCTCCTAATAATCTGGTATGGAAAATACTTAAACAAATAAGGATCATCCCAAAAGAAGTGCTTAACCTCGGCTAAAAACCTAGAACGATCTTGTTTACCCCAATGTTGGGGCATTCGACCAGTAACAAGATAGTTCACTATATTCGCATACCAAGGTAATTGGGTAACAAAGAACAGTTGTTCATCAGGAAAATTATCCCTAACAGGAGGAGAATCATCAGGGGTATCCACAATAAGCCTAGACAAGTGGTCTGCTACTACATTTTCTGTACCTTTTTTGTCGCTAATGTCTAAGGAAAATTCCTATAACAAGAGGATCCATCTAATCAATCTAGGTTTAGTATCCTTCTTGGAAAGAAGATACTTCAAAGCAGCATGATCGGTGAAGATAATGGCCTTAGAACCTAAGAGATATGGTCTAAACTTGTCTAAGGAAAACAAAATGGTCTAAACTTCTCCGTAGTGGTATAGTTCAACTGGGCATCATTCAGAGTTTTGCTAGCATAGTAAATCACATGAAGTAATTTGTTTTCTCGCTGACCTAGCACAACACCAATAGCATAATCTGAAGCATCGCACATGATCTCAAAGGGTAGGTTCCACTTGGGTGCCTGGACTATGGGGGCGGTAGTAAGTAAAGTCTTAAGCTTCTCAAAAGCCTCTAAACAAGCATCATCAAAGACAAACTTAACATCTTTTGCAAGCAAATTGCAAAGAGGTCTAGAAATCAAGCTAAAATCCTTAATGAATCGACGATAAAAACCTGCATGCCCTAAGAATGACCTAATATCTCTTACGGTTTTTGGGACCTGTAAAGTCTTTATAAGGTCAACTTTGGCTTTATCTACCTCTATACCCTTAGAAGATACGATATTCCCTAAAACAATTCCTGATCGAACCATGAAATGACATTTCTCCCAATTAAGCACTAGATTCTTTTCCTTACACCTAGTCAACACTAATGACAAATGATGCAAGCACTCATCGAAAGATGAACCAAACACTGAAAAATCATCCATAAAGACCTCTAAGAACCGTTCTACCATATCCAAAATATGCTCATCGTGCAACGCCGAAAAGTCACAGGGCGTTACATAGCCCGAAAGGCATGCGTCTATACGCAAAGGTACCAAAGGGACAGGTAAAAGTGGTTTTCTCCGGTCTTCCTGGGAAATAACGATCCGATTATAGCCGAGTAGCCATCTAAAAAGCAAGAATGACTATGTCCAGCTAATCTCTCTAGCATCTGGTCGATGAAGGGAAGGGGAAAGTGGTCCTTCCTAGTGACCTTGTTCAATTTCCTATAGTCAATACAAACACACCAACCCGTGGTCACTCGGGTTGGGATTAACTCATTATTATCATTCTGACTACGAATACCTGGATTTCTTGGGAACAACCCGAACCGGGCTGACCCACTTGCCGTCCTAAATAGGGTAGATAATGCCTCGCATCTAACAACTTAAGGATCTCAGTTCGAACTACTTCTTTCATATTGGGGTTTAGTCGACGTTGCATCTCCCTAGAAGGTTTTGTATCTTCCTCTAAATAAATCTGATGCATACAAACATTAGGACTTATACCCTTAATGTCTGCTATGGTCCACCCTAAAGCTTCCTTGTTGTTTTGAAGGACGGTTACTAGCCTACTTTCCTGATCACTATCCAAGTCGGAAGCAACAATCACAGGTAAAGTCTCAGAAGGGCCTAAAAACACATAATTTAGGGTATCTAGTAATGGTTTTAGGTCCAACTTAGGAGGCTCTTCTAACGAAGGAACTAGGGTAGACTTAGAAACTGGTAGTGGTTCGAACTTAGGTTTCCATCCATTACTAGTGTCTAACAAAGGCGTTGAATCTAACAAAGCATTCACCTCATTAATCACATTATCATCATCAAAATCAATCCTAAAGTGAGCTAGGCATTTCTCTAATGGATCGTCTAACAAAGTGTTTGGTAATGACTCCCCGACTAATGTTCCTATCATGTTCACCTCTTCTATGTTCGAGTCATCTAGTTCAGAGGGTAGCTTACTAATATTAAAAATGTTCAGCTCAATAGTCATATTACCAAAAGACAAGTTCATAATACCATTTCGACAATTAATGATCGCATTGGATGTAGCTAAAAACGGGCGACCTAAAATTACCGGTATCTGGTTCTCTGGGTCAGGGACGGGTTGGGTATCTAGGATAAAAAAATCCACTGGATATATAAACTTGTCGACCTCTATAAGAACATCCTCGATTACACCACGAGGAATTTTAACGGACCTATCAGCTAACCTGAGTGTCATCTCGGGTAGGTTTCATCTCACCAAGTCCTAGCTTAAGGTACACATGGTATGGGAGTAAGTTCACACTGGCTCCTAAGTCAAGCAACGCTTTCTCAACACGGTATTTACCTATTGTGCAAGAAATGGTAGGGGACCCTGGGTCTTTATACTTGGGAGTAGTGGTATTCTGAATAATAGAACTCACGTGACTAGCTAGAAAGGCTTTCTTCTGGACAATAAGCTTCCGCTTTCACGTACACATATCCTTAAGAAACTTGGCATAAGCGGGAATCTTCTTAATTGCATCTAATAATGGAAGGTTGATAGTTACCTGCTTAAAAACCTCCAATATATCATTAAAGTTGGACTCCCTCTTAGTTGGAACTAGCAGCTGGGGGAAAGGGGCTCTGGGAACAAATCCTGGCTCAATATGACCCTCATTGGTCTCTTTAGAGACTCTATCAGTATCCTCAGTTTCTGGTTCGGAAGGGTGAACTACAACATGTTCACTATCAGGCGTGGCAACCTTGTTGTCTATCACTCTACCACTCCTAAGGGTTTTAATAGCATTCACATGATGGGATGGTCCTTCACCTACTTGATGAACTCCTCTAGGATTGGGCTGAGTTTGACTAGGAAACTTACCTTTTTCCCTCAAAGATTCATTTATCTGACTAACCTGGGTCTCCAGCTCGGAAATAGCCTGAGAGTTAGCATAACCTATACTCTTACTTTCTTCTATCCCTTGCACAACCATTTGGTTGATCTTTTCAGAGCTTTGAATAAACAATGCGAGAGTCTCTTCTAAACTTGTGATCTTTTTATCCGAAGGGTTCTGAAACTGGGGTTGACCTGAAGAGTTCTTAGCATAACCAAAACCTGGGGAAGGCTGAGAATTACTAGACTGACCTTGATTCTGGCCCTTAGACCAAGAAAAATTAGGATGGTTTCTCCAACCAGGATTGTAGGTCTCTGAGTATGGGTCAAACTTCTGACGGTTCTCAAACCTAGCATTGTTATAGACAGCATGGGCTTGTTCTTTACTAACCTGACCTTCCCAAAATGAGTTATCGGGCTCTATTCCACAACTAGAGACTTGAGAGGTTCTATTAGGTTCACCAAGGGACCTATTTTTAGACTGATTCAATTCCAAAGCTTCTAACCTTATGGACAAAGCAACAAACTTAGCATCTGACCCGAAGCTTGTATCTACCACATTGGTGCTACTTCTATTAACCAAGAGTCTTTTAGGGGGTTCAACACAAGACTCCTGGTAGGATTTTAAAAGTGTATTTTATCCTACGACTATGTCTAAACCGCAAGTGCACGGTGTCTTCAATGAAGACAGTGGCAAATACGGGTCGATCCCACGAGAGGCAGGGGTGTGCTCTAGTTGATTCTACGGCTTTCTCTAACTCGAATTTCAACGGTGACGGAGTAACAAAATGGTTTTGTGCCGAAACGGCTGAGTTTGAAGTGTGATGAACCTAAACTAAGGTAAACAGATACAAAGTAGAGACCACTAGGGTCTTTAAATCCACCACTAACCTACCCTTGTAAATTCAAATAATTATCTTACTCTTGCCTCTATAACGTAATGGAGAAGTGTCAAGTCTTCCATTTACCTAAGGTGTTTTCACCAATATAAGAATCTATCACAACTAAGGTGTCAATTCGAGTACTAACTGTCTAAATAAGAACAACTAGTCTAGGAATTAACATTGGTTTCTAAAGCATGAGTTGCGGCATCATCATCACAAATAGGTAACCTAACTACGGTGTATACATTGCATTGTCATACCTTTGTGAGAGCAATGTGTTGAATTGCTAAGATAAATTCTATCCTAGAACAAATTAAGCATTCAAGAGAACATAATCAACATAATCAACACAGTAGAAAGTTAGGGCTTCATTTCAAACCCTAGCAACTTAATTTTAGAACATAATACAAATTGAAATTAACTACAAATTAAGCCTATTGATCGCACCTTTGCTAATCCAGCGTGTCTAAAATCATCATCCCCTCGCTTCTATTTATACATGCACAGCAAACCTAAAACAAAGAAACCTAATAATTCAAAAATCGAAACAAAACATAAAATAAAAGCAAACTAATTTGAACCCATACTCGACTTGGTTGTTCTCCTTGGTCTCCCATTCAATCGCCTCTAATCAATCATGCGGGTTGCTCGAGAAAACCCTAACCCTAATTAGCTCGACCTAGCTTCTAAGGTGAGGAGAAGCTATGAAAGAGTTAATCGAGGGAGAGAGTGGCGGAAGCGGTGGTGATAGTTTGTGGAAGAAAGGACGGAGGTGGTGGCGCTCGCCATGGTCGGGGCGAGGGGGTTTTGTGGAAGAGCGAGCTGCGCTCCGATGGAGATGGAAGAGAAGAGGGAAAGAGAAGAATGAGATAGTCGATTAGGGTGTATAGGGTTAGGGTCATTCGGTGTTGAGCGGAGTGCATCGGCATTTGATGTAGAGGTTGAAGCGAGCGTTAGATCAAGGCGGAGAAATCTCAACGGTTGAGAAAGGTGAGCGGCTTTGATGTGATCTGGTGTTGCACGGAGCATCAAGAGATGATGTATAGTGAGGGCAGCGACCGTTGGATGTAGAAGATCGAAATCTCGACGGCTTGGAGTGCACGGGCTCGGATCCGGTCGCGGGTTGGATCTAGCACTCCTAATGTTGGGATTTCTCAAAGAACAACTCCTACGAAGGTAAAGGCATCCTCAAGACTTTTATTATTGAACTCACCAAATAAGCACATAGACTCGACCATGGCTTTGGTCGAATAGTCTAAACCATCATAAATAATCTCTACAAGTTTCATCTTATCAAATCCATGGTGAGGACACTGGGATAGGAGATCATTGAATCTCTCTAAAAACCCATAAAGAGACTCTCCCTCTTGTTGCACACTGGAACTAATTTTCTGTCTAACATTTTGCGCTTTATGCTTAGGGTAGAATTTCATATAAAAAGCAAGAATAAGTTCCTTCCATGTTTCAATGGATTCAGATGGTAGGTTGTTTAGCCAGGTCTTGGCTTTATCTTTCAAGGAAAAGGGGAACATCTTAAGTTTCAAAACTTCATCAATAATGTCTTTTATTCTAACTGTCCCACAAATTTCCTCAAAGTCCCTAATATGAAAATAAGGGTTCTCGTCATCTTTTCCTAAGAATATAGGGATCATCTGAAGAATACTAGGTTTTATCTCGAAATTAGCCGTATTGGCTGGCAATTTAATGCACGAAGCTCGGTTGGTCCTAGTTGGGAACATGTGATCTTTCAAAGTGGCCATCGCTGGCACAGCTGAAGTACTAGGGGTAATTTCCTCACGAAGAGACAGATTCTCAAAACTGAAGTTTCCAAAAACGGGGCTCTCAAAAGAAGAGTCTTTGAGCTCCCCGCTTCCACAAGAAGAATTACTAGGTTTGTCACTAATCAAATGACCTAGAGTGTTTCTTTTTCAAGCCCGTTCTCTAATGACCTCGGGCATACACTAGAAAAACAAAAGAAAAAGAAAAATCCTAAAAGGAAAGGAAGTTCTATGCAAACACAAACAAGGCTAACTCCACCACAGCAAACCTAATGAATTATAGCAAACAAAAAGCATGATGGCTCCACTTAGATTGTTTCTAGACCATCTTCTAATCTTTCGAAAAGGAACTCGTTACAATCTGAGCAAACCTCTATGGAATCAATCCGAGTTGAAGTAAGTTGAATAGAGGCGAGGGAAGCTGTGTGGAGCTTTGATACCCAAGGCCTCACCGCATTACAAGGCGGCGCAGTCACGCATTCAACTCACAGAAACCATCATGAACTTCGAAGTATGCTTAAAAGAGTAACCAATATTTTTCGAACGACTTTCCTATTAAGCTTGTTACCCTATAGGTCTCGTTCTATTCCAAATTTTAAAACTTAGGTTTGCGTTAAGTATCGTTTTCCTAAGGCGGGCAAGAAGAGAACGGTGATGAAATCCGAACCCTTATCTTGTATGGCCAGGCCTTGCCCTTTACTAGGAAATTAAAGCAGCCGTATTCAGTTCCTCGACATATATGCAAACGAAGGAATACAAGTAACTCGGCGACGGGGATTCGCGAGTGTTTCGACAAACTTACCTCCCGTTCCAGACGGGGGATGAACCGTTGTAGTCGACTCGGGCCACGACTCCTATGTCATGTACGAACCCAAGGGGCCGAGGCGATATCGTAATCGATGTCCTTCTTTGCACACAGTTTATATTTAAACTACCCTTCCGTAGGGTTTAAAAAAAATGTCCCAAAGTTTAAAGTCCAAAGTCCAAAAATAAAGTGCAAAAGAAAAGGAAAGTCTAAAAAAAAAAAAAATGTCTTTCTTTTTTTTTAAAATAAAAAAAAATATTCTTCTTTCGCTCCTTTCGCTTTGCCTTTTACTCCAAGTCTTTAAGTATTCACCAAAAGCTTTGGCAAAATTTTCTTTTGCTCCAAATTCCAAATTCCGTAAGGAAAAGACAAAAACCCAAAAACGTAAAGAAGAACAAAAACAAATAAAAACCTAAAAAAGAAAAAAAAATCTAAAAACTCTAGCCTAAAGACAAGTCCGCGTCGGCGACGCCAAAAATTGATGTTATTTTTAATTGAGTTGTAGTAAATAGTTCGTTCAAGACTTGTGAAAGCAGATTTTAGACTTAATTTTAAATTAAAAATATAGCAAACTTAATTAAATACAAGTGATATGAAAAATATGGAGAAGACTGGGGCTATGGATTCCACTAATTACCAATATCAAAGTGATTGATATTCTCTAATTATAATTATGCAAATCCTTCATTCAAATTGATTCTCAATATTCCAAAAGTTGATTTTTAGAAATAACAATTGTAGATCGAAAGTATGGGACATCAAAACCCTAGGCTATCATGCTCCATCAATTGAAATAACAATTGTTTAAAAAAACCATTTTATCTATTTATTTATCAAGGCAAATAATCATATAATAATTACATAAATTAAATAAAATATAGATTACCACTTTTCATTGGCGAAATAGCTTCCTCCTTCGCCCCAGAGGATGGGTTTAGCTCATCATGTTGGAAACACGCTCAAAATTCATTTTTCTTGCTCAAAGGAGGTGTACAAATGATGAAATGGAGAAAAACTATTAAAAACCGGGTTTGTAACAGTTATATTTGTTACAAACCGAACTGTTACAAAGTACGATATGAATGAACTGTCGTTGTCACTGTAGCAAATACGACTGCCCCTTGTGCGTCTTATTTCTTCACAGCAGCAGAAACCGGCGATTCTCTGCAGCTAGATTTTCTCACTCTGTAATCCTCTGTCTCTCTCCAAAACCCTCCTTCCCCTTCACTGATATACCAGCACCTATTTATAACCCAGCAGAAGCAAAATCTCACGTAATAACTTCATAAAAATCTCCATTATTCGGTATTATTCTTCACGGCCAGTTTCAGATTGTTTTGATCTCTACACGCGTTCTGAAGCTTCCACGTTGCCATATTTAACTCCTTCACACTCCAAATAGTTGTTAGAGTCTTCCGAACGCGTGCAAACTCCTCTGCTGCTCGCGTAATCTTGTGTATATCTCCTCCGGTGAGTATCTCCCTGATTTCTTCGAACCTTGGTATTCAACCCAACTGGATCGAAACCAACACATGAATAATCCCTGTCTAGCCCATTGGAGTAGACCCAATTAATTCCAGCCCTTTAGTCTCACTGCAACGAGCTCAAATCCCAAACCTTAATTCCGGCAGTTGAAACTTGGTTTTCCCGCCATTTTTCATATTTCAAACGAAGAGGAAAGGTTGCCCCCCATCCAGAGCAGGGGTGCGAATAGTAGCTTCCTTGAGGGGTGTCCTGAGGGTGCCCCTTATCCAAACTATGGGAGCCCAAATATCAAATGTCCTCCGGGGGGTGCTCCGCGCAACTTTTCGAGCCGATTTTTCCAAAAATACCTAAAAATACATAAAAAAACAATATTAGTAAAAAAATCGAGTTCCAACAATACCAACACTGAGGATAATTCAGACACAAAAAATGTGTCTATCACGTCATTACCCCCTCCTTAAGCACAAGGTAGGTTTAACCACTTTGAGCTTGAATCTGAGCCTGGAAAACCTTGGACCATGTAAACCCTTGGTGAAGCTATTATCTATCTGATCTAATGTAGAAACATAAAACACATCAAGTGCTTTAGACAGTACAATCTCTCTTATGAAATGAAAATAAACATGAACATGCTTCATTCTAGAGTACTGAACCGCATTTGATGCTAAGGAGATAAAACTAATCTTTTCACAGCCAAGTCTGTGAATAGAAAGAAGAGAGAAATATTACTAGATCCACCCAACTTCAGAAGCACTATGGACAAGAGTCTCATACTCTGCTTTTGTATAAATTCTAGCTACTGTAGATTGCTTCTTGGAAGACCAATAAACTGGATTAGCACCTACAAAAATGCAGTATCCTCCAGTAGATCTTCTGTCATCAATATTTCTAGCCCAAACTGCATCTAAAAATCCAAGAATAAAATAAAATCCCTTACTAAATTCAATTCCATACCTTTAGTGTACCTTAAATTCTTTTTACAGCTGCAAGATGTGATGCAGTTGGATGGTGCATGTGCTGAAAAACAACATTCTCTGCAAATGAGATCGCATGCCTAGTCTATTTAAGATAATGCAAATGCACCCACAATAGATCTGTATTTTATAGGATTTTCAAGTAAATCACCATCTGACTTAGAAAGTTTAAAATTAGCTACAAATTGGTTTCTGACAAGCCTTTTCACCCTCCATGTTTGTCCTTTTGAGTAGATCAAATGCATATTTATTATGACTAAGAAAGAGTGTTGAAGATGTTTTTCTAACTTTAAGACCTAGAAAATAGTGAACATCTCATAAATCCTTAATAGGAAACTGTTTTTGCAAGTCAGAAATGACAGTTTGTAGAATGCTTGAATTAGACTAGTTTGAGAATATTAACATAAACCATTGTAACTGTAACTTGATCACCGGTTTTGTGTACAAACAAAGAAGTATCTGTCGAGGAGGAAAGAAACTTCAAATCAAGGAGAGAATTTTTCAGCTTATCATACCAGACCCTTGGAGCCTGTCTTAACCCATAGATTGACTTATGAAGTAAGCATACATGATTTGGCTTGTCTGCATCTACATATCCTGGTGGTTGAACACTTTCTCCTTAAGATCACCCTACAGGAATATATTACTAACATCAAGTTGGTGAATTCTCAATCATATTGAATTGCCATAGAAAGAACAATCCTACTTGTTGTTGGTTTAACTACTTGACTGAATATCTCAATAAATTCAATTCCTTCTTGGTGATGAAATCCCTTTGCAACAAATATAGCTTTATATTTTTCAATAGTACCATCAAGATTTTCTTTATCCAGAATACCCAGTTACACTCAAGTACATTTTGATCTGGAGAAGGATTAACTAGTGACCATGTACCAGCATCCTGTAAGGCTTTGTACTCACTATCTAGAGAAGGTAACCAAATTTTACTCTTCTTTGCATGTCCAACACAAGTAGGTATAATAGAATCACACAACAATACAACATGTAATGGATGTTTTGTTGCATAATTAGACTTTGGTTTGATTATTCTATTTTTACCCCTAGTAATCATGCTATGATCATTCACAGTTATTGGATTTTGAATTGCAGGAGTAATGGAAAAAGTAGATGAAGGTACTGTAAGAATAATATAAACATGAGGAAATGATTGAGAAACCAACACATCAGTGTCAGGTATGAAAATAGAATATATATCTGAAGTGACAGAATTGAAAAAAGAGACTAAGGAACGATAACGAAAAACAGACTCGTTGAATTGAATATGTCTGGATATGTAAACTATATTACTTGTAGGATCAAGACACTTATATCCTTTATGAGACTGACTATATCTAAGAAAGACACACTGTTTACTCCTTGGTTCAAGCTTGTTTGTAGTGTAAGGCTTTAACCATGGAAAACAAGCACAACCAAAAACTTTGATAAATGAGTAGTCTGGATTGTTGTGAAATAAAAATTTATATGAAGAAATAAAACAAATGGATTTTGCAAGAAGTTTGTTTATAAGATAGTTGGCTTATGAAAAGCATCAACCTAAAATCTAGTTGGAAGACCATATTGTTTGAGTAGAGTTCTAGCAACACCTAGAATACGTTTGTGAGCTTGACCTCAGCAACTCCATTTTGTTATGGAGTATGAGGGCAAGTCATATCATGATGAATTCCTTTTGAGATTAGAAAATCCTTTAGATGATTTTTTATAAACTCACCAACACCATCAGTTTTAATGCATTTTACAAAAAGAGAAAGAAAATTTTCAATATAAGCTACAAAAGAGATGAAAGCATTTTTGAAGTCAGATTTATTGATTAAGGGAAATATCCAACAGAAATTGTGATAATCATCTACAACACTAGCATAGTAGAAAGACCAAGAAACATAAGCAACATGACAAGGACCCCAAAGATCCATATGCAACAACTCCAGAGGTTGAGATGTATAGTTACAAGACACTTGAAAAGGTAATTTTTAACTTCTACAAATTTTACATTCATTACGAAAGAAAGGTTTACTAGACAAATGAGAGATATTAAGCTGATGTTTGAATCACTGAAGGGTTTGAAAGGATGGATGGATAAGTCTCATATAAAGAATGGTAGTGTCGGGATCTTGAGTATGTTAGAGCATAGCTCGGTTGAACCCACCAAGCGTTGGTATGTCAAGTTTGGTTGTCATATTTTAGTGAATCAAAACTCATTTAAAGAGTCGCTTGATTATGTACTAGAGTCAACTTCGTATAGGTTAGATTGAAAGTATTAGGATATGAGACATTACAAGTATTACGAAGACTTGAAGAAGTGAAGAAGTAAGGAGATACAACGACAACATCATCCTTCCACTTGAGGTTAGTGATATTTGACTTGAACTGTTTCATTCCATAACGTATCTTTCAAGTCGTGCATATTAAAAACATAACTGCGAAGCATGAATGATTATACTCTAGTTAGACGTAGTATTAAGGAATACAATACGAGGTTTATTGCTTAACCATTAAACTTTGTATATAAACATTGACATAATCGTATGAATGCTATTGTGATTATGTATGGGTATGAGGTGAAGATTTCATCCTAGGAAACAATGTTTCACATTCGTTCAAAGGAAGTAAATTCATAAACTTGTTTTATGAATCGAAAGGGAAATCGCCAGGCTTATTGATATTGTTATTCATTGCATATCTTTTGAACTACCAATATGTGTGATTTGTACAACCACTCATGACTTGTTTATGTTCTTGGTAAAACTATTCACAAAGACCTGACTTTTGTATTGGTATGACTTTATTAGTGAAACCGATCTTAAGTAATCACCTGAGGTGGTATGATCGATTTAGTGTTATTGGTATAACCAACTCTAGGCAAAGGGGTACCGATCCTAGTAAGAGGTGCAACCTATCACAAGGGGGAATCGATCCTTGTATAAGGTGCATCAAGTTTCTAGATATTGGGAACTGATCCTATATGAACATGTGCAACACGTTTTTAGACATTGGGAACTGATCCTATGGACATGTGCAACAAATACAAGTTAGATACCATATATATGTGGGAACCGATCGTAGTACCTAGTCAACCGAATTTTTGGAAAGCTAGTGTGACTAAATCCAGTACTCACATGGAGGTAGAACCGAAACTTGTTTTGGTAGAACCGTGAAACCCATGATTGGTGATTGAGTGTTCTTGATCAATCACATAGTTCTTGAAAGTTAGATGAACCAATTCTAAACTTGTTTGGAAGTGTGGCAAATCGGTTTCAAGATTGTAAGTATGAAAGAGGACTTACAAAGTAATGATGTCGACATTCTTTGAACATGTGCAGTAACGCCTATCTTTTATTGTTCAAAGATATTCCTTAATAGCTAAAGGAAAAAATCCCGGATCGAAAAAATAAGTTGAGAATCTTTTAATTAAGGTTTTTAATTTTATTTTTGGAAAATGAAAATTAGTAATGTGCATTTACTAATTGGAGATTTTTCTAAGAGATTTTCGGTCAATGTTTGGACAAAGCATTTCCAGGAATTATGGAAACCGAATTTCGAATATATTGCATATCTTGAGAATATTTTCGGTTTTGGAAATTCCTTGGTGTCCAAACTTCCTTGTCTATAAATATCAAAGTTTGCATTTCTAGCAAACTAATCCCCAGAGCCAGCAAAACTACCTAGTTGTGTTGTTACTGGTGGAGCCGCCTATTCGGAGAGGAAAGAAACCTAATTAGGCGAAATCTCTTACGGCCGCTCGGTTTAAAGATTTCTTTGGGATTGAGAAGCTCTATTAGTACCATTGGTGGGAAACTAGATAATTGTGGTTTATTATTAGTTTTCGATTAACTTGATTGACTAACGGTTGTTGAACTTTGATTGAACCTAGTTTGTTTATGCTTGAGAATCTTCTCTTCTGATATAAGATTCACTCAAACTAGATCGAAGTTTCGACGGGGATCTTTAGAATGTTTGTAGATCTAAAGACGTCTTGTGATAATCCATTATTAACAGACTCTGTTTTGTGCGTGATTGATCACAAGAGATTCAAGTTGATTGTGTGCAGGTATTTATTGAAGATCTAAGAAGATTTGAAGACGAAGAAGATTTCTGATTTTGGTTCATAATCTTTGGTGTGCACAATACTTGTTTCGGTTAAAGAGGATCCAACTATAATCGGTTTATCCTTGTGGTAGATTGGATTGATTAGTTGAGCAGATCGGCATCAATACAATTCTTTGTGATTCAAAGTATTGATTGCAAAATCTTAACAATTACTTTGGTAATTGTTGATAAGATAGATCTAAGGACCTGACAAAGGAGTTTATTGTGATAAACGGAAGAGCCTTTTGTCGAACTCACATCACTTGGTTTAAAGAGTTATTACCAAACATATTTGTTGTTCCTTTACTGTTTGGAATACGAACCAAATGAATTGTTCCAAGTACGTGACTTATTACAAGTTGGAGGCGTGGGAATACAGACGGAACTAGGTGAATTATAGGTTTAGTTGCTTGGTATCAACTATACGAAGTTGGTTTGATTTTGTATAGCTGCTTAATCCTGAGAGTATTCAATTTTGGACAAGGTCCCGGGGGTTTTCTGCATTTGCGGTTTCCTTATTTACAAAATCTTGTTGTGTCATTTACTTTTATTTTCCGCAATTATAATTGTTGTTATTATAATTTAAAGTAAATTACACAAACGTTAATTCATATTTACTTGATAGTAATCATATTGTATTTGGTTAAGTCCGAACCTTTTATCAAGTAAACATACTTCGTTGTTGTATTGTCTCGATCTCGTATCCATAGACGATCACACGAAGTGTGAACCAATTAGTTGGATTGTCTCGACTCAGTCCATAAACAATCACTTTCGGAGAAAGGACTTATAGGTGGAAAAGTTTTAGATTGAGGTATATTAGAGCAGGCAAACACGAAAAGATCTAACAATATATGTTTGGTGCGATCCAACCTATAAGAATGAACTCGAGTTCTCACGAATCTATGGTGGAAATCTTATATGAGATCTTTTCTTCAATCACGAGACTTTAATACATGGCTATTAGTCGTCGATGGTTATAATTACCCAAAGGTAGAAAATTTGGAAACTGAGTTTCAACGCTTAGTGGATTTTTCAAACGAAGAAAAGGCTTTTGCTAAGCAGAATTCAGATGGTTTGAATACTATTATACATGTTGTTAGTCGTGATTTACAACATCATGTATCAATATGTCAAACTTCGAAAGAAGCTTGGGATAATCTTTTGATCGTATTCGAAGGAAACACATCAGAAAAATAAGCTAGACTTCAAACTCTTATGTCCGATTGGGAAAATCTTCAAATGGATGACAATGATACTTTTGAACAGTTTCATATTATACTCTCTGAGATAATCAATGCTTCTTTCTCTCTCGGAAAGACTATCTCTGAAAAAGATATAGTGTGCAAAATTCTTAGATCGTTGCCACCAAGATACGATTCTAATAAGCATGCAATCATAGAAGCAAATGATCTCTCAACTCTCTCACAAAGCAGACTCATCAGAAAGTTAAAGATCTTTGATCATGAATCACAGTCTATTCAAAGTAAATGAATCGCTTTTAAAGCTGTGAAAATTCCGAAAGCTCCAATGGAAAGGAATAGACAGATGGATGATTCAGATGAATAGATTGCAAAAAATTCTGATGATAAAATTGAACAATCATTATCATTGATTACTAGACAGTTTAGATATCTCTTAAAGAAACGAAATAAGAGATTCATAAAGGATACTCATCGATCTTCTCGCCCACATGATCGAGTTCCTGTCAAAAAGGATCATGAAGAAGATGATGAATATCAGCCGCAGTGCTTTAAGTGTAAAGGGTTTGGTCATATTGCTAAAGAATGTCCCAATCTTAAGAAATACACTGGAAGCAAGGCTCTGGCTATAACTCTAGATGAGAGCTCTGATTCATATGATTCTGAAGAAGAGGAAACAACTAATATTGCATTAGTTATCAATCTTATTTCTTCCTCCTCCATTAGTGATTTACCTATTGTTTGTGGGTAAAAACTGTTTATGCTGGTTTTGGTAAAGACGAGAAGTTCTCGTTAAGGCTCAGACGGACATGGCTACAACTCAGAAAGAGGGCGTGCATTCATGGATGAAGAAATTCCTGAGCTCTCAAGGGAAAGGAATCAGCCATCCAATTTCATCACGCGTGAGGATCTAGAACGACTTCTCCATCATCGAGGCAAGGAAAACCCGGTAGACCTGCACCAACATCAGCCTCATTATCCTCCTGATGTGAAAAGAGTTCCTCTTCCAAGAGGATACTCCTCTCCTCAATTTTTCCTTTATGGTGGAACTGGTAATGCTCGTGAACACATCTCTCGTTTTCTGGAGTCATTAGGAGAGTACGAATACAATCATGTCCTTCGCCTGAAAGAGTTCTCAAAAACACTTACTGGGAGAGTGTACACCTGGTACAACAACATTGCACCAAACAGCGTATCCAACTGGTGTGAGATGGTAACCGCTTTCTACAAGAAGTATTACTTCGTATCCGATCAAATAACCTTTTCAGATTTGGAGAGAATGTTCCAACGAAACAACGAACATCCAAATGATTATGTGAAGAGGTCCAGAATTCAGGCACTGGATTGTTACGATCCAACTATGATTGAACAACGATTGGTGGAATTATGCATTAATAGGATGGTGCCCGTCTATCGTGCTATGCTGTAGAATCTGCAATTTCAGACATCCTCTGAACTTTTTGAAGCTGTTAATCTCGGCTACAACAACACCTGCCCTGCTATAAAAAACCAGGCCTGCCAGGAATGAAGAGCCTCATGATATTCGTGGAAGCATACATCTCACCAACAGGCAATACAACCTTCAGCCTTCTGTAAGCAGCTTCACTGAAGCAGCAAGAGGAAAACCACCAACATGCAACATCATGCGCGTCCAAAACCGCCAACTCCAACCTCAGTACCACGTGCACGACTATCACAATGATAAAACAACGTCGGAGATATACCATATATGGCTTGACGGCAACAAAATCGGTGAGAGACGCTTTCAGAATTTCGTCTCCCGTAGAAGAAATAGTTGCATTACTGAAGGAGGTCGCACCCGGGACTTAAGAGGTACATACGAACTATCCATGTCAAGAGCTTTTTCATGCTTGCACAACCTGTTAGTTAATTCATCCGCATGAGGGAACTTCCCTACTCCTCAAAGACATGATCCAACGATGATAGAGACAAAGGAGTGTAGCTGGGGACTGCTCAACACTATCCATCTCAAAGGTGCTGAATTTAGAGAGACGCAAGCACGCTATCATTATGATTCCAGGATGTCCAAAGACGAGGACATACACAAGAGAGCAGACGCATTGTCAAAAACCAGCGATATGCCTGGACGTCTATGAAACGCAACGTAGACGCAAAGACGGCCTCATGATCAACAAATCGTACGATCCTCATCAATATTGGGGTTAACTCCAACTCTACCCAGCGTGACATCATCTATCAAGTTGAAAGCTCAATAGATACTCGTGGGCAGGGGACTGTCTCCCTCTTCTCCATTCCATGAGGAAACATCAAGGAAGCTATCGGTTCTTTCTCCCTCTAATAACGATACGATCTCTACCATTATATGAAGACTGCCAAGTTCGTGCAAGTAACTACCATGCCTCTCCCTGCCAGTCTCTTCTGATCATAGCTATTACCAAGAATCGTTGTTGCTCGCTAGAGCTTCACCATAGCAACAACCACTACGGACAGAGGTAATTCGAACTTCTGCATATTTCGCTTTCCTATGGAGAAGTAATAGAGTCACCAGTACGAAGGCGAGATGGTGAAATATTTGTTATGGTAAACCCACCGACCATACAAGATAGAGCCATGTAACTCACGCTTGTGGACTAAGGCTCGACATGAAATTCCTTCGCCGTCAGTCAAGGACTTCTTCAACTCAAGAGAGACGGTTAATCAAGAAGCATGTAATTTGCAAGGGAAAATCAAATTGAAGGTTGGCCGAATCCTTAACCATTATTATTATCTCCCCTATTTAGAATTATCGGAAGAGAGTGTTGCATGCGGAGAAAACGCGACTTGCCGGCCAGCATAATTTGTGTGTCGTATTCCCATCTGTCATATCATATCGCCTCAGGAGAATGGGAAGAACTCATTTTTCGAAATCAAGGGTTAAGGGCGCCCTCACTGGAGTTCGCTCCAGAAGCCGCTTCAACGCACACTCTCCCCTGAGGCCGCTTCAACGATCTCTCCAGAAGAAGTCGTTTGAACGCATGCTCCAGAAGCCTTCAACGCACGCTCTCTCCTGAGGCCGCTTCAACGATCTCTCCAGAAGAAGTCGCTTCAACACTCTCTCTAGAAGAAGTCGCTTCAATGCTCTCTCTCCCGAAGTTGCTTCAACACTCTCTCCCGAAGCTGCTTCAGCGCTCTCTTCAGAGGTCGAAGCCGCTTCAACACCTTACCAGCAAATGCAATGGAAGTACGTTTTTCAAGAGAAAATAAGCTCGAGATAATTACACCTAGGGACTTCCAGCACAGGATTCCTTCATGTCCCTCAACCGGTTTATTTCTAATATCAGCATCATCAATGTTGAAGATTTACGAGCCGCATAAAATTCACAACATAAAGACGTACATGTGCATTAAAGACTCCAAAAGTACAAATCAGGGATGTTTTCACGTATCCAGTCATGCCATCGAATCTGAAGTGTAACTTGGGACTGCTCATCACATCCCATTCCATACAACCATCCAAGATTTAGAAGACGGTTCAAAGTCTCTTGAACGAAGTCCTTGAAGATATCCCAAAAAAGCAGCCTGCTTCGACATTGAGACGGTGGCGCAATACTCAGTGACAAAAGAAACATGAATGAGGGATTACTATTATTCAATCAAGCCCTGGCTCTAGCCGCATGAAACAAAACTATTAAACATCAAAGAAGTGTCATCAACGCCAGGGCAAAGGGCGCCTTCATTAGAGTCCTTTCCAGAAACTGCTTCAACATCCTCTCTGGAAGTCGCTTCAACATCCTCTCAAGCCGCTTCAGAATGCTACATCAACATTCTCTTTGGGAGTTGCTTCAACATCTTTTCCAGAAATTGCTTCAGCAGCCTTTTTAAAGATATTCCTCATGATAGGGCTCGTCCACATCAGAGTCGAGGATTATGACGTCGTCATGAAAAGGGTATTCATGTTTATCCAGGAGTTCATGTTATGCTCCACCCTCCTTCACTTTAGTCGGACAGCAAAACTTTCAGCCCTAGCACTTGTTAGTTGAGATGCTTCACCACGCCTCCACTTTTCCTCCATGCTAACCGAAGTCAGGAAATATCGGACACGCTCTCGAACGATACTCAGATGTGCAAGGGACTTGGAATGCAGTTTGAGATCCCAACCAACAATATGCCTAATCTACCTAGGCCAACCTATGTCATGCTAGGGGAACGCTTATCTGGACGACTCTTGAACGTGACATGTTCCAAAGACAGGCCGACCTATCTCTCCTGGTAACATCTAACTTTGTCTCATAAGTTTTACCTTTATTTGTCACCATCTAGTGCTTACCCCACAATAGTGTAACTATTACGTGCTAAGCAGAGGACTTAATGTTGATGGTGGATTTTAGTTCAGGGCTAAAATTGTAAAACCAGTATTTAATGCACTGTCACCCTGCAAAGGGAAAGGCCGTTTAGGAAGTGATGAGTGCAGAAAACCTCTTCGTTTTATTTGAAGCAATTCAATATATATACATGAAATCCACTCAGAATGGTGCGTGCAACAGTAATCCCAAATATTTTGTGAATTCTGTTAGTATTATTAATTAATGCATGATTTGCCTAGTATTTTCCGTGCTATGTTCTCAGCCGAATTCTCATCATTGACATGACATGACATGACGATTAAGTATTCACTCTCAGCAGAGTAGCATGAATCTCCCGAAGTGCCAATATTGAGATCTGCATGAAATACCCACATAGGCTACATCACTCTCTAACAAAGAGAATCTTGCATCGACACACTTTTGATTAAGGTTAGCTCGATCAAACATGTTGAAATTCCTTAAGGGAAACCTAAACTGTCCATATCAGTCTCAGAAACGATCACGACCACACAAATTGGCCGCGCAATTTAACAAGCCTAGCCAAACCCTGGCAGGAATAGGCAACCATCACGATGGCCTTCGGCGGGCCCACCAGTGTTCCGACCAATTGGACCTTGCCCAAACACCTCCAAGCACCGTCAAACGCCAACCCCAAGTAGGGTGGTCGCGCTGCTGGAAAAGGAATTCGAACGGACATGGACTGTCCATAACAGTCTCAAAAGTATCATAGCCGTCCAACTTTGCCAGCTTTGTTGAACGACTTAGATTACTCCATGAGTAATCAGGGAGTGCTAGCATGCACACCGGCGGCCCCACTTTCCCATCACCCGAACGGTTTGCTCACGGCGGGACCATAGAGCAATGAACGCTTTCCCAAACCATGGTAGGCGTGACGCTTCTAAACCCTAATTTGGGTCGCGGAAGTACACTAGCGTCTTAAATCAATCACGACCATCCAACTTAGCCAGCCTATTTGGATGGCTTAGATCGTATTTTGGACCATCAGGAAGGTGCACATAAGTTCATCGTCAGCCCAACATTGTCCCTACGTGATCTATTTTCCCAAGGAAATCCAATGGCATGCCAAACCACTTGGTTAAAGTCGCGTGGACGTGTCTGTTTCAAAACCCTAATTAGGGTTTACAACAACATGCGTCTGTTGTAAATTGACCACAACCATCCATCTTCGCCAGCCTAAACGATGGTGTAGTTATATATTCAAGTGGTCCTAAAGGTGTTAACATGTCCACCATTGGCCCACCTTTACATGAGACCGGCCGACCTATGCAAACCAGGGCCAGATGCCTCGAAACGCATGCCTAAAAGGCGATAGGTCACACGACCTTCAAACTCTAATTTGTGCTTTGCAACAATGCATTTTTGTCGCAAATTGATCGTGACCACTCATCTTCGCCGGTCGAATTGAGTGGCCTAGATCCAGTTTCTGATAAACCAGGAGGTGTAGGCATGCATGCCGGTGGGCCATCTCCATGCATGCCCGATCGGTCTGTGTGGATTAGCACTCAGTGCTTGAAATTCGATTGGCCAAAGAGGGGACGTTTGCACGCCCCTAAACCCTAATTTTCATCAACGGCGGCAAACATGTGCCGCAAGCCATCTCATCCGTCCAACTTTGACAGCTCGGTCGGACGGCTTAGATCAAATACTAGGCGATCAATGAAGTATCTCAATGATCACCGTCCGCCACTCTGTCACAAGGAGCGATCGATCAGCTGATGGATCGTCCATGCGGCCTCCAAAAGATCACCTGAAGATGGTTGGACATGCTGCTATTTTAAGATGCCTAATCCGCGACTTATTCAATCAAGCTTTAAAACAATGATGCTTCATGCATATCGATTGTTTTGAGTTGCTTGCTTAAAAGCGATGCATTACATACATCGAGCACGCACGATATTTTATGAATATCAATTCCATAAATAACTTAGTTATGTAACCTAATAGCACCGTATGCTATTTTTTGCGGCAGGTCCCACGACTTGACCCACTCATTCGAGACATCAAACATGTCACAAACTAGGGGATACTTACTGGGGTATTGATATGGCGGTTTACAGCGTGCGGCATGAAACGCGCCCATTACGAGAACGTGTCAGGAAAATATAGTCGGTTAACGGTGATGAGGGAAGTGGGCAAAGACGTGATCGTGTGGCAATCACCATCCCTACATGACCCCACTACTCCATCACTGAACTTCTTCCACTTCCTACGAGATGAGGATTGCGCTCAAGTGACTTGTATAAATAGGTTTTTCAACCTATTTTCAAACAACACGAGAAACCAAGTTGTTGTTAACACCGTATCCAGAAAAACCCAGAACTGATAGCTTACATTATGCAAGCCAGTTCAACATTCTGATACAAGTCATAAAATCCAACACCTTCACAATATCAACACCTTCTTCGCTTCCCTCCCTAAGTTCAACCCCATCTCCTTTACTTTGTGACCGAAGCAAGTCTGGAACGGCCATTTCTTGGTTTAGGCCAGAATTGTACAGATTGATCTCTCGAATCTAAAGTACTCCCATGCAGTGATGAGTGCCAAATATTGCATATTTATACATCTATTTATTGGCATTTTACTCATCTTTTGTGCTCAAGAATCAGATATTATCCCAAATTACCGTATTTTCTTTGTTTTCAAGAATAAATATTTGTATTAATTAATTTTGTGTTTTTAGGTAATAAATAAAGCTCGGAGAAATTGAGGAACCAAAAGAGCGAAGAATGGGAGACGAGCATCTATGGAGCGAGATAGCCAAAGCCCGCGCGCGAATCAGTTGCAACCCAACAAGGAAGACATGGGCTCGAGCTATCCATCTCCGACCCACGACCCGGATCCGAACCCGCTCATCCCGAGCCGTTAAGATCTTCACTCACCACATCCTACGCTCGCTCCGACTTCCTCATCATATCTTGATGCGCTCGCTCAACACCAAAACACTCGAGTCTCTCTCGTAGTTCGGATCTCGGCTCGCGCATCCAACGCTCGCCGAGGCCTTCTCATCATTCCTTTGCTGCACTGCTCAATACCACATCACCCATACCCCTACACCTATCGACTACCCCTCATTTCTCCTTCTTCTTCTCTTTCTTCTTCTCTCGAGCAACCCCTCTGCAAAACCCTCACCTTCTTCTTCTTCTCCCATACCCCTGTGCAGAGCCATCACCACCTCCATCATCACCTCTCCTGTCAACGCCATCACCACTAGCTCCTTCTCCGCCACTCTCTCTCTCTCTCTCAATTATCTCTCTCATAGCTTCTCATCAACCTAGAAGCTAGGTTAGAGATAATTAGAGTTAGGGTTTTCACCAAACATCAATCAATAGCCGCATGGGTAGAAGAGACGACTGATGCGAGTATGGGTGAGAGATTTTTGTTTAATTTCTATTTTTAAAGAATTAGGGTTTTGGGAATTCCGTGCATGTATAAATAGAAGAGGTAGAGGATGTTTTTGGTCATGCCTGGACTAGCGGAGGAGCACCAATTTAGGTTTAATTTGTAGTTTAATTGTGTTTTTGATGTTTTAATTTAGTATGCTAGGGTTTCATTGAAAACCTAATTCTATGTTGTGTTAAACTACTGTTGAACTATTCTTGAGTGCTAAATTATATCGAGACAACTTCAATTTTAACACCTCAATGCTTTTCTCTCACAATACATGCCAAGTATACATTGTAGTTAGGTTGTATCTGTGTTGAATGTGTTTCACTCTTACTTCAATTACTATTGCTAATTCTTTTGACTAGTTGTGCTTAATTAGACAACTAGTGCTCTGGGTTAGTGCCTTAGCTGAATATTGAAGTGTCACTAGGTGAAACTCCTTAGATAAGTGGTAGAATTGACAAACTTCACTTATCGGCATAGGAACAAGAACTTCAACTTAGTTGAACACACAATAGGAGTTAGTGGTGGATTTGAAGACTCTAGCATCCCCATTGTCACTAGTTACATTTTATTTATCATTCCTTAGTTCATTGTCACTACAACTTAGCCGTATCGGCACAAAACCCCCTGTTGTCACATTACCACCGAAATTCGATTAAGTAAGCCCTTTAGATCAACTCTCGGCACCACAAGTCTCTGTGGGATCGACACATGTACTTGCCACGTCTCCGATAGGCCGCTGTGCACTTGCGATTTAACATGTAGGCTAAAAAAAAGCAGACCCATTTCCGGGCCTACCAAGTTTTTGGCGCCGGCTAGCCGGGGAATGGCGTGTGCCTGTTGATTGTTGGCTTGTTTTTTCTTGAGTTCCGATCCTCCCTTGTACATATTTACTTTAAATTGTTCTTTGTAACACCTGTATTAGTATAAGTTTAGTTAAGCTTCACCTTTGATTTTTATTGTCAATACATAATCTGCATTGTAGTCTAACTTCATCTGTCATTTGCATCTTTGCATCTAGTGTATATTTCATTACATTGTAGTGTTGCTTTATTAGCTATAATTGCATCCCTTTCTTAGTTCTTTAGTGTTAGCTGTAACTAGCATCATTGTTCTCATGCATCTCGGTTCATTTGCACCTTAGCCTTGATACTGTTTCTTTTAAGCTTTCTTAACCCCATTCAGTCCAATTAGCCAGTCATATGACCATGTTCAAAGGCTGTAACTCTTCAGTTAACTATCAGCTCCGAAATTCTTTATTTCGCCTCCACAGACCTGAGAACTAAAACTCTCCTGTTGAGTTACAGGTACCTGCAAACACTGGAGCATAAGCCAAGGAGGAAAAGAAAAAGTGCAACAGTAGGTTTCTAAGTAACATTCCTACTTGCTGAGCTGGTCATTTCAATATGTAAGCTTCTCTCAATCCCTGAATTGCTCTGTGTGCATGTTGCTGTGATTATGAGCTTAGTCAAACATGTTAATGACCTGTTGAGATCACCCCCTGAGTTGATTGAAAATCTCATGAGCACTACCCTGGTTGCCTGTTGAACCTTTTGAATGACCTGTGCATCTGTGACCCAATGTTTTGCATGATAGAATAGCTGCCCTGCAACCCTTGCATGATAGACCTGTGAATTTGTGACCTGTTGAGCCTGCTGAATGACCTGAGCACCTGCCCTGAGCTTAACCCTCCATCCCCACAGAAGCTGTGAGTTGGTCTGCAGCTGAGGTTTCCAAGTCTATACTTGTGTGGCCTGAGCATAAACCTGTGAGCACCCACTGTCATTTTCACTTATGCTAAACTGCATCTGCAAGCCCTGTGCACATCACCCTGAGCATAACCCATCTACAGGGCCTGTGCTGTCACCCTTGTATGCTCACTGAACTTTCTGTTGCATCTGTGGAGTTCATAGCTACATTGTGCTGAAATTTGATGAATGCATGATGATGTGAATGATATCCCCTGCTGATATCTATACACCTTTGTGCGAAAATTTGTGAAAATGAGAGCCTCAACTGAACTTGTTAACCTCAACCAAGCTTGTTGACACACTGCGCATACTTCCTGCCACCCATAATATGCTGATTGTTGCTTTGCCATCGATTGCTTGACTCTGAGCTAGCTCCCAGGGTATCTTTGTGCATCAGCCTGTGACTCTCAAGTGAAATTAGTGTTTTGTTGAGCCTTTTGGCCCTGAATTGGTCAGCCATTCATCTGAGCATTGAACCCTGAGTTGTGCATTTGTGTGTGCACAGTTTGTTTTTAGCCCTGCTGAGTTGTGTATTCAATTGCTGCTAATCTGTTGACTCTCTGTCTTGCATTGTGCACTTGCCAGCTTGTGTTTAATCTGTGTTGTGTTTTGCACTCTCTTGAGCTGCCAACCTCCACAGTCAGTGATGTGCATTGCAGCAACCAAAATCACCCCTGAGTGCTAAGAAATTGTGATTTTTTTTTTTGTTGAGAGCTGTGTCTCACTGAGCTCTGCATAAACTAGAAACTCACATAACATAGGCTGTGCTGTGCTGTTCACATAAGAATTGCTTTTGTTAACTGTGTGCAATAAAGCGGAGACCCAAACATGGGCTGCAAAACAAACCCAGGCCAATTAAACCAAACAAGCTCACCTAAACCTGGGCTGCACCTAAGCAGTGAAAGCCCAACCACTTGGCTGTGCCTTTCCACTTTAAAGGTGTGCGGTTTCACACCTTTCTTGGGCTGCTCATAACCAAACCAAAGCCCACTGTCCAACAAACCAAAACCCTCCTCAACCAAACCAGCCCACACAAAACCAAATCAGCATTTAAACCTAAACTGGGCTGTGCAACAACCTTCAGCCCACATAAGTTCAGCTGCTGGGCTTAAACAAAACTAAGCCCACATCATCTGGGCTGAAATACACCTATTCAGCTGGGCTTAGCAACATCGCAAAGCAACCTTTTGGGCTTACACTTAGAATCAGGTGTCATTTTCTTTTGTGGGTTGTATCTCTCTGGGCTGTGAACAAACTTGTTCTGTGCATGAGCTATTTGCACAAACCAAAACCCACTTAAACCAAATCCTACATAAACCAAATGAAACCCAATAAACCAAATGAAACCCAATAAAAACCAAACTGAACCCATTACAACTAGGCTTTGAGTTCAATTTGAGTTGTTAAATCATGTCAGGATTTTGGTCTGCAACTGGGGATGAAAACAAATCCATTAGAGAGCTTGCTTACGGGCATGCTTCATCATATGAAACCCCCACATACCATAATGATTTTAGGGAGTATTACGAGCCTTCTCAGGGCCCTGACCTTGAATACTCATACCCTAACCATCATGAGCACATGTATCAGTCACCACAGTGGGGAGTTGAACAATTTTATACTCCCCGACTCCTTGTTTACAATCACTAATGGAAACGCTCATGGAGCAAAATGCTAGGCTTGAACTGAATGCAATACATGACCATCCATATAGCAACATGTCTGAATTTCCCTTCTCTAGTGAACCTCATGCTCAACCATACAATGAATATCCATATGAGGAATGCATACCCACTAGTGAAGACTCTCCTTCAATAGAACAACTCACTATGATTCTTCAAAGGAACTGATTGAGTTACAAAATGAAGATTGGAAGGAAACTTATGATAGGATGTTTGTTATTCTGATGATTTTGAAAATAGTGTTTCTAGGCCTACTCATGCAACTAACACTGAATATGAACCTAATCTAGAGGTAGATGAGTACACTAAAAATGCTACAATTTTGAATGGAGACATGAATTTTTGCTATGATGATGATGATGATGAATATGAAGAGCATGTGTATTTTGAAAATGTAGTAGAATCTTTAGGTTCAGAGACATTAAGTGTCTCTTCTGTGAACCCTATGAATGATGCTTCTTCTGATATTCATACATGTGATGTTGATTTGGAACCTGTGGAATTGTCTGTGAAAGTGAGCATGATTTACCACTGTTTGTGACCTAGGAATAGGCTGAATTGTGCTGTTGACACAGATGATTCAATGCATGTGCTGATTCCATGCCTAGGTTACAACATGATATCTCTCATGGTTATGTTGTGCATGAGAGTGATGATGATTATGACATGGAGATTGATGAATTGCTTTATGCAGGTGAACATGATTTACCTTCTTCTGACCTAGGGGTATGTGATGGTGCAAATGACCTTTTACATGAAAATAACTTAGATGTACCTAACCCCTCTCCTAAGTCACAAATTGAAACTCCTCCACCAAACCTAGGTGTAGTTTGTCACAAAATTGCAAAACCAACTTTTCTGAAAATGCCCAATCTAGGCCTAGAGCTTTGTGCTTCCCAAGTCCTCTTGGACTATTTTGCATCAAAGTATAACACCTTTAGGGAACCACAGTTGGAATGTGTATATCTGCCTGTTATTAGCAAAACTCATTTTGAGTTAGACCTTTTGCATGATGTACCTTTAAAATTGCAAGATTTTGTGCTCTCAAACACACCTGTTGACAAGTTTAGGTTTGGGGGAAACTCATTCACACACACAGTCTTACTTGCACTCTCATGTTATATTTGTGTAAGGTTGTTGATGTTTGTACATATTTTCTATTGGGTTGATCCTCAACTCTTTAGATTGTTAGTATATTGTGAATTTTCATTGTATATAATCCAGTAGGACTTGTTAAATTTTCTTTTCTTGAATCGGTTGAGTCTTCTTGTACATATATTGTGCTAATCCGATATGATCTCCATTGAGAATGTTGGATTCTAGCCTTGACTAGTGAAGCTCTAACCTTGCTCCGCCGACATCCGGTAATCTCTTCCCTTTTCTCTTATCAGCATAGTTCTCTCGGTATGTGACTGTTTAAATTTTTCCTATCTGTCGACACATTGAGGACAATGTTTGATTTAGGTTTGGGGGTGTGATTTGCTTTTAGAATTTTTAGTCTTTTTGTTTTACTTCTAAAAAAAAAAAAAAAAAAATCGAAAAACTCTTTGTAAATATTTGCATAAAAAACCTCCAACTTTTAGAGATTTTAGAGTCACTAGCATGCTTCTAGCTATGTTTACATAGAGAGTCTGACCGAAATAACAGAACTTGGAAGTACTGGAGAACGCAATCGGGTTTCTTAGTTGATTAGAGCGTTAAAGTTGGATTTAACCATCTGGGAGGGCGGAATTAGGTCTTTGTTTAGATATTCGGTAGTAGAATTGTGATCACCCATAATGGAGACTACCCATTTTACATCAAGTGAGGCACCAACCTTCAATTTTTGCAACTTTCTAGAAAAGCTGTTAGAGTGTGTGTCACCGTACGTTAATTAGGGTAGGAATGGTGAGCTACCCAACTTCGCACCATTTTCATTTACTTTTGATCTCTTGAGTGCTATTTTTGTCAATCATGAGGGTGACGTTTAAAGATGAAAACTTCTTTTAAATACCGATTTGCAGTAAGCATCACTCTCTCCCTCTCAATCAACAGATTCATAGAAACACATCATCGTCAGCAAGCGGAGCAACATCAGAATATTTGAAGAAAAGTTGATATAGTCCAAGGTTACATACAACAAAAGAAAATAGGATGAGAATTAATGAAGTTTGTGAAATCAAGACAAGTGTAAAAAAAAAAAAAAAAAAAAAAAAAAAATTGAGTCTTATTGTTTTATTGTTATTTTCATTCCAAGTTAAATTAAAAAAAAAAATAGGATGAGAATTAATGAAGTTTGTGAAATCAAGACAAGTGTAAAAAAAAAAATTGAGTTGTATTATTATTTTCATTTCATGTACTTAAAAAAATAAAAAATATATATATATATATATATATATATTTTTGTTTGTCAAGTTTTTGTAAAGTTCAGAAATTCGTCATCAACATTTGAAGACCGAAGATTGAAGACGTTTCTATGAATGCTGAGAGAGTAATGTTAATTGCCGATCGGGTGAGAAGGTAAGTGAGTACTCCCATCCTTTCTAATGGTTGATTTCCCTCTTAGAGATCATCGAAAAAGATTCTTTTTGTCCACACTTCGTGGAGTCTCCGAAATTATTTCGGAAGGTTATCCTTCTTACCTACGACGTGTGCGGGATTTTCTCTTTATTCCTGCTGCACACATGAGAGACTAAAAAAGCGATCTTTTTGAGTGCAATTATCATAAAACCCTAATGGTGAGGCAGAAGTCGAGGCTTATGATCACAATCGAATCCGAATTCTTTCATATGGTATGGTTACTTCTCGCTCAAAGACTTAAGGATGAGAATGCGTTCTTTGGTAGTTCTAACTTCTGTTACTAGCATGCAGAAACTCTATGTCCTCATAGCTCTTTGGATGCTTGAGACTCTTTACACTCTGAAGTTGGAGAAGGTTTTGTGGGTACACCTCGTGTAAACCCTCACGAGACTACAACTCGTCCACTAGGGACACCTAGGGGTTTAAAGGCTTAGTGCATACGCTAAATGCATTCGAGAGACTGCGACGGGTATAGTTAGGATTTCTTAATTTACTGTTTCACTTGAGGACAAGTAAAATTCGGGTTTGGGGGTATTTGATGAGTGCCAAATATTGCATATTTATACATCTATTTATTGGCATTTTACTCATCTTTTGTGCTCAAGAATCGGATATTATCCCAAATTCTCCGTATTTTCTTTGTTTTCAAGAATAAATATTTGTATTAATTAATTTTGTGTTTTTAGGTAATAAATAAAGCTCGGAGAAATTGAGGAACCAAAAGAGCGAAGAATGGGAGACGAGCATCTATGGAGCGAGATAGCCAAAGCCCCTTGGAATCGGTTGCAACCCAACAAGGAAGACATGGGCTCGAGCTATCCATCTCGACCCACGACCCGGATCCGAACCCGCTCATCCCGAGCCGTTAAGATCTTCACTCACCACATCCTACGCTCGCTCCGACTTCCTCATCATATCTTGATGCGCTCGCTCAACACCAAAACACTCGAGTCTCTCTCGCCCAGTTCGGATCTCGTCTCGCTGGATCCAACGCTCGCCGAGGCCTTCTCATCATTCCTTTGCTACACTGCTCAATACCACAAAGACCCATACCCCTACACCTATCGACTACCCCTCATTTCTCCTTCTTCTTCTTTTCTTCTTCTCTCGAGCAACCCCCTCTGCAAAACCCTCACCTTCTTCTTCTTCTCCCATACCCTTCGTGCAGAGCCATCACCACCTCCATCATCACCTCTCCTGTCAACGCCATCACCACTAGCTCCTTCTCCGCCACTCTCTCTCTCTCAATTATCTCTCATAGCTTCTCATCAACCTAGAAGCTAGGTTAGAGATAATTAGAGTTAGGGTTTTCACCAAACATCAATCAATAGCCGCATGGGTAGAAGAGACGACTGATGCAGAGAGTATGGGTGAGATATTTTTGTTTAATTTCTATTTTTAAAGAATTAGGGTTTTGGGGAATTCTGTGCATGTATAAATAGAAGAGGTAGAGGATGTTTTTGGTCATGCCTGGACTAGCCAGAGCACCAATTTAGGTTTAATTTGTAGTTTAATTGTGTTTTTGATGTTTTAATTTAGTATGCTAGGGTTTCATTGAAACCCTAATTCTATGTTGTGTTAAACTCTGTTGAACTATTCTTGAGTGCTAAATTATATCAGACAACTTCAATTTTAACACCTCAATGCTTTTCTCTCACAATGCATGCCAAGTATACATTGTAGTTAGGTTGTATCTGTGTTGAATGTGTTTCAGCTCTTACTTCAATTACTATTGCTAATTCTTTTGAGTAGTTGTGCTTAATTAGACAACTAGTGCTCTAGGTTAGTGCCTTAGCTGAATATTGAAGTGTCACTAGGTGAAACTCCTTAGATAAGTGGTAGAATTGACAAACTTCACTTATCTGGCATAGGAACAAGAACTTCAACTTAGTTGAACACACAATAGGAGTTAGTGGTGGATTTGAAGACTCTAGCATCCCCATTGTCACTAGTTACATTTTATTTATCATTCCTTAGTTCATTGTCACTACAACTTAGCCGTATCGGCACAAAACCCCCTGTTGTCACATTACCACCTGAAATTCAGTTAAGTAAGCCCTTTAGATCAACTCTCAGCACCACAAGTCTCTGTGGGATCGACCTGTACTTGCCACGTCTCCGATAGACGCTGTGCACTTGCAGTTTAACAAGTAGGCTAAATATAAACACATTCAAAGGCCTACCATGCAGTGCATTTTTTTAGGGTTTAGATTCGTTTCTCATCCGCACACACCCAAATTTACCAAAACCAGCAGAAACAGTTTTCACCCTCAAACAGCTAACTAAGTAGCAGATAGCCATGTGTGGCGAGTCAAAGTCAGGAGACTTGCCGCAAGAGAATAGCGTGTGATGTTATTAGGCTTGCTGGTCGCCTAAAACTTGTCATTGGCCTGTCAATTCTGTAGCGAATTTGGACGGCTGAGATTGTAATTCATGTGAGAGGGTGGCCATTGATTATGGCCGCATTCCGTTGGCATCTTTTAATAGCATAATAGAGCCATTGGCACATGCCAGTGAAACGGTGGCATGGCCAAAGCTAGGATTTGGTGTCATGGCCAAAATTAGGGCTTGGCGGCATGGCCAAGGCTAGAATTTGGCATATTGGTGTTAGACCCAAATATGGCTTCAACATCATCGGCTCCAGTTGCCATATCAAACTTAATGCCTTAGGGAGCATTACTCGACTTGGTTGGCGTGACAACCTTGGCTAAATTAGGGTTCGGCATATCGAAACCCTAATTAGCGCATGTGGCATGTGGCTATGGAACAACGTCGTTTTTGTGCAAATGGAGCCATGGCCACGCCAAAGGAATCATGGCAGAGCCATAACACGGGGATGGCCACAGGAGCAAGGGCGGCTATGAGTGGCCATAGCATGGAGCCACTTTTAGGGTTTCCTGGGTTCCACATGGCTCGTGGCATGTTGGCGCGGTTTTGGAAAGCCAATTGGCTTTGTGACCATCTGGCGCAATTTGCCTCTTTCAACACTGTGGCAAGTTTAGAGCCACCTGATTGGTATATATAAAAGAGGCCGGCCAAGCATGGGCGTGGCCACACTTCTAGTGTGTGTGTGGCGGATTTAGAGCGACTTGATTGGTCGATGGAAAGGGGGGACGGAAAGCAGCATGGGGCCGGCCTCATTCTAAATGCGTGTGGCATATTTAGAGCGACCTGATTGGTCGATGGAAAGGGGGCCGGCAAGCAGCATGGGGCCGGCCTCATTCTAAATGTGTGTGGCACATTTAGAGCGACCTGGTTGGTCGATGGAAAGGGGGACGGAAATCAGCATGGGGCCGGCCTCATTCTAAATGTGTGTGGTGCATTTAGAGCGGCCTGATTGGCCGATGGAAAGGGGCCGGCAAGCAGCATGGGGGCGGCCTCATTCTAAATACGTGTGGCGCATTTAGAGCGACCTGATTGGTCGATGGGAAAGAAGAGGGCCGGTCAAGCAGCATGGGGCGTGGCCATTGGAAAGTGGCGCTGGCTGTCTTATGGCACGACCATACCTCCCTTTGTTGCTGCTCCTTTTTCCGAGGCTCCTCTTTTTTATTCCTTGTTTTCTGATTTTGGGTAGGATTTTGAACCTACTAATCCATGGCGGATCAATTTCCTAGCTTGCCTAGGTTTAGTCTTGACCATCAAGGTCTGTTATACTGCATGGGGCGCAAAACCCTAATTTTGCAAATTAATTGGGTTAGGATATTTTCGTGAGTTATCACAAAATTGATTGAACTCTGCATAGAGTTCTTTAAATTTATTACCGGAGAGCAGTATGCTTTCCTGTTGAGTTATTTTATGCAAAGACCTTAACCTTGATACTTCGGGAAATTCATGCAACTCTGCTGCGAGTGAACATTAATTGTCATGTCATATCAATATTAAGGGTTCGACCGAAGAACATAACACAGAAAAGTATTCAGTGAGTCTTATATTAATGAATAATATAGGCAGGGCGCCGAAATTTACAGAACATCTGGGATTGTTGCACCATTCTGGGTAAATTTCATGTGAATATATTTAATTTCTCAATAAATGTGCCAGTGAAGAGGTTGAACACTCATCACTATTACATGGCTCTGACTCTTTGCAGAGTGACAGCATATTAAATGCGGGAAATTTACAACTTTAGCCCTGAACTAAAAACCACCATCAACACCTATTTTAAAAATGGACATGTCTTCCGATGTTATTAAATCATCTAATGGTAAAGGGAAAAATAAGACAAGATGCAAAAACTGTCTCAAAAACAGAATTGCTAAAATTTGCATAGGCAACCCAAGTCAATCTCAAGATACTTCGCTAGTTCGAGGTAACAAGAGGAGAATTTCTCATACGATACTAGATCAAGGACACTCTGGTTTTTCAAAATTCCATAAAGAGAGAACATCTCATACTAATACCACCTGATCGGTATTAGAATTCTTTCCTCACCATGTGTGCCGAATTTTGAGTGAGGAAGAAGAAAAATCAAGGCTCTTATGTGTAGATTATAGGAATAAAATCTAGTATTTGAAAAATATTTGATATATTCGTATTTATAGGAATATTATATTTTCGAAAGTATGAAAATTATAAAAAGATCCTTCTCCTTGTTTGGTCATTCCTTGTCCGAACCATGAGTATGGATCCAACATCTTCTCTTTGTAAGATGCTAAATCAGAAAGATCAACTTAAGATTAAGTCTGCATCTTCTCTTGATATTAAGAGCAAAATCAAAAAGAGAGATTGGATTAGCAAGAAGGAAAGAGAGAATATGCTGAAGAAAGATCAGTGTATTGAAGCATTGACACACTTTTGTGTTCAATAAAAGACAGAATTACATGCTCTTGCAGAATCCTTCACGAAAATTTCTCACCTGCAAGAAATTCTGGTCAACAACAAGGTTATCTACTTGAAGAAATTCACAAGCTGAAGAATGAAAGTAATAATCCGCCTTCATTTAGCACTGATATGAAGGACTGAGTTGCAAGGAAAAATAGACATCAATTTTTGATTTCTTTCAATGATTGTATTAGGTCTATTATGAATAAAACTATCTTATTATGAATAAAATTATTTGATTTATAATTTTTCTTGTGATAGTTTATGATTACATAGCGTGTGCTTGAATGTTTTATCTTATTGCTATGTATGTTGATGGGATGTTTGATTTCAGTTTCTTGACCTTAATATTCGATCTCATATGTTGTGAACCCTTATGGTTTTGGTGACTTTTTTGTTTAGCGGGATTAAGTTCTAGCCCATGTTGGTAGGCTTTATCAAAGGATCATGAGGGGTTATGATTGAAACAATATGTGAAAAAGTCACAATATGTTGAATCGTTTGGTTTAGCATAAAAGCATATGTGTTTCGGGGTTTTCAACTTTTGCTTGCAATAGTTAAAAACCTATTTTCAACCTTTCCCTGGTAAAGGTTGGTTGTTGTTATTCTTTTGTTTTACATAAGGATGACAACATAATGATATTTCGATATCAATTCTCCCTGGAAGAGGATGCAAACATATTGGAGAAGAGGATGCGAAATTTGAGGTAATGACTTTGTTAGTTAATCGTTTCCTGTTTAAGAAAATCCTGAGTTTATTGCGTATATTTATTGCTTTTGCTTAACAAAATTTCGGTATAATTGATGTTTTATTCCATTATTTGTGTATGGATGTGTGTGTGATTCAATTGTTTCTGGTTAAGAAAAACTATTGTTATCTTGCTTTATTGTTTGGTATCAATTGTTTAGGCTTACAAAATTTTGGTGCAATTGCGGTACTTTAATGTCTATGTTGTTTCAATTGCTTCCGGTTGAGGTGCATAATTATGCAAGTTGATTTATTTGGTTTGTATGAATTGTTTATGGCTTAACGAAAGAAAAAGGTTTTCGGGATGAATTTTTTAGTCCAATTCGATTCCGGATAAGAGAAACAAAGTTAATTCTGATCTTAGTTAGACTTATCAAAGTGGAGGTTTTGGTTATTCAAGTCTAATCGAATGCCTTAACAAGAAATACTAGTTAACTAACCTAGTACTTATCTTGTTTAAAAGTGAAAGGTCTAAGTTATATAGATAATTAGAACCTGATGAGAAAAATAGAGTTATCTTTATTTTGGTCTTATCGAACAAGCGATTGTATTTGTACAATCGGTTTAGCAAAGGAACTAAGGTGCTTAGTCGATTTTTGGTTTGCTAAACTATTAGGGAAAATTGCTTCGGGCAATTGTTTCCTTGGTAACATATCAAAACAAAATTACTTTGTAGTTTCGGTTTTGATATTGGTTATCAAAAATGGTGTGTGGAACCCTCATGCTTAACTCTATAGGTTGCAAGTCTTGTGAGATTTGTAAGATCCTTTCGGTTTGTCCTTTATTTGCCCTTACCTTTGTCATTTTGTGACAAAGGGGGGGGGGGGAGAAATATATGGAGTAAACAAGTGATACTGGTATTGATTTATATTGATTGGTATCACTAATGGAAAGGACATTGGTGCTTAAATATTTATCTAACGAAAGAGTAAAGCATGAACTAAGGGGGAGTATCATATCATATGATATTTGTAGTTATATGGACTACAAAGGAATAACAAAGACGTGCGGATTGATAAAATCTACCTATCTTACCTTTCGGGGGAGTATTAGCTTTGTTATTATAATGTCAACAGCGGCATTTATGGATTGAATGTATACAGGTTATTGTGTTGTTGAATTCGGGAATCAAGCGTATGTGTAATGAATTCTTATGATTTGTTTATCCATATGATATAAGAGTTTTGTCACTAAAATTGACAAAGGGGGAGATTGTTAGAGCATAGCTCGGTTGAACCCACCAAGCGTTGGTATGTCAAGTTTGGTTGTCATACTTTAGTGAATCAAAACTCATTTAAAGAGTCGCTTGATTATGTACTAGAGTCAAATTCGTATAGGTTAGCTTGAAAGTATTAGGATATGAGACATTACAAGTATTACGAAGACTTGAAGAAGTGAAGAAGTAAGGAGCTACAACGACAACATCATCCTTCCACTTGAGGTTAGTGATATTTGACTTGAACTGTTTAATTCCCTAACGTATCTTTCAAGTCGTGCATATTGAAAACATAACTTCGAAGCATGAATGATTATACTCTAGATAGACGTAGTATTAAGGAATAAAATACGAGGTTTATTGCTTAACCATTAAACTTTGTATATAAGACATCGACATAATCGTATGAATGCTATTGTGATTATGTATGGGTATCAAGTGAAGATTTCATCCTAGAAAACAATGTTTTACATTCGTTTAAAGGAATTAAATTCATAAACTTGTTTTGTGAATCGAAAGGGAAATCGCCAAGCTTATTGGTATTTTTATTCATTGCATATCTTTTGAACTACCAATATGTGTGATTAGTATAACCGCTGATGACTTGTTTATGTTCTTGGTAAAACTATTCACAAAGACCTAACTTTTGTATTGGTATGACTTTTATTAGTGAAACAGATATTAAGTAATCACTTGAGATGGTATGATCGATTTAGTGTTATTGGTATGACCAACTCTAGGCAAAGAGGAACCGATCCTAGTAAGAGGTGCAACCTATCACAAGGGGGAATCGATCCTTGTATGAGGTGCAGAAAGTTTTTAGATATTGGGGACCGATCCTATGAACATGTGCAACACGTTTTTAGACATTGGGAACCGATCCTATGGACATGCTCAACAAATACAAGTTAGATACCATATATGTGGGAACCAATCCTAGTACCTAGTCAACCGAATTTTGGAAAGCTAGTGTGACTAAATCCAGTACTCACATGGAGGTAGAACCGAAACTTATTTTGGTAGAACCGTGAAACCCATGATTGGTGATTGAGTGTTCTTGATCAATCACATAGTTCTTGAAAGTCAGATGAACCAATTCTAAACTTGTTTGGAAGTGTGGCAAATCGGTTTCAAGATTGTAAGTATGAAAGAGGACTTACAAAGTAAGGATGTCGACATTCTTTGAACATGTGCAGTAACGCCTATCTTTTATTGTTCAAAGATATTCCTTAATATCTAAAGGAAAAAATCCCAGATCGAAAAAATAAGTTGAGAATCTTTTAATTAAGGTTTTTAATTTTATTTTTGGAAAATGAAAATTAGTAATGTGCATTTACTAATGGGTCCGGATCATGGGACTTCCAAATTGAACGCATAGGTTAGACACACTTTTATAACCGTTGATTACAAAATATCCAACGGCAGCTCATTTTCGTGAGGTGGCATTTTCTTAAGCTTAAAAACCACTATACGGCTACTACTCAGCCGAGAGCCGATAACTTGATTAATTACGGGATTAACTAACTATGGAAACATGCATATATTTTCTGCTTTATCTTTCCGGATTTTTGTTCTTCTTTATTTTGTTACTGGATTTCCAAATCTTATTTTTGCGAAAGTTCTTTTAAGCTTCTTTTTTGTTTCTTCATCTTAAAAGAGTTTTATGTTTCTTGTTTAAGATTATTTTTCCATTCTTCTTTACGATTATCAGTAATAATCACATCAAAATCTAGTATGGATGAGCCATCTAATACTCTCACTTGTGATGATAATCAAGTTCGGAGTGACGAGACCCAGGCTGTGAATGATTCTTCAAATGGAGAAAATGATGTGAGCGATTTGGAGAGTCCATATGAAGGAATGCGTTTCCATACGCGTGAAGAAGCTCAGGAGTAACACAGACGTATTATTTCACCAAATAAAAAATCCAATCTAGAAAAAGACAAGATCAAATGAAGAAGACAAAGACTGAACTTAGCAAGATTAACATAGAAAAATAGTGGTTTCCTTTTACGAGAAACTCCACCATAAAGACTGACCTTAGCAATCAAAAGTGGTTCCTTCCTAAAATTAAAGTATTCAACTATCTCACAAAGATAAGATCAAATGAAGAAGACAAAAGACATCAATTCCATCACCCCAAGGAACAATCCCTTTGCTCCAAGTGTTTGTATTAATCACCTCCCGGATGACCTTGACCAAGAAATGAAGGACATCTAACCACTCCTCTTTGTTTACCTTTCTAGTTTCTATTAATCCCTATCTCACAAAGATAAATAGAATCAATAATTCTTTGGTCAAGCTAATGAGGTATTGATTAACAATTTTTATGGTTCATGAATGATTCTTTCTGTACAAGTCATAAGACCCAATTTCACTCAAATCAAAACCAAATTTAGGGCATTTTTCTTGGACAAATTAAGAAACCTAAGAAACAATAAACCAATTAGAATACATAAGATTAAGAAAGATTTTACTTGCACATTTAATAGTATGAATTCAGAACAACAAACTCAATCGGTAACAATTATGAAGCAAGACCAGAGTAAGAAAGAGAAAAAGTGGTATATGGATGGAGAGATCTGCTATGGAATTGTTTCCTTGATATCGGTTGGTTATCGGCTCGGCTTGAGTAGTAGCCGTATAGTGGTTTTTAAGCTTAAGAAAATGCCACCTCACCAAAATGTGCTGCCGTTGGATATTTTGTAATCAACGGTTATAAAAGTGTGTCTAACCAATGCGTTCAATTTGGAAGTCCCACGATCCGGACCCTTTACTAATTTGAGATTTTCTAAGAGATTTTCGGTCAATATTTGTACAAAGCATTTCCAGGAATTATGGAAACCGAATTTGGAATATATTGCATGTCTTGAGAATATTTTCGGTTTTGGAAATTCCTTGGTGTCCAAACTTCCTTGTCTATAAATATCAATGTTTGCATTTCTAGCAAACTAATCCCCTGAGCCAGCAAAACTACCTAGTTGTGTTGTTACTGGTGGAGCCGCTTATTCGGAGAAGAAAGTAACCTAATTAGGCGAAATCTCTTACGTCTGCTCGATTTAAAGACTTCTTTGGGATTGAGAAGCTCTATTAGTACCGTTGGTTGGAAACTAAATAATACCGGTTTATTATTAGTTTTCGATTGATTTGATTGACTAATGGTTGTTGAACTTTGATTTCACCTAGTTTGTTTATGCTTGAGAATCTTCTCTTATGATATAAGATTCACTCAAACTAGATCGAAGTTTCGACGGGGATCTTTAAACTGTTTGTAGATCTAAAGACGTCTTGTGATAATCCATTGTTAACAGATTCCGTTCTGTGCGTGATTTATCACAAGAGATTCAAGTTTATTGTGTGCAGGTATTTATTGAAGCTCTAAGAAGATTTGAAGACGAAGAAGAATTCTGATTTGGGTTCATAATCTTTGGTGTGCACAATAATTGTTTCGGTTAAAGAGGATCCAACTATAATCGGTTTATCCTTGTGGTAGATTGGATTGATTAGTTGAATAGATCGGCATCAATATAATTCTTTGTGATTCAAAGTATTGATTGCAAAATCTTAACAATTACTTTGGTAGTTGTTGATAAGATAGATCTAAGGACCTGACAAAGGAGTTTATTGTGATAAACGGAAGAGCCTTTTTTCGAACTCACATCACTTGGTTGAAAGAGTTGTTACCAAACAGATTTGTTGTTCCTTTACTGTTTGGAATATGAACCAAAGGAATTGTTCCAAGTACGTGACTTATTACAAGTTGAAGGCGTGGGAATACATACGGAACTAGGTGAACTATATGTTTAGTTGCTTGGTCTCAACTATACAAAGTTGGTTTGATTTTGTATTGCGGGTTAATCCTGAGAGTATTTAATTCTGGACAAGATCCCGAGGTTTTTCTGCATTTGCGGTTTCCTCGTTAACAAAATCTTGTTGTATCATTTACTTTTATTTTCCGCAATTATAATTGTTGTTATTATAATTTAAAGTAAATTACACAAACGTTAATTCATATTTACCTGATAGTAATCCTATTGTGTTTGGTTAAGTCCGAACCTTTTATCAAGTAAACATACTTCATTGTTGTATTGTCTCGATCTCGTATCCATAGACAATCACACGAAGTGTGAACCGATTAGTTGTATTGTCTCGACTCAGTTCATAGACAATCACTTTCGGAGAAAGGACTTATAGGTGGAAAAGTTTTAGATTGAGGTATATTTGGGTACCCTCGTCTTTTCAGACTAGATAAATCATGAGGTGATTACTTGAATTTTGTGTGTGTGTGTGTGTGTGTGTGTGAGGGTGGGGGTGGGGGGGGGGGGGGTTACAAGCCATTTTTATGTGGCTCTTGCAAAAGAGATCTCCCAGAGTTCACTTCTTTCACAATGAAAACATCAGAAGAATGAATGATCATTAGCATGTTTACTAAATGTACCAAGATGTGTGATATTCATACCTTGACCATTAGTTGTAGTTATTTCCTCAAAACCTCATATGGAGTAGACTCAGTGAGTGAAGTAGGATCTGCAGCAATGTGGTGATTTGATCCACTGTCAGCAAACCAGTCATCATCAAATATGTCAGCAACAACTAACATTTCACTACGATTAGATGGAGGTTGTCTTCCTTGATATGAGAAATTCAATCTCTGATTGCACGTTGTAGTAGTATGACCTTGAAGTTGACAAATTTGACAAGGTTGCTTGTCATTAACACCATAACCTTTACCTGGAGCATTTTTGAGAAAATTGATGGATTTGGATACCTACCAAAACCTCTACCTCTAGGATTACCTCTTGAATAGCCACCTCTACAACCTCCTCTAGAATAATTTGAGGTGTGAACAACAAAAACCTTAGCTTCATTAGCAGATCTAGTAACTGAGATAATTATTTTCTCATTAAGCAATTGATTGTGCATTTCTTGTGCATTAACTGGTGGAGGAGGTTGTAGAGGACAACCAAAATGACAATCCAGATATAATACTTGTAACTAATTCATTGTCAGATACAGGACAACCAGCTGCAGCAAGTTAATCTTGCAGTTTCTTGACTTCAACAAGAAATAAAGAAACAAACCCACTCATCGTTAAGTTTTGTAGCTTTGTACACAACTGAATAGCATGAGTTTTAGATGTTTGATCAAATATTGCGTTAATAGCTTCCCACAAACCAGCTGAAGTATGAGCTCCAGCAACATAGCAGATTACAAGTTACAAAGTCAGAAATATTGGATTAAATCCACAAAATTAAAGTAGAGTCATATGCTTGTCAAGTTGTGTATAAAGGACTTATAACATCATTATCTTCTGTAGTCCTAGATGCATACAAGGTGGACATGGATATGTACCATCAACATATTTGAGAACTTTAAATTTTCGAAATAAAGGTAACATGAGTGATTTTCTAAGTGAGAAAGTTATCTTCCTTAAGTTTGAGAGGAATGATATTAGCTATAATATTGAGAGGTAAAGATGACATAAGAACTGCATCCATAATCAGATCTAAAATCAAGATGAATCACATGCAAGAATAAAGGAAAAGATGAGGATTGCAGAAAATTTTAGTAAATTAAGTAAAGAACTAGATCAAGAAAATAAAAATAAGATCAAGAAATAGGCTAGATCAAAGAGAATTTGGATTGAAAAGCAAGTCATTAGGAGAGAGAAACAGCGAATGTAGTAAGATCAAAAACATTTTAAGAAAATTATTAATAAATATTCATAATTGTTCATCTATTATCTTCTAAATGAATTAGTTAAACAAAATATAGTGAGGGGTGTATTGTGGGATTTCCCAACATAATATTGGCGAGAAACTTGTGGAACTAAGAAAAGATTGGCACGTAGATTTGGAAGAATTTGGAATGCGATAATTTTCAAAAGATTTACTCGAAAAGAGCAACGGGCTAGAAAATAACTAGGAAGTAAAGAAAATAACTAGATCATAAGAGAATGTAGATCTAGATCAAGAAAGATATAAAAAAAAAGCTTGAAAATAAGATCAAGAAATAGGCAAGAACAACCACCAACACGATTGTAGATCTTTGAAGAAGATCACTACAGGTAGAAATCCTAAAGATGAAGAGAAGTTCTTCAGATGGAGATCGAGAAAACTTTCAGAATTTGACTAATTCTGAGTCTGATACCATAATATCCTTGAAATAGGTTAATGAATCTCAATACAATGAGTTACTGACTGTATTAGTGTTTATATGATACACTAGTAACCGTCGTTAACAAACAATCAAAGAAGTGTGTAAAACACACGAGTGCTAACTAATTACACAGACATGGAAGGTTGTGAAACACACGAGTAGTGCAATAAAGCTATAACAGGAATAGAAAAATTGTTATCATATACTGCAGTATTGACTTAACCTACACAACCTCATGATGTTGTCTGTCAGTCTGTGTCATTAGAAGGTTGGTCCAGCAAACATAGTGAAAATATTAACTAGGAAGACCCGTTTATTGCCAATATCTGTCCTAATTTCTCTTGATCCGGGCGGTCGTATACTAATTTTTTTGCAAAAAAAGAGATTTAGTCTCGGTTTTCTGATAGGTCTTTGTTATTCCTTTCAGGTTGGTCCAGCAAACATAGTGAAAATATTAACTAGGAAGACCCGTTTATTGCCAATATTTGTCCTAATTTCTCTTGATCCGGGCGGCCGTATACTAATTTTTTTGCGAAAAAGAGATTTAGTCTCGGTTTTCTGATAGGTCTTTGTTATTCCTTTCAGGTAATTAATTCCATGTTTTCTCGCTCTGACTCAGTGGAGAGCATTGGAGTTTCCCTCATATACTCCGACTCAAGGCGATATTTTATTTTTGATTGGTCTAAACTCTAAAAAAATTTGCATCGAAGTTCCTCTAAGAGTGAATCTTCCAAGGGCCCAAGGGTGTTTTGAGCTTGTGCCTAACATCTAAGCAACCATTTCTGAAATCAAGAATTAACATTTCTATTACTTACAAAAGCTTTCTTGAAGATAGCACAGAAAAGAGTTCAAAAAAAAAAAAATCAAAACATCTTCTTCTTTTCAATCTTTTCATCATTTATATGCATTATCATATTTAGTTCTTAAGAAGGTTGTGGAATTCTTCTTAGAATCCATATACAAAGCTCCTTCTCTCACTGTGTTTTTGATTTTATTCATGGATTTTATCTGTTTTTTAATGTGTTTGTAAATCCTTGCAGATCTCTGATTGATCATTCTGTGGGTATCCAGTGGTGGTATTCAGCATGAACTTTGCAGCTGATATAAGAACAGTGGTGCAGACAGCAGTGGTGCTAACCATCTTCATTTTGATGATGGTCCATATTAGTAGCTCAGAAGTTGTTCTTCATTCAACCAACAACCCTTCTACCTCAAACCTTTCACTTGTGTCATCCAAAATCCATTGCCATCAAATTCATCGTGTTCTTCAACAAAAAAATATGTTTTTGGGAAATTCAAAAATTCAAATTTTTTTGGCTCTCAACCCCCAGTCAATCAATGACCGCAAATTTAGGTTGTGTTATAGTCAGCACAGCCTGTCACAAATTTTCCCATATTCGTTGGAATATTTTCACCATCATCTCCGATATAATAGAACTAAATATGGTTACAAACAATATTCCATTGGAAATTATCTTATCAAAGAATATTGGTTCCCTCCTTGTGGAAGATTCTCATTTATCACATGGAATAAAATAGATATTGGCCCAAGGTTTGAGATCAAAAAACTTGAGAAGTATATATATTTCGTGAAGAACTGTGAATCTTCTTCCATCCAAAACCCTGTGCTTTCTAAACAAGTTGTTATCTTAACAAAGTTTAATACAGTCATGTCTGCTCCTCAGAATGATCGTATCAATATGTTGTCTCGTCAACTAATACATGCTAATATTTATTTATCTGTTGTTAGAGCATGGCTCAGTTGAACCCACCAAGCGTTGGTATGTCAAGTTTGGTTGTCATATTTTAGTGAATCAAAACTCATGTTAAGAGTCACTTGATTATATACTAGAGTCAACTTCGTATAGGTTAGCTTGAAAGTATTAGGATATGAGACATTACAAGTATTTCGAAGTCTTGAAGATGTGAAGAAGTAAGGAGCTACAACGACAACAATCATCCTTCCACTCGAGGTTAGTGATATTTGACTTGAACTGTTTCATTCCCTAACGTATCTTTCAAGTCGTGCATATTGAAAACAAAACTTTGAAGCATATTTGAACTCTAGATAGACATAGTATTAAGGAATACAATACGAGGTTTATTGCTTAACCATTAAACTTTGTAGATAAGACATCGCCATAATCATTTGAATGCTATTGTGATTATGTATGGGTATGAGGTAAGGATTTCATCCTAGGGAACAATGTTTACATGTGTTCTAAGGAAGTAAGTTCATAAACTTGTTTGTGAACCGAAAAGGAAATTGCCAGGTGTTATTGGTTTTGCTATTCATTGCATATCTTATGAACAACCAATATGTGTGATTGAGCATAACCGCTCACAACTTGTTTGTGTTTTTGGTAGAACTATTCACAAAGGCCTGACTTATGTATTGGTATGACTTTTATTAGTGAAACCTATCTTAAGTAATCACCTGAGATGGTATGATCGGGTTTGTGATTTTCTGTCTGACCAAATATGGGAAAGGGGAACCGATCCTAGTAAGAGGTGCAGTACATCACAAAGGGGAACCGATCCTTGTATGGGGTGCAGCAAGGTTTATCGCAGAAAGTGGAACCGATCCTATGGACACGTGCAACACGTTTTTAGGCAAAGGGGAATCGATCCTATGGACATGTGCAAAACATATAAGTTAGATACCATATATATGTGGGGAACCGATCCTAGTACCTAGTCAACCAAATTTTGGAAAGCTAGTGTGACTATGCACAGTACTCACATGGAAGGTAGAACCGAAACTTGTTTTGGTAGAACCGTTAAACCCATGATTGTGATTGAATGTTTGTTTGATCAATCACATAGTTCTTGAAAGTCAGATGAACCAATTCTAAACTTGTTTGGAAGTGTGGAAAATCGGTTTCAAGGTTGTAAGTGTGAAAGAGAACTTACAAAGTAAGTTACAAAGTAAGGATGTCGACATACTTTGAACACGTGCTGTGAATGTTTATTTCTTTAATTGTTCAAAGTTATTCCTTAATAGCTAAGGGAAGAGAATCCCAGGATCGAAACATAAGTAAGTTAAGAATCTTTTAATTAAGCTTATTAATTCATTTTGTAGGGAAATATAAGAATTATTAATGTGCATTTACTAATTAGATTTTCCAAGAGATTTCGATCATTATTTTTGGACAGAGCATTTCCAGGAATTGTGGAAACCGAATTTGTGCTTTAATGAATATCTTGAGAATATTTTCGTTTTTGGAAATTCCTTGGTGTCCAAACTTCCTTGTCTATAAATACTTGAAGTTTTCCTTTCTAGCAAACTAATCCTTCGTAACAACAGACTTCCTCTTTTGTTGTTATTACTGGTGTAGCCGCCAATTTGGAGAGGAGAGTAACCTAATTAGGCAAAATCTCTTATGGCCGCTCAGTTTAAAGTCTTCTTTGGAATTGAGAAGCTCTAGCGTGTACCGTTGGTGGGAAACTAGATAATTGCGGTTTATCTTTTGTTTTCGATTGATTTGATTGACTAACGGTGGTTGAAATATGATTGCACCTAGTTTGTTTATGCTTGAGAATCTTCTCTTCTGATATAAGATTCACTCAAACTAGTTCAGAGTTTCGACAGGGATCTTTAGACCGTTGTTAGTTCTAAAGACGATCTTGTGATAATCCATTGTTAACGGACTGCATTGCATGCGTGATTGATCACAAGAGATTCAAGTGATTGTGTACAGGTTTTTATTGAAGATTTAAGAAGATTTGAAGACAAAGAAGATATTGAAGATCTAACTTGGGTTTTATGATCTTTGGTGTACACAATACTTGTTTTGGTAAAATAGGATCAAATTAATAATCGGTTTATCCTTGTGGTAGATTGGATTGATTAATTGAGTAGATCGGCATCAACACAATTCTTTGGATTAAGAGTGTTGTTGGATTAATCTTAAACGATTACTTCGGTAATTGAACATAAGATAGATCTAAGGACCTGGCGAAGGAGTTTATGTTAAGTTAAACGGAAGAGCCATTGTTTGACTCATATCACTTGGTTGAAGAGAGTTGATACCAAACAGATTTGTTGTTCCTTTACTATTTGGAATACGAACCAAAGGAATTGTTCCAAGTACGTGACTTATTTATAAGTTGGAGGCGTGGGAATACATACGGAACTAGGTGAACTATAGGTTTAGTTGCTTGGTCTCAACTATACGAAGTTAGGTGTAATTTTTTGTAGCGGCTTAACCCTGAGAGTATTCAATTCTGGACAAGGTCCCGGGGTTTTTCTGCATTTGCGGTTTCCTCGTTAACAAAATCTTGCTGTGTCATTTACTTTATATTTCCGCATTATAATTGTTTTATTATAATTAAAGTGAATTACACAAACGTTAATACCTATTTACTTGATAAGCAATCCTATTGTGTTTGGTTAAGTCCGAACCTTTGTATCAAGTAAACATACTTCGTTGTTGTATTGTCTCGATCTCGTATCCATAGACAATCACACGAAGTGTGAACCAATTAGTTGTATTATCTCGACTCAGTCCATAGACAATCACTTTCGGAGAAAGGACTTATAAGTAGGAAAAGTTTTAGCTTGAGGTATATTTGGGTACCCTCGCCTTTTCAATTGGTATCAGAGCGGGCAAACACGAAAAGATCTAACAATCTGTGTTTTGTGCGATCCAACCTATAAGAAATTGAATTCATGTTCGATTCAATTAACGTTTCAAGATCCTCAGTAGATCTTCAACAAGATTCTGATGAATATTTCTCAGGTCTTGTCAAGATTTTGGATAAAGGGATTGAACAAAACCGGTCATTTACTAATGAAATCAGTAATATCATGAGTGATAGAAAACTGGTAAAAAATTTAGATGATTCCAAGGATTCTCTAAATTGTTCAATACCGACATCTAGATGTTGTAAACAGACTAAAAAGAAACTGTCCAGGATTTTCTTTCAATAAGGATGGAGTCATTTATGTCAGAAAATTTGTTTTGCAAAACTTCTGATCAATCGTGTTATGAATCTTTATAAGAACTTACCAATTCATCCTAAACCTGGTGAACATTGTCTGGGAGCCTTTGCACTTAAAACAACTTCACCATTCCAGTGGTTTCAAGATAGTGGTTGTAGTAGACATATGACATGTGATCTATCTTGGTTCACGAGGACAGGAGACTATAAGGGAGGATCTGTAACATTCGGAGATGGAAGCTGATGTCTTATTAGCAAGAAATGTACTATCAAACTTCCTGGTATTCCCGAAATTCATGATGTTGTTTATGTTAAAGGAATGAAAGCAAATCTTCTGTCTGTAAGTCAAATTTGTGATAAAGGTAACAAAGTTATCTTCAATATGAAAGGTTGTGATATTGAAGACAATTCCAGAAAAATAATTTTTCGAGGACGTAGAAGTATGAATAGTTTTTACCTTCTTGATATACAATCCAATACGTATTGTAACTTGACTAAGGTTGAATCAACCCATTTGTGGCATGAACAGTTTGGTCATATCAACTACCGAATGCTTGGAAAGCTCATTAATCGTGAACTTGTCAAAGGTGTTCCAAAAATCAACACTAAAGTGGAAGGTGTTTGTGGAGCATGCCAAAAGGGTAAGCAAGGAAAAATTCCACACAAACTTTCTCGAGACATAGCCACTCGTGCTCCTCTCGATCTTATTCATATGAATCTATTTGGTCCAATCCAACAAGCATCCGTTGGAGGTAATAAGTATGCTCTAGTAATGGTAGATGACTATACTCTGTTCACATGGGTTGCTTTTCTAAAGAACAAGAATGACACTCTTTAGGAGTTCAAGATTATTGTGAACAGAATACAAAATGAACAAGGTCGCAAGCTTAAGAAGATAAGAAGCGATCGTGGTACAGAATTCAAGGATACGAAAGTATATGAATACTGTAATAATCTTGGGATTACCCAACAATTATCTTCTCCTATTACACCTCAATCGAATGGTGTAGCTGAGAGAAAAAATATGAATATTCAAGAATGGCAAGAGTAATGCTTCACAATAAAAACCTATCATTAAATTTCTGGGGGGAAGCTGTTTTTACAGCCTGTTATCTAATAAACAGAGTTTACTTAAGATCCAAAACTCTAAATACTCCATATGAATTATGGTATGGAAGAAAACCCAATCTAAGCTACTTAAGAGTCTTCGGCAGCAAATGCTATATTCTCAAAGATAGAGAACATAGAGGAAAATTTGATTCCAAAAGTGATGAAGGAATCTTTCTTGGCTATGCGTCTGATAGCCGTGTCTTCCGGGTATATAACCTCAGAACCAAAGTCATGATGGAATCAATTAATGTTGTTATTGATGACATTAGTGACTTTAGTCAAGACAACCACACTGCAGTAGAGCTTCCTCCCTCTGAAACTGTTACTAAAGAAAAACAGATTGAAGAAGAACCATTTGTGGTTCCTCTAAATAGTGATATAGATGACAAAGATGATAATGAAAGTATTGTTGAACAACCCAATGATACTGAATGTATTGTCCAAAAACCTGCCAAGTGGGTACATCAAAGACACTCTACTGAAGATATTATTGGAGATGCCAATGCCATGGTTATGACTCGAAGAGAACTTCAGAATGTCTGTCACTATTCATGTTTTTTTATCTTCAATGGAACCAAAAAATATTGAGGAAGCACTCAGTGAACCATCTTGGGTAAACTCTATGCATGAGGAACTCAATCAGTTTAAAAGGCAAGAAGTGTGGGAACTTGTTCCAAAACCAACAGGAGTAAATATTGTTGGAACTAAGTGGATCTACAAGAACAAATCAGACAAATCCGGAACAATTGTCAGAAACAAAGCCAGGCTTGTTGCTCAAAGATATTCTCAAATTGAAGGTATTGATTTAGATGAAACTTTTGCTCATGTTGCTCGTTTAGAATCTATTAGACTTTTACTTGCTTATGCCTGTTATCTTAAGATAAAATTGTTTCAAATGGATGTCAAGTCTGCATTTTTAAATGGGGATTTAAAAAAAGAAGTTTTCGTAGCTCAACCAAAAGGGTTTGAAGATCCATCATTCCCAGATTATGTCTTTAAACTTAAAAAGGCCATGTATGGTCTAAAACAAGCTCCAAGAGCTTGGTATGACAAGTTGACATCTTTTTTACTTCAAAGGGATTCTCTAGAGGTGGTGCTGATAAAACACTTTTCACCAAGTGGAGTGGTAAAAATGTCCTTATAGCATAAATATATGTAGATGATATCATATATGGATCCACCTCAAAAACTCTAACAGATGAATTCCTAAATCTTATGAGTGGAGAATTCGAAATGAGTAATGTCGGAGAATTGTCATACTTTCTTGGTTTACAAATACAACAACAAAAATACAATATTCTCCTTTCTCAAGAAAAATATGCAAGGAATCTTGTTGAGAAATTCAAACTAAACGATTCAATGCCTATGGAAACTCCAATGCCAACTACTGGGAAACTCCAATCCAATCCTGGAGAAAAATCTGTCATAAACTATATAGATCAATGATAGGAAGCTTGATATACTTAACTGCAACAAGGCTAGACATTGATTTCAGTGTGGGATGTTGTGCCAGATTTCAAGCAGATCCTAAAGAATCACACCTTAAAGGTGTAAAAAGAATCATAAGATACGTTAATGGTACTGTAGATTATGGCCTTTCATACTCTATGGATACAAACAACAGTCTATTTGCCTATTCATATGCTGATTGGGCAGGGTGTGTAGAAGATCGGAAAAGCACCTCTGGTGGTTGTTTCTATGTTGGTCAAAATCTTGTTGCTTGGCACAGCAAGAAACAGAATTCAAGGTCTTTATCAACCTGTGAAGCAGAATACATTGCTGCTGGTACATGTTGTACCCAACTATTATGGATGAAACATATGCTCATCGACTATGGAATAAATATTTCAACTATGAACATTCTTTGTGATAACTCAAGTGCTATTCACTTGACTAAGAATCCAGTTGAACATTCTCGTACTAAACACATAGATATTAGATATCACTTTATTAGAGAATTGTATGAGAATGGTGTTATCAAATTAGAGTATGTCCCATCTGAGTGTCAACTAGATGATATTCTTACTAAACCCTTAGATAGAGCAACTTTCAAAAATATAAGGAAATCCATAATTATCAAGGTACATTAGTACCGTGGTGAACCCTTGTGGTTTGGGTGACTTTTTGATTTAGCAGGATTAAGTTCTAGCCCATGTTGGTAGGCTTTATCAAAGGATCATGATGGGTTATGGTAGAAACAATATGTGAAAAAGTCACAATATGTTGAATCGGTTTTGGTTTAGCATAAAAGCATATGTGTTTCGACGGTTTTCAACTCTTGCTTGCAATTGTTAAAACCGGTTTTCAACCTTTCTCTGGTAAAGGTTGAGGGTTGTTGTTATTCTTTTGTTTTGGCATAAGGATGACAACATGATGATATTTCAATATCAATTCTCCCTGGAAGAAGATGCAATCATATTGGAGAAGTGGATGCAAAATTTGAGGTAAAAATCGTGTTAGTTAATTGTTTTCTTGTTTAAGAAAAGCCTGAGTTTATATTATATATTTATTGCTTTTGCTTGACAAAATTTCGGTTCAATTGATATTTATTCCATGATGTGTGTGTGGATGTGTGTGATTCAATTGGTTCCGGTTAAGAAAAACTATTGTTATCTTGCTTTATGTGTGGTATCAATTGTTTAGGCTTACAAAATTTCGGTGCAATTGCGGTGCTTTTAATGTCCATGTTGTTTCGATTGCTTCCGGTTGAGGTGAATAATTATGCAAGTTGATTTATGTTGGTTTGTATGAATTATCTATGGCTTAACGAAATTGTTGATGGTGGATTTTCATTTAAGGCTAAAATTGTAAAAGCCAAAATTATACGCTAACATCTTGCAAAAGATAAAGCCATTAATGAGTGATGAATACTTCTTCACTTTACTAATTCACCTAGAATGGAGCATGTGGCAACAATCCCAAGATTCTCAGTGAATTAAATACACGAAATTCATCCAGGTTGGAGCATGTGGCAACAATCCCATATACCCTGTGAATTTACAACATTATTAATTAATGCATATCCAGCCTTGTATTTCCTGTACTCATTACCGGTGCGGCATGATGACTGAGTGTTGTTCTCAGCAGAGCAACACTCCAAGCATTAATAATGAAGCATGTACGAAATACTCGTACAGGTTGCAACTCTCGGTGTGTTATACTAGCCCGATTGAGCATACAACTCTCGGTGTGTTATACTAGCCCGATTGAGCATACAACTCTCGGTGTGTTATACTAGCCCGATTGAGCATACAACTCTCGGTGTGTTGTACTAGCCCGATTGAGCATACATCTCTCGGTGTGTTATATGATGTGGTTTTAATTGTTGTTGTAGAAAGTGGTAAGAAAGATGTCGTTCCTCTCAGACTTGTGAAGGATTTTTAGACTCAAATAAAACTACAAAACTCAGAATAAATTGTATCAAGATTTTAAAAGCACTGAGACTCAGGTTTCCACTATTTTCCAATTTTTGTGTGATTCATTATTAATAATTATCATGCAATTCATACGTTCAATTGATTCTTAAATATTGCCAATAGTAGATTTTCGAAATACTGGTTGTTAATCTCAAGCATGGAACATCAAGAGCCCTAAGCTAAGTATGCACCATCAAGTGAAAACACAAAGAGTTAGCAAAAATCTTTATTTCAATTTCGATTCAATGCAAATAATCATAAAAAGAATTGCAGAAATTAATTAAATAAATATTACCACATATTTGTTGGAAAAATAGCTTCCTCCGTCGCCTCAGCAAAGGGGTTTAGCTCCTCATAATAATCACTTGCTCAAAATACATGTTTGTTGCTCCAAAGTTGATTAAAAAGAAGAGAAGGTAATAACACAAATCGATTTGTAACAAGTGTATCGGCGTTACAAGTACAAAGCAATTGTTATAATAGAACTCATTACAATGGAATCGTTGTAAACACTGCGTTGGATTGTTGTTGATTTTAAGACCCCTTAAACGACTGTCCTAGATGGCCCTTGTTCTTCGTGTTCTTCCTTCTACACCAGCAGAACTCCAATTCCTGCAACTCCTCCTGTTGATCTCTGTGGTGTTCTAAACTTCTCTGAAATTGCTCTAATCGGTTCGTAACCCTTACTTGACCTCCCAGCAACTTATATATAGCCAACAGTGCCTTCAAACTCGAGTTAAATCTTCCAAAAATAAAAACTTTTCTTCGGCCAAAAGTCACGAGAATAACTCTCTGCAGCTTCTCTACGCGTCTTCCAAACCAATCCAACGTCCCAAACTCTCTCAAAGATAATCTTAACTCCAACAGAAATCTTATTTCCTTATCTCGCTTGTATCTTTCCCAAAATTCCAAACAACAAGCTCGACTATTTCTCCACGACTTTTTTCCGATCCACCCAATTCAAGCGATCCAATTGAACGTACCAGCCTTTGTTATGCTCTAGGAAGTCCAGCCCAACGAAACTCAGCCCTTGAATCTCATCAAAACTCGCCGAGAAATCCAACACAAAATCTGCTTCGCTGCTGCCATTTTTCCCGCCAATTTCTGATTTTTTGAATTCTTGAAGATGAGGTGCCCCCTATCCAGAATAGGGGTGCCTTTAGAAGCTGTCTTGGGGTGTCATGAGGGTGCCCCTTAGTAATTTGGGTACCCCTTATCCGTAGTGAGGGTCCGAATAGTAGGTGTCCTCCGGGCGCAACTTTTCGAGCCGATTTTTCCAAAAATGTTTATTGGCCAAAAATACCTACACACGCATAAAACAACATAATAAGTACAAAAATGAGCACTATCAATATAAAGAATTGAGACAAATTAGACACAAAAATGTGTCTATCAAATACCCCCAAACCTATTATTTGCTAGTCCTCGAGCAAAAATAAAATAAAATCCTAACTCACCTGTCGCAGTACCGTCGATTGCATTTAGCGTATGCAATAAGCCTTTAAACCCCTAGGTGGCCCTAGTGGCCGAGTTATAGTCTCGGGAGGGTTTACCAGAGGTGTACCCACAAAACCTTTACTCCAGACCCTAACTATCTACGCAGAACTTTGGAAGGCACTAAAGAATCTCCTTGGTTGGCATACTTATTGACTACAGGAGGAAGTACCCCGATGCGAAATTCCAATTGTTGTACACGAGTTTGCACTCATGCATACTAAAAATTCATATATAAGTCACAGAGCTCTACTCGGATAGTTTCGGACATCATAACCGAGTCAACCAATCACATGGACAGATTAAGAGATGGATATAGAAAAACATAGATGGTTTTGATGTTGACTAAGGTGAACGGTGTTTCCCATATCTGTCTGAAGGCCACTGCCAAAACGAACCTATCCTAATGGACTGAGATACTGGTCTAGACTAATATCAACACACTGGCATATACAAGGGAACCAGTGGTCGATAATCTTAACTCTAGGTCAACACAACTGGCATATACAAGGGTTCCAAGTGGTCGACTTTATTGAATTTATTCCTATGGTCCGATGGTCCTGGTCTCTCTTTCTCTTCTTTTTTTTTTTTTTTCATAATTTTTTTTTTTTTTTTTGGTATCTCAATCACTCTATTTCACCCTAGCAGTGGTAACAACTTGAATCGTGAGCCCCACCTAATCACTTAGACAAACATAATTTAAAGAAAACAAAATAAAAATAGAAGTGAAAAGGATTCAACGAGATATGGCGAAACTACCGTGTTTTTTTCTTTAATTCTAACACCCGAGCTCGTGCTTTTATGAATAGACTCTTTAGATGTTTCCATCTAATCAGATTGGTTCCTCAACTCCTACAACCAAAATGCTTCCATCCACTTAGATTGGTTAGTGCCATCCTTAATAAGCATAAATTTCTAGGCTCTGGAGTTTATTTATTTATACTGCAACTAAAAAGTTTCTCCATACCCCCAAACTTAAATCTAACATTGTCCTCAATGTTCTAAAGATAAAATTAAAAGCATGAACAAGGAGAAACTGTTACCATTTGAATCAAAAGAGATAAGGTAAGATATTACCGTGTCGCATGAATATTGGGTTACCTCCCAAGAAGTGCTAAGTTTAACGTCTTCAGCCAGACATTACGTACCCATAAAATGGCTAATTACCCTTTCAAATCGTATATCAATAGTCGAAACAATTGTGGATCATCAAAATCAATTAAAACTGCCACAATTATGAGACAACTTCACCAAATCAGAAAAATGAACAGACAGAGCACATCCTCATCCAAGGTTTCCAGCAAGACAACTGGGTTTTCCTGTTGTGCCCACTTGGGCTTCATATGAGTGTCTTGAAAAACGGATTTACCCAAATAACAAGTCTCAAATAGCTGGATTTCCTCCTGGATAGTATCAGAAGGATCGGGTTGTGGAGTCGGAAGAGATTGAGGTAATACCTCAGACACACTAGGCTCGAGTCCCAAGTTAGGGACTTCAAATAGGGATAATTGACGATTACTACCCCCAAACTTAGAATTTTCGGTGTCTCTAGATAGACTAGTCACAATATTCCTAATTTCTAAACCATTAGGTTCCTGAAAAAGGTCAATTGCTTTCTCTAGTTTATAATCAGGTGGTTCATCCTCTAAATGCATCTGAGGCACACAAACTGTAGGACTTATATGTTTCATATCCTCTATGGGCAACCCTAAAGTTTCCTTATTGTCTTGAAGTATGGTCACTGGCCTACTCTCATGATCACTATCCAAATCGGAAGCTATAGGCAAAATCTCAGATGGGCCTAAAAATGCATAATTAGGGTCCAACTTATGAGGATCTCTAGGCTCTTCGAAACAAGGGCTTAAGGTAGATTCGGTAGCTAGTAATGGTTCAAACCTAGATTTCCATTTATCGGTATCTAACATAGGAATAGAATCCAACAGAGCATTTACTTGTTCAATGTTGCTATCATCGTCGAAATCCATGCTAAAATGGGCTAGACAACTCTCTAATGGATCTTCCGATATGATGTTTGGTAATGACTCTTGAACTAAGGTTCCTATCATGTTCACGTCTTCAATGCATGTGTCATCTAGCTCAGAATGCAGCTTGACATTAAAAATATTCAACTCAATAGTCATATTACCAAAAGATAGATTCATAATACCATTTCGACAGTTTATGATCGCATTAGACGTAGCTAAAAATGGGCGACCTAAAATCACAGTGTATCTCGGTTCTCTCGGGTCGTGACAAAGTTGGGTATCTAAGGCCACGAAATCCACAGGATAAATAAACTTGTCGACCTCAATAAGAACATCCTCTATCACACCACGAGGAATTTTAACATACCTATCATAATCTGCAAAGTGTTATCTTGGTAGGTTTTAATTCACCAAGTCCTAGCCGTAAGTACACATGGTACGGCAAAGGTAGTTCACACTAGCTCCTAAGTCAAGTAAAGCTTTATCTACCCGATGTTTTCCTATTGTGCAAGCAATGGTAGGGGCACTGGTCTTTATATTTAGGAGTTGTGTTGTTCTGAATGATCGAACTTACATGACTAGCTAAAAAGGCTTTTTTAGGGACACTAAGCTTGCGCTTCGCATACACATATCCTTAAGGAATTTGGCATAAGCCGGAAGTTGCCTAATTGCTTCTAGTAACGGAAGGTTTATGGTAACTTTCTTAAAAACCTCCATTATGTCATTAAAGTTTGATTGATTCTTTGTTGGTAATAATAGCTGGGGAAATGGGGCTCTAGGCATAAAATAGGGCCTCTCGGGAACTGAATCCAAGCATCATCGAGATTTTATCACCCCTCGCCTATGGATGGTCCCGAGGGGTGAACTACAAGATGCTCACTATCGGGCATGGTTACTCGATTGTCTACTACTCTGCCACTCCTAAGGGTTCTAACTGAATTCAACTGATGTGATAGTTTTTCGCATACTTCATGAACTCCTCTAGGGTTGGGTTGTGTTTGACTAGGGAACCTTCCGTTATCTCTTTCACTTAAAGTCTTAGCTATTTGACCTATTTGAAGTTCTAACTTAGCAAGAGTCTGAGCATTAGCTTGAAAGTTCTGCTTGGTTTCATGTTCAAAACTAACTTGGCTTTTTATTAACATTTCCTGGCTCTGTGCCAACATATCCTGGCTCTTTCTTAATATACTAAGAGATTCCTCTAAGCTAGACATTTTATTCTCTGAAGGGTTCTGAAACTAAGCTTGACCTGGAGAGTTCTTATTATAACCAAAACCCGGGGGAATATTAGAATTACTAAGCTGACCTTGACTCTGGCCCTTAGACCACGAAAGGTTCGGATGGTTTTTCCAACCAAGATTATAGGTTTCTGAATATGGGTCAAATTTCTGACGGTTGTCGAATCTAGTGTTATTATACAGAGCATTGGCTTGCTCTTCATTATTTTGGCCTTCCCAAAAAGGCTCTAATCTACCACTAGTGTGACCCACTTCTAAAGCTTCTAATAGCAGCAATTTTGGCATCTGATTCATAGCCTCCTTCTACCCTATTAACGTTTCCTCTTCCTAGAAGAATTGTTTTCTTGGGTTCCCTACTATTTTCCCATTGCTGGGTCTTTTCGGCGATTTCATGAAAATATGTCATCGCCTCATCAACTGTTTGGTTTTCAAACCCACCTGTACACATAGATTCTACTGTGGTTGTAGTGGAATAATCTAAACCCTCATAAAGGATCTGAACTAACCTAACCTTTTCTAGACCATGATGAGGACATTGGGCTAATAAATCATTGAACCTTTCCAAATACCTATACAAAGATTCTCCCTCATGTTGAGAAAACGTGCAAATTTGCGTCCTAATAGACGATGTTTTGTGCCTAAGGAAAAACTTGTTCAAAAAGGTAGATGTAAGTTGTTCATATGTTTCAATTGAACCATGGTTTAAACTATATAGCCACGATTTGGCTTTATCTTTCAAGGAAAAAGGGAATAACCCGAGTTTCAAAGCATCATCATCAAGGTTTCTAATCTTTAGGGTACTACAAATTTCCTCAAAGTCCCTAACATGGAAATAGGGGTTTTCATTTTCTTTCCCTAAGAAGATTGGGAGCAGCTTGTAAGGTCCCAGGTTTAAGTTCATAAGTTGCTTCTGTTTCAGCTAACCTGATACACGAGGGACGAGTAGTCCTATTCGGGTTTAACAAAGCTTTCAAAGTTGCCATTTCTGGCACTATCGGAATATTAGGGATTGTCTCCTCAAACTGGCGTTCAAAAACGGACTCTTCAAAAATCGGACTTTCTAAATTGAGGTAATCGAGACGCTTAGAACTACTAGGTTTCTCTTTAACAAATCTACCTAGGGCGTCTCTTTACGTTCCTAAGCATGCAAACGAATAAGGAAGGGGATTCTATGCAATCACAAAACAAGGATGACTCAACCAAATCAAACCTATTGATTTCTAGCAAACAAAAAGCATGATGGCTCCACTTAGATTGTTTCTAGACCAGCTTCTAATCCTTCGAAAGGGAATTCGTTACAATTTAAGCAAACCCTCTCGAATCAATCCGACTCAAAGTAAGTTGAATAGAGGCGAGGGAAGCTCGGTGGAGCTTTGATACCCAAGGCCTCACCGGAATTACAAGGCGGCGCAGTCACGCATTCAACTCACAGAAACCTTCAGGAACTTCGAAGTGTGCTTAAAAGAGTAACCAATATTTTTCGAATGACTTTCCTATTAAGCTCGTTACCTTATCGGTCTTGTTCTAGTCAAAATTTTAAGGCTTAGATTCGCGTAGGTTACGTGTTCCTAAGGCGGGCAAGAAGAGAACGATGATGAAATCCGAACCCTTATCTTGTATGGCCAGGCCTTGCCCTTTACTAGAAAATTAAAGCAGCCGTATTCAAGTCCTCGGATATATGCAAACGAAGGAGTCCAAGAACTCGGCCGACAGGGGATTCGCGAGTGTTCGAATCTTACCTCCTGTTCCAGACGGGGATGAATCGGTTGTAGTCGACTCGGGCCACCGACTCCTATGTCGATGTACGAACCCAAGGTGCAGAGACAATATCGTAATTGTCCTCCTTCTCTGCAAACAGTTTATATTTAAGACCACCCTTCTTTAGGGTTTAAAAATAATGTCCAGAATGTCCAAATGTCCAAAAAGTCCAAAAAAATAAAAAGAAAAATTACAAAAATAATTATAAACCCTAATTCTCGAAAAAAAAAAAAACCTAAAAAATGAATAAAAATAAAAATAAAATTCTTTCTCTTTTCCTCGTTTGTTTTTGCTTTGTCTTTGACTCCAAGTCTTTAATTATTCACCAAATCTTTGGCTCATCTTTCTTTTCGATCCGAGATCCAAAACCTATAACCACAAGACAAATACCCAAGAAAACGTAAAATAGAACAAAAGAATAAAAACCTAAAAAAAAATAAAAAGAAAACAAATCTAAAACCGTAAAAACAAGTCCGCGTCGGCGGCGCCAAAAATTGATGTGGTTTTAATTGTTGTTGTAGAAAGTGGTAAGAAAGATGTCGTTCCTCTCAGACTTGTGAAGGATTTTTAGACTCAAATAAAACTAGAAAACTCAGAATAAATTGTATCAAGATTTTAAAAGCACTGAGACTCAGGTTTCCACTATTTTCCAATTTTTGTGTGATTCATTATTAATAATTATCATGCAATTCATACGTTCAATTGATTCTTAAATATTGCCAATAGTAGATTTTCGAAATACTGGTTGTTAATCTCAAGCATGGAACATCAAGAGCCCTAAGCTAAGTATGCACCATCAAGTGAAAACACAAAGAGTTAGCAAAAATCTTTATTTCAATTTCGATTCAATGCAAATAATCATAAAAAGAATTGCAGAAATTAATTAAATAAATATTACCACATATTTGTTGGAAAAATAGCTTCCTCCGTCGCCTCAGCAAAGGGGTTTAGCTCCTCATAATAATCACTTGCTCAAAATACATGTTTGTTGCTCCAAAGTTGATTAAAAAGAAGAGAAGGTAATAACACAGCCGATTTGTAACAGTGTATCGGCGTTACAAAGCAATTGTTATAATAGAACTGTTACAATGGAACTGTTGTAAACACTGTTGGATTGTTGTTGATTTTAAGACCCCTTAAACGACTCGTCCTAGATGGCCCTTGTTCTTCGTGTTCTTCCTTCTACACCAAAGAGAACTCCACCCCGCAACTCCTCCCGTTGATCTCTCGTGGTGTTCTAAACTTCTCTCGAATTGCTCCAATCGGTTCGTAACCCTTACTTGACCTCCCAGCAACTTATATATAGCCAACAGTGCCTTCAAACTCGAGTTAAATCTTCCAAAAATAAAAACTTTTCTTCGGCCAAAAGTCACGAGAATAACTCTCTGCAGCTTCTCTACGCGTCTTCCAAACCAATCCAACGTCCCAAACTCTCTCAAAGATAATCTTAACTCCAACAGAAAATCTTATTTCCTTATCTGCTTGTATCTTTCCCAAAATTCCAAACAACAAGCTCGACTATTTCTCCACGACTCTGTTTCCTTTTTCCGTCTTATCCAGCCCAATTCAAGCGATCCAATTGAACGTACCAGCCCTGTTATGCTCTAGGAAGTCCAGCCCAACGAAACTCAGCCCTTGAATCTCATCAAAACTCGCCAAGAAATCCAACACAAAATCTGCTTCGCTGCTGCCATTTTTCCCGCCAATTTCTGATTTTTTGAATTCTTGAAGATGAGGTGCCCCTATCCAGAATAGGGGTGCCTTTAGAAGCTGCCTTGGGGTGTCATGAGGGTGCCCCTTAGTAATTTGGGTACCCCTTATCCGTAGTGAGGGTCCGAATAGTAGGTGTGCTCCGGGCGCAACTTTTCGAGCCGATTTTTCCAAAAATGTTTATTGGCCAAAAATACCTACACACGCATAAAACACCATAATAAGTACAAAAATGAGCACTATCAATATAAAGAATTGAGTCAAATTAGACACAAAAATGTGTCTATCATTATACTAGCCCAATTGAGCATGTTTGAACCTGGACTTTCCATATCAGTCTCAGAAACGATCACAACCATCCAACTTCACCAGCATGATTGGATGGCTTAGATTGAATCTATGACCCCCAAGCAGGTATTGGAATATTCACTACCGACCCAACACGGGCCCCGCATGGTCGGCCTCCCCAAAAGGGTGGCATAGATTGCAAAACCGTCCACCAAAAATAAGATGGATGAGAAACCCTAAATTAGGGTTTGTGGCACATTACATGTGTCGCAAAACGGTCTCAACCATCCATCTTCGCAGGCATAGATGAAGGGTTTAGATGTAGACTCAAAGGGCCCAGAGCATGTCAACACAAACACCGTGGGCCCGCCTACATACATACGATCGGGACCAGACCAACTATGGTTGGTCGTCTTGATTCGTGCGCCCCAAACTGGGTCACACGACCAAAAACTTAATGGTTGTTTCGTCGTCCATTTTCTCTCGATTCGAATGCGCCCCTAAGTATCAAACGATCACGGATCGTATGACACACGCCCAAGCTAGGCGTGGTCAAAACTCTAAGTTAGGACAAATTGAGTTGTCACGTTTCGCGATCACGTGATCAACCGACCAAGCTTGGTCATCACAAGAACGTGATGCGCGGCTTTTGCGACATCATATTTCATTTGCAAGATCATGGACAAATTGAGTGGCCCGGATCACACTTTCACGAGATGAGATATGGGCGCCTAAGTGGGCAAGACACATGTACGATCGTGTAACACTATCCCACACACAACTCCACCTCTTCAAAAACCCTAATTCCATCACTCCACATCTCGTCTCCACTTCCCATGAGTTAATTGGTCGTGAATAAGGCTCAAATGACTTGATGCAAGATAAATAGGTTCTCCTCTTCCTAAATAACTTATTTCCAACATGCTACTTTCTCGTGGGTCCCAAGAACAATCATGTCACAAAATGGGGGATACATACGGGGTATTGGTCTCGGCAAGTGTTGATACCATCGTATTCAACACACAACTCCACTACTCCATCACTCCACTTCCTCCACTTCCCATGAGAGACGTGAATAAGGCTCAAATGACTTGTATAAATAGGTTCTCCTCCCTATTTCCAACAACAAGAACAAGTCCAGTTCAACGCCAAGTGTTGATACCATCGTATTCAAACACCGGAACCGATACAAGCCGGTCATTTTCGATACAAGTCATACATAGCCAACACCTTCACATCTCAACACCTTCTTCGCTTCCCTCCCTAAGATCAACCCCATCTCCTTCACTTTGTGACCGAAACCAGTCTGGAACAGCGATTTCTTGGTTTAGGTCGGATTTGCACATGATTGATTTCTCGAATCTACAAGCACTCCCAGTGCGGTGCATTTGTTTAAGGTTTAGACTCATTTCTCATTCACACACCCCAAATTACCAAAACCGCAGTAAATAGTTTTCACCCATAAACAATTGGCGACCACAATGGGAGGTTAATCTCTCGGTTGTAAAGTCAATTTCTTCAAAATCCGATTCAATTTTATCAATTTCAAAAAGGGTAGATCTTAGGACCAATTCAATCATCAATCCATTTCAAGATGGTAGAACTCAGTCCGGATCAAGAATCAATTCGATGGAGCTAGTGTGGATAACACTCCCGTGTGGATGTACCATCGGTGGAGCTACCGTGGTCAATACATATTATGGAGCCGTCACTTCTACCACCGGTGCCGCAGAAGCGGGAGATGTTCCAAAGTAAGTGTAACACCTCCCATCACTGAGCTGCAGCAGCCCGCAAATCCCGGCATCTCATCAAGTGTAACACCTCTCGTAGTCACTGAGCAACAACTTCCACTCCTTCATCGGGACGAGGAGCCGGAGGAACGAGAGGAGGACCATCCCCCATTACCATTGCATACTTGATGGAGAAGCAGGAAGTTCTTGCTAAGACTCAAACGGATATGGCCGCAACTCAGAAAGAGGTACTCACTTTTCTTAAGACATTAACTGATCGCTTGCCACAAGAGCCGCGACAGCCCCTGGAGTAAAAAAGGAACGCATTCAACGTACCGGAGAAGGTACTTCAGCGGCACGGACCTCCATGGACCTGATCAAAGAAGCGACATCAGATATGAGCGGTCCTGTCATGGAGACTTCTACACTGGGGACTGATCCTCACAACGATCTTCCTCAAGTCAATAGTTTCACTATGAACCAGAGGTCGGTGGATCGGGAAGCGGTTTCTCTAGTGGAAAGTTTATGCGAACTTTCACACCTCTTGAAGAATCAGCGCGTGGAGACGTTTTGCTGCAATCAACCAGAGGAAGGTCATGACCGTGCCCTACATGTCACCGCACGCATCAAGGATTCAGAGTTCAAGACGACCCTTATCTACACAGGAGCGTCTTCGAATGTGATTACTCTCAAGACTCTCAGGACATCCAAGGTTCTCCCAGGCAAGGTCGTACGGAAGCCTACCACAATGACGGACTTCGAGGGAAACCAAACCAGCACATACGGGAGAAGCTCCGCGGAAAGAATTAGATAAGTTCGTTGCGTCCCACTCCCCACGTGGGCGTCAATTCAGGAAGAAGACCGGCTTGCATCATTGAGGGCTAAAACCCACGATGCATCTTTGCTGACGAAGCATTCTTCTCCATCCTGTGAAGCCACGACCCACGTTCACACGAAGAGGGAAACGAACTTTTGTGGCGAAATCGTGACCAGAATGGGAAAACAGTATACCGACACTGCCATTATCAATTAGCAGGGGAGACTGTTACCCAGTCTCTCCACCCAATGAAATGCTACAACCGCAACGAACCACAAGAACAAGTGCTAGATGCTCCACGGCTTCAAGATGGCACCAACTCCACAACTGATGAGATTGAAATCGTTGAGGAATCTCCTAGGCCTATCTCCATCAGCTCAACCTTGTGTACGGATAAACGCACGAAGCTCGTGGAACTTCTCAAAGAGTACCAGGACATATTCGCTTGGAGATATGAAGAAATGCCTGATTTAGATGAAAATTGGTCACCCATCATCTACATGTCATACCTGGATCCAAGTCGGTTAAACAAATTGTAGTTCGAGACACGAGGAAAATGGATAGATCAGGTCTTTGCATAGACTTCGAGAGACTTGAACAGTGTCTTTGCTCCAAAAGCGATCCTCCTCTACCTAACATCGACATGTTAGTAGATGCAACCAGCGGACACGGCATGTTCTCCTCCATGGATGGATGTAGCGGCTACAACCAGATAAGGATGTACGAGCATGATGCAAGTAAGATAGATTTTCAAACTCCTCTCGGAAATTTTTATTATACCATACTGCCATTTGGTTTAAAGAATGCCGGTGCAACGTATCAACGCTCTATGACGTCAATCTTCCACTGGAGATGATACCTCAAGGGAGCAGCCTCAAGAAGATAACGATGTCCACGCATCATATCGAGCAAGATCCGGGCAAGTCACTCTATCGATAAAGTGGTCGAACAAGATCCGGGCGAGTCACTTTATCGACAACAGTGGTACATGTCTATCATGCTATGTTGGAGAATCCGCGCTTTTGGTCATCCACTGGATCTGTTGAACGCTCATCTACAACAACATATGCCCTGATAGAAAGAACCGTGCCTGCTTTGTAATGAAGAGCCTCATAATGTTTGTAGGGGCATATATCTCACCAACAGCGATACAACCTTCACCTTCGTAAGCGCTTCCTCGAAACAAAGAAGAGGAAAACCACCGAGATACAACATCTTGCGCGTCCGTCAACTCCAACTCCAGTACCACATGCACGACTCCCACAATGATGAAACAATGTCCAAGATATTCCATATCTGGCTCGACAACAACTAGTACGAACAAACCATGTAAACCACGCTTGGGGATCGAGGCTCGGCATGAAGTTCCTTCACCGCTACCAAGGAATTCTTCAACATGAGAGAGATGGTCACCAAGATGCATGGAATTCGCAAGGGTAAATCGAATCGAAGGGAAACACTTCAACGCTCCCTCTAGCGTGCTGCTTCAATGGTCTATTCAAGAGCCGCCTCAACGCTCTCTCCGGGGACCCACGTTCGCTTCTGAATCCTTCTTCAACACTCTCTCCAGGATCCACCTCAACGTTCGCACCAAACCACTTTAACATCCTCTCGAGTCGTTTCAACACTCAAGCCGCATCAATAATCTGCGCTCCGGTCAAGTTATCTTTGATGTACTCATTGCTCAACATACGTCTCATCCATCCTTCATGAGGGCTCGGCGGAGCATGAAAAACCTTGAAGTCGATAGGAGAAGGGTTATCTTGTGGAACGGATATTTTCATATAGTTGAAAGGGCGCGGTGAACAACTCATCATCAATGTTCGGCATATCTTTGAAGCTGTCAACACCTCCTGACTTGGCACCAGCATTATCCCCAGAAGACATCTCAACAGGAGTTCTTTTCTTCATTCTACAATAAAAGACATGAGTCGGTACTTGTATAAAAACGCATGAGATGTGTAGTCACACACGACAGAACACACATTCACGTTGGAGTACACAAGGCTGGTATTGGGTCCAAACACCGGTATTGATCAAGTTTCAAGTCCGGTGTTGATCAAGTCACAAGTCCGGTATTGCTCAAGTCTCAAGTCCGGTGTTGATCAAGTCACAAGTCCGGTATTGCTCAAGTCTCAAGTCCGGTGTTGATCAAATCACAAGTCCGGTATTGCTCAAGTCTCAAGTCCTGTATTGCTCAAGTCTCAAGTCCGGTGTTGATCAAGTCACAAGTCCGATATTGCTCAAGTCTCAAGTCCGGTGTTGATCAAGTCACAAGTCCGGTATTGCTCAAGTCTCAAGTACGGTATTTCTCAAATCTCAAGTCCAGTGTTGATCAAGTCACAAGTCCGGTACCTCTTGTCTCAAGTCCGGTGTTGATCAAGTCAAAGTCCTTCTTTGCTTTCAAGTCTCAAGTCCTTCCGTTGATCAAGTCACAAGTCCGGATTGCTCAAGTCTCAAGTCCTGTTGATCGGGCCCCAAGTCCTTGATAATTCTCAAGTCTCAAGTCCGGTGTTGATTAAGTCACAAGTCCGGTATTGCTCAAGTTTCAAGTCCGGTGTTGATCAAGTCACAAGTCAAGAAGCAAAGATCAAAGTCACAAGTCCTAAAAAATGCTCAAAAACTTTCAAGTCGGTATTGATCAAAGTCACAAGGCTGGTATTCGAATAAAACAGGTGATCGCTGTCGTATGCGTCAAAAATAATTTCACTTTCCTAAAGTATATGATAAGAAATAGTTCGTTTCCACAGAGAGGCGATTGTAGTTATTATGTATTCAATTTCTTAAAGTAACCAATTGGGGGGATTTCTGATTTTTTAAGTAAACAATAAAAATAATTAAAAGCAAAATAAATTGTAGAAAGTTATCAATGAGAGATAGATATTGGTCAAGGAATTCATCTTCAATCTTAGACATGTGCTTGAATATACGATTAGAATTAAAATTTAATCTCTTTTATTATCAAAAGCCTAGAGAATCAAGAGAGCAAGATAATCTATTAATTTCCTAAGTTCATCAACACACACATTAGAGATGCGTATGTGAATTCTACCTAAATAATAACCTAACGCCTTGCGCTAATTAAGTTCAATTCCTAGGAGCATTAAGTTTCAGAAAAAGGCTAATCAATGCAATTGTCATACATTGCGCATAACAATTCGGACAATGGTCAAACTCTACATATGATTATGAGAGTGTATCACTACAAACCGTAAACATATCATGCTACTTCTATTCAGGGTTATCGCTCGATGAAAAACCCTAAAATAGCTATGGAAAAGGATGCAAGTTGAATTGATTGGCCACTCAACTAAACAAACATCTAATCCTATCACAATACATCAATCATGTGATATTAAAACAGTAGAGATGTGAACGATAATAAAGAGAGAAAACTAATACATAAATCAAACACAAGTTTTAGAAATAGGACTACATCCTTAACCAATAATGAATAAATTAGCTACTCATAGCTATGGAGTTCATCACAAAAATATGAATTGAATAAAGAAGAAGATGAACAAAAGCAAACCCTAGTAGCGTAAACAAAAGCTGCTCTCCCTTTTTCCTTCTAAGAATAATACGTCACCTCTAAAAGTTGTAGGACTTCTGTTTTATAGCTCCTCTTGTTCCAAAATTAGGTCTAGTCTTCAAAGTCCATTAGATGAAAATCCACCAAGCCCATAAGTGAGAGAAACCCATGTAGAAGATATGCCACAAAAACTATCGCCGGAAAACTGGTATTATGGCCGAAAATCGGCCGGAGGAGTCACCGGAAAACGGTTCAGGTGACCGGCAAAGTCCGCCCGATCACCGGTCAACGAGTCAACTCGGCCAGGTCAACTCAGTCAAGTCACTGAGTCAAACCGGGTCAAGCACCGAGTCATCGAGTGAACACAGTAACATCAGCTGAGTCTAGTCAGATCTGAGTCAGCTAAACTACTTGGCTGAATAAGTTGAATGGCATTGGCATATGCCATTGCACAAGCCAAAGCTGTCTTGCAGACCTGAACTTTGTTGCGCCAAGATGATGCACCATCTGCAATTCTTCCCCAGTATCCTTAGCTGCAATGCAACATGCCTACTCAAGCCTTCAGTTCCATTATCCCATTTCTTTGCTCTAGATTCAATTGTTCCCTATTGCATTATCAACCATTCTGCTGCTTTATAATCATCTGCTAAACTCCATCCCATACACAAACATCTGAGATTGCCATTTAACTTCTTTATTGAAACACAACACCACCATCATCTTCTCTGGCCAACAACAACACCCAAATCTGTTACTTCAAGCACAAAACAGCATCTTGTTGCTCAACCATTCCACCTGCAGTCTCTGTAGCTACATACCAACACCACAGATCACCTCCAGTGTCAATCCTAACCTCAAAATACCCATCACAAGGCACAGCATAACTCAACTGCATCTTAATCTCCATCTGAGCTGCAACTACAACTCACCCTTGGACTGAAACATCAAAACTGCAGTGTGTCCTGTGTTGTTTAAGACTCAATTGCAGCAACAGCTGCTCTACCAACAACTTCAGTTCCTCCTTCTGTGATTCTTCCATTAGCCCAACTGCATTCTTGGCAAGCACAACATAACTCAGCTGCAACTCAACCCAGATGCACCAGCAGCAACATAAACAAAGCTAACTGCAATCCCATTCATCAATTTAGTTCAACCCCCTTCTGTGATTCTTCCATTCACTGCTCATGTACCAGCAAGCACACTCAGCTTCAATTTACTTTCAATTCCAAACTCATTACAGCTTATTTCAACCAAGAGCTGCCAACCACATAAGCCATTTCCTCCTTTCTTAGCACAAAACATCACCTGAGACACAGCAGCAACATAAACATTCATTCAACCATCACCAGCTACTGCACCTTGTATAACAGCAACAACAAATCCTTCCCTGCCAATTTATCAGCCATTGTTGCAGCTGCAGCTGGTCATGCTCCTGCAACTTTATAACTGCAACTCCGTTACAATCGAACCCATCTACTCCACTGCACATTTCATGTCTAACTCAAAACCCCAGATCCATTCCATCATCACAAATAATCGAGCAAACACCATTTTACTTAATACCCATCTGAATCTTCATCATTTCAAATCCATGGCAGCAGAATCACCTCAAATTGGAATCCAACGGGAACCCATTTTCATTGATTTAGATAAACATCAAACCCCAATTTCAGTTCAATTCCTTCCATCTCTGACCTCAAAACCCATCAGAACCACTCAGGAGAAACACTAACTTCAATTTCCGTTGAATCTGAACCAACCCCATCTTTAGATCTTCACTCCACAATAGCCATCTCAAAGTCATTTCTTCCATCTCCCGCTTCTTCACAAACTTGAAAGATAACATCTCATAATCAAAGCCATTAACCCCATGAGTACCAACATCAACCAATTTCTTCACCTAAATAATTCAACCACAGTAACCCCATCATTTGTTCTTCCTAGTACTCAACAGCAGCAACATTTGCTCCTCTCTGTTCATCACAGATCCCCTTTTTCTTCCCTGGATTTATTATCATAACCCCACTGACATCCCCTCTTTGAATTCGAGCATCAAATGATACCCATCTTCAAATTCATCCCTTAATCGCTCAGATTTGGTCTTGTGAGTAACAGCAGCTCTACTGCTTTACTTTCTCAATTTCAGGTGAATGAGATGAACGAGAGAAAACATCTCTCTCGATTTTAGGGTTAAGTTGGATTTGGGGTTAACTGGTACACCCCACTGCTGCATACGATCCACCCTATATGGGTGCCTTGAGTAACTCCATGAGTGCCTTTAACAATTCCATTTAAACAAAACTGGCCACCCTTTAACCATGGCTAGGCTCCCAACAGTGATCACTTGCGAAATATCCTTTTTGCACTTTCATCTCAAATTGAACGACTCCTTCTTCTTTTCCTCCGTGCGACTCCAAAGTAGCTATAAAACTCAAAACACACATAAAATACGTAATTTACAAGAAAAATAGCAAAGAAAGCATAACCAATAGATAATAAATAAGGTGTATTCTACACCCTACTAGAAGAAGAAGGCGGTTCGAGATCCAACACTTCAACGCTCTCCCGGCCTCCGCTCCGTAAGCCGCCTAACGCTTTCTACAGACCCACATTTACGTTTGAGCACACAAGGTTCATTTTTTTTTTTAAAAAAAAAAAAAAAAAAGCTTGCTCACATCGGGTCCTACGTTCGAGCAAAGCAAACAAAGAAGGCCGGTGTTTGGTCAAAGCATCAAGTCCAAGTGTTTAGTCAAGCCACTGGCCTGTTTGGTCAAGTAGCAAGATGACACTCGAGCAAGTACATCAACCGTATGGTCAAAGTAGGCACAGGACATGGCCAACGTTTGAAACATGTACACGGTGGTCCCGCGTTTGATCGAAGCATGCACATCTCTCCATGTTCGAATCAAGCATGCTTACATCGGGTCCCACGTTCGATCAAGCGCACGCAAAATGACCCATGATTAACCAAAACAGGCACATCAAGCCCACGTTCGATCAAGCGGTGAAGTAGCCCCATGAACGAAACAGCGTAATACCCATCGAAGCAGCAAGACCGACATCATGCTAGGGAACACTCGCATGGACGCCTCTTGAACGTGACATGCTCCAAGGACAAGATGACCCGTCTCTCCTGGTAACATCTAACTTTGTCTCATAAGATTTGTCTTTAATCAAGTCACCATCTCATGCCTACCCCACAATGGTGTAACCATTACGTACTAGGTGGGACTTAATGTTGATGGTGGATTTTCATTTAAGGCTAAAATTGTAAAAGCCAAAATTATACGCTAACATCTTGCAAAAGATAAAGCCATTAATGAGTGATGAATACTTCTTCACTTTACTAATTCACCTAGAATGGAGCATGTGGCAACAATCCCGATGATTCTCAGAATTAAATACACGAAATTCATCCAAGTTGGAGCATGTGGCAACAATCCCATATACCCTGTGAATTTACAACATTATTAATTAATGCATATCCAGCCTTGTATTTCGTACTCATTACGGTGCGGATGACGACCGAAGTGTTGTTCTCAGCAGAGCAACACGAACCTCCAAGCATTAATAATGAAGCATGTACCAAATACCCGTACAGGTTGCAACTCTCGGTGTGTTATACTAGCCCGATTGAGCATACAACTCTCGGTGTATTATACTAGCCCGATTGAGCATACAACTCACGGTGTGTTATACTAGCCCGATTGAGCATACAACTCTCGGTGTGTTATACTAGCCTGATTGAGCATACGTCTCTCGGTGTGTTATACTAGCCCAATTGAGCATGTTTGAACCTGGACTGTCCATATCAGTCTCAGAAACGATCACAACCATCCAACTTCACCAGCATAATTGGATGGCTTAGATTGAATCTATGACCCCAAGTAGGTATTGGAATATTCACTACCGACCCAACGCGGGCCCCGTATGGTTGGCCTCCCCAAAAGGGTGGCATAGCTTGCCAAACCGTCCACCCAAAACAAGATGGATGAGAAACCCTAAATTAGGGTTTGCAGCGCTATTATTCGTATTATATGTGTGGAGCGTTTGGAGATGTAGACTCGTAAAATCTGTCTCAACCATCCATCTTCGCAGCATAGATGGAGGGTTTAGATGTAGACTCAAAGGGCCCAGAGCATGTCAACACAAACACCGTGGGCCCGCCTCGCCCGGTGTACATACTCGCGACTAATCGTTATTCGTGCGCCCCAAACAAGGTATGACACACGACCACGTCTCTTCCAAGCAAAACTTAATTAGGGTTGTGTCGCGATCACGAGCGTCCCATTTTCTCCCATTCTCTACGTAATCTTTTCTACAATGAAGGGTCCAGAATAGACTAAGCGTGTCCCAGGCAAAGGATCTTTATACCCTAATAAGTATCAACACGATCACCTGCAAGGCCCACCTATCTCCACACCCGATCGGCGAAGACCAAACTTGGTTGTACACCTTGATTCGCGCGCCTGCTAGGCGTGGTCACACTTCCTAGCCATGGCAACCGATCTCGACCGCTCGCTCAAGTTTAGGACAAATTGAGTGGCTTAGATCACGTTTTGGAAAGGAAGAATTCATGGGACGATCTCGAAGTTAAATACCGAACTTGATTCCCAAAAAGTATATACAAAACGCTAATCAACAACTTTATGGTATAATATTTGCCTTCTTTTATTATTTTTATTTTGCGTCGTAACAACTTATTACTTTACGATATAATCTCTCCCACGATCTCAACACTTCTTAAGTAGTTCTTCGAACAAAATTAACTCTCTTCATTAGATGAACTTGGACAAATATCACTCTTTGTAGATTTTAACATGGGATCTTTAAAAGTGGCGACCAACCAATTTAAACAAATGTTTCTTGAGTCTCGTAAAGAAATCAAAATTTTGAGGAAGAAAATTAGTGATCACAGATGACAAAGACCGCATTGCTAACAATGGTGCTCTTAGCATTTCAAAAATCTCTTCTTGAGCTACAAAGTGAGCGATGAATTGCCGCTTCCTTGCTTAGTGAGCGAGAAGATCGATTCGGTTATAAATAATGATGATGAATTCACGACCCGAAATAACCTAGGTGTTGATGTTAGTCTTCACGCCGAGCATACTTCCTTGTTAAAGATATGATATCCGGTTTGCTTATTATACTACTATCGCTTCTTATTTTCGCACATTATATGTGTCGTAAAACTCCTTCCGGTCTCCCGTAGATACGGTCAACCATCCATCTTCGCAGGCATAGATGGAGGGTTTAGATGTAGACTCAAAGGGCCCATAGCATGTCAACACAAACACCGTGGGCCCGCCCTACATACCCTTCCGACGCACGCCATTATATCGATTGTTCTCTCTTCTTGGTTGCCTCTCGGCTCTCATCATGGACCAGACCAACTATGGTTGGTCGTCTTGATTCGTGCGCCCCAAACTCGGGTATGACACACGACTCCTACTTTAGCAAAAACTTAATTAGGGTTGTGTCGCGATCACGAGCGTCCATTTTCTCCGCACGAATGAAGGGTCCAGGAATAGACTAAGCAGTCCTAGGTAGTATCAACACGATCACCTTGTGGGCCCACCTATCTCCACACCCGATCGGCGAAGACCAAACTTGGTTGTACACCTTGATTCGCGCGCCAAGCTAGGCGTGGTCACACTTCCTAGCCACAACCGATCTCGACCGCCTCAAGTTTACCGGACAAAATTGAGTGGCTTAGATCACGTTTCTATGGGACGATGAAGTACAGGTATATACACCATCCCACCGTATGCACGCCGGGCTGATCGGCCAAGACCGACCACGCTTGGTTGTCTTGGAACGCGCGCCCAAAATTGGCATGATGCGCGGCTTTTGCGGCATCATATTTATGTTGCAAATCGATCTCGACCACTCAACTTCGCCGGACAAATTGAGTGGCCCAGATCACACTTTCACGAGACAATGAGATATGGGCGCCTACACCGTCATGTCGTCTACACACATGTACGATCGACCCTGTCAAAATTGTATCCCAAGCTTGGATTCGACTAAGTCAAGAGTGATGCTTGCGCACCTCTTCAAAAAACCCTAATTCCATCAACGGTCGCAGATGAGTGTCTCAAAGATCATCTCGTCCATTCAACCTCACCGGCTTGGTTATACAATCCCCGGTCGAGTTAATTGGTCGCTGAGGCATCATGGTGATCACCACCCGTCACTTTACCACATCATGATGCAATACCCGCATAGAATACACACGGATCGCACAGTATCGACTTCCTAAATAACTTAGTTATTTAATCGAGCATTACATGCTACTTTCTGTGGGTCCCACGATCCACACACTCGAGACATCAATCATGTCACAAATTGGGGGATACATACTGGGGTATTGGTCTGGCGGTTTACAGCGTGCAGCGTGCAACGCGCCATCACAAGAACGTGTCAGGAAGTCATGGACGGTTAGAGATGACAGGAGAAGTGGGCAAGACTGGTCGTGTAACACTAACACACAACTCCACTACTCCATCACTCCACTTCCCATGAGAGACGTGAATAAGGCTCAAATGACTTGTATAAATAGGTTCTCCTCCCTATTTCCAACAACAAGAACAAGTCCATACAACAGAGGCAAGTGTTGATACCATCGTATTCAAACACCGGAACTGATAGCTTACATCCTGCAAGCCAGTTCAACTTTCTGATACAAGTCATACATAGCCAACACCTTCACAATCTCAACACCTTCTTCGCTTCCCTCCCTAAGATCAACCCCATCTCCTTCACTTTGTGACCGAAACAAGTCTGGAACGGCCATTTCTTGGTTTAGGCCGGATTTGCACAGATTGATTTCTCGAATCTACAAGCACTCCCGTGCAGTGCATTTGTTTAAGGTTTAGACTCATTTCTCATTCACACACCCCAAATTACCAAAACCGGCAGAAATAGTTTTCACCCATAAACAAAAATATAAGGTGTACGGGATGATTTGTTTAGTCTAATTCGATTCCGGATAAGAGAAACTAAGTTAATTCTGATCTTAGTTAGACTTATCGAAGTGAGGTTTCGGTTATTCAAGTCTAATCGAATGCCTTATTAAGAAATGCTAGTTAACTAACCTACTACTTGTCTTGTTTAAAATTGAAAGGTCTAAGTTTATGGATAATTATAACCTGATGAGAAAAATAGAGTTATCCTTATTTTGGTCTTATCGAATTAAGCGATTATTTTTGTACAATCGGTTTAGCAAAGGGACTAAGGTGCTTAGTTGTTTTTGGTTTGCTAAACTAAAATAGAAAAATTGTTTCGGACAATTGTTTCCTTGGTAACATATCAAAATAAAACTACTTGTAGTTTAGGTTTTGATATTGGTTATCAGAACATGATGTGTGGAACCCTCGTGCCTAACTCTACAGGTTGCAAGTCTATTTTGAGATTTGTAAGATTCTTTTTGTGTTGTCCTTTATGTTTTTTTTTCGTTTCTTTGTCATTTTGTGACAAAAAAGGGGGAGAAATATATGGAGTAAACAAGTGATACTGGCATTGATTTTATATTGATTGGTATCGCTAAGGAAAAGAACATTGGTGCTTAAACGTTTTATCTAAACGAAAGAGTGAAAGCACAAACTAAGGGGGAGTAACATATCATATGAATTGGTATAACAAAGACGTGCGGTTTAACAAAGCTAATACTCTTTTTCTTTGTTATTATAATGTCAACAGCGGCATTTTCAAGGATTGAATGTAAGCAGTTTACTGTGCTATTGAATTCGGGAATCAAGCGTATGTGTAATGAATTCTTGTAATATGTTTATCCATATGATGTAAGAGTTTTGTCACTAAAATTGAAAAAGGGTAGATTGTTAGAGCATGGCTCGGTTGAACCCACCAAGTGTTGGTATGTCAAGTTTGGTTGTCATATTTTAGTGAATCAAAACTCATGTTAAGATTCGCATGATTATGTACTAGAGTCAACTTCGTATAGGTTAGCTTGAAAGTATTAGGATATGAGACATTACAAGTATTGCGAAGTCTTAAAGATGTGAATAAGCAAGGAGCTACAACGACAACAATCATCCTTCCACTTGAGGTTAGTGATATTTGACTTGAACTGTTTCATTCCCTAACTGTTTATGGGTGAAAACTATCTCTGCCGGTTTTGGTAATTTGGGGTGTGTGGATGAGAAATGAGTCTAAACCTTAAACAAATGCACTACACGGGAGTGCTTGTAGATTCGAGAAATCAATTTGTGCAAATCCGGCCTAAACCAAGAAATGGCCGTTCCAGACTTGTTTCGGTCACAAAGTGAAGGAGATGGGGTTGATCTTAGGGAGGGAAGCGAAGAAGGTGTTGAGATTGTGAAGGTGTTGGCTATGTATGACTTGTATCAGAAAGCTGAACTGACTTGCAGGATGTAAGCTATCAGTTCCGGTGTTTAAATACGATGGTATCAACACTTGCCTCTGTTGTCTGGACTTGTTCTTTTTTGGGAAATAGGGAGGAGAACCTATTTATACAAGTCATTTGAGCCTTATTCACGTCTCTCGTGGGAAGTGGAGAAAGTGGAGTGATAGTGTAGTGGAGTTGTGTGTTAGTGTTACACGACCAGTCTTGCCCACTTCTCCTGTCATCTCTAACCGACCATGACTTCCTAACACGTTCTTGTGATGGTGCGTTGCACGCTGCACGCTGTAAACCGCCAGACCAATACCCCAGTATGTATCCCCCAGTTTGTGACATGATTGATGTCTCGAGTGTGTGGATCGTGGGACCCATAGAAGGTAGCATGTAATGCTAGATTAAATAACTAAGTTATTTAGGAAGTCGATACTTGTGAAGTACCGTGTGTATTCTATGCAGGTACTGCATCCTCACTGACCAATTAACTCCTGGCCAGGGTTGTATAACCAAGCCGGTGAAGTTGGACGGACGAGATGATCTTTGAGACACTCATCTGCGATCGTTGGTGGAATTAGGGTTTTTGAAGAGGTGCGCAAGCATCACTCTTCATCTTGGTCGAATCCAAGATTGGGATACAATTTTGGCAGGGCCGATCGTGCATGTGTGTAGACGACATGACGGTGTAGGCGCCCATACCTCATTGTCTCGTGAAAGTGTGATCTGGGACACTCAATTTTTCCGGCGAAGTTGAGTGGTCGAGATCAATTTGCAACAGAAATCTGGTGCCGCAAAAGTCGCGCATCATGCCCACTTCGGGCGCGCGTTTCCAAGACGAACAAGCTTGGTCGGTCTTGGCCGAATAGTCTGGTATACAGACGGCGAGCTTGTATGCACGTCCATACCTTAATATCCCATAGAAACGTGATCTAAGCCACTCAATTTGTCCGGCAAAGTTGAGTGGTCGAGATTAGTTTGCAATCGGGAGGTGCGACCATGCCTAGTTCGGGCGTGTGAATCGAGGCAAACATGCATGATATGCCTTGGTCGATCGGGTGTGGAGATAGATGGGCCCACGGTGGTCATGTTGACACGCACCGGACCTGCTTAGTCTAATCCTGGACCCTTCATTCGTGCAGGATAAAATGGACGCTCGCTATTTTCCAAACCCTATTAGGGTTTCACCGCCTCTGCGTCATGCCTTGTTTTGGCGCACGAACTGGAACGACCAACTATAGTTGGCCCTGACCGATCGGTCATGTATGTAGGCAGTCCCACGGTGTTTGTGTTGACATGCTCTAGGCCCTTTGAATCTACATATACACCCTCCATCTATGCCTGCGAAGATGGATGGTTGAGACTGTTTTGCGATACATGTAATGTGCCGCAAACCCTAATTTAGGGTTTTTCGTCCATATTGCTTTGGCTTGGACGGTTTGGAAAGCCATGCCACCCTTTTGGAGAGACCGACCAAGCGGGGCCCGCGTTGGGTCGGTAGTGAATATTTCAATACCTGCTTGGGGTCATGGATTCAATCTAAGCCATCCAATCATGCTGGTGAAGTTGGATGGTTGTGGTTGTTTCTGAGACTTATATGGACAGTCCAGGTTCAAACATGCTCAATCGGGCTAGTATAACACACTGAGAGATGTATGCTCAATCGGGCTAGTATAACACACCGAGAGTTGTATGCTCAATCGGGCTAGTATAACACACCGAGAGTTGTATGCTCAATCAGGCTAGTATAACACACCGAGAGTTGTAGCATGTACGGGTATTTCGTACATGCTTCATTATTAATGCTTCGAGGTTCGTGTTTCTCTGCTGAGAACAACACTCAGTCGTCATGCCGCACCGGTAATGAGTACAGGAAATACAAGGCTGGTTATGCATTAATTAATAATGTTGTAAATTCACAGGGTATATGGGATTGTTACCACATGCTCCAACCTGGATGAATTTCGTGTATTTAATTCACAGAATACTGGGATTGTTGCCACATGCTCCATTCTAGGTGAATTAGTAAAGTGAAGAAGTATTCATCACTTATTAATGGATTTATCTTTTGCAAGATGTTAGCACATAATTTTGGCTTTTACAATTTTAGCCTTAAATGAAAATCCACCATCAACACTAACGTATCTTTCAAGTCGTGCATATTGAAAACAAAACTGTGAAGCATATTTGAACTCTAGATAGACATAGTATTAAGAAATATAATAAGAGGTTTATTGCTTAACCATTAAACTTTGTAGATAAGACATCGCCATAAACATTTCAATGCTATTGTGATTATGTATGGGTATGAGGTGAGGATTTCATCTTAGGGAACAATGTTTACATGTGTTCTAAGGAAGTAAGTTCATAAACTTGTTTGTGAATCAAAAAGGAAATTTCCAGGTGTTATTGGTTTTGCTATTCATTGCATATCTTATGAACAACCAATATGTGTGATTGAGTATAACCGCTCACAACTTGTTTGTGTTCTTGGTAGAACTATTCACAAAGGCCTGACTTATGTATTGGTATGACTTTTATTAGTGAAACCGATCTTAAGTAATCACCTGAGATGGTATGATCGGGTTTGTGATTTTCTGTCTGACCAAATATGGTAAAGGGGAACCGATCCTTGTATGTGGTGCAGCAAGGTTTATAGCAGAAAGGGGAACCGATCCTATGGACATGTACAACACATATAAGTTAGATACCATATATATGTGGGGAACCAATCCTAGTACCTAGTCAACCGAATTTTGGAAAGCTAGTGTGACTATGCACAATACTCACATGGAAGGTAGAACCGAAACTTGTTTTGGTAGAACCGTTAAACCCATGATTGTGATTGAATATTTGTTTGATCAATCATATAGTTCTTGAAAGTCAGATGAACCAATTCTAAACTTGTTTGTAAGTGTGGCAAATCGGTTTCAAGGTTGTAAGTGTGAAAGAGAACTTACAAAATAAGGATGTCGACATACTTTGAACACGTGCTGTGAATGTTTATTTCTTTAATTGTTCAAAGTTATTCCTTAATAGATAAGGGAAGAGAATCCCAGGATCGAAACATAAGTAAGTTAAGAATCTTTTAATTAAGGTTATTAATTTTATTTTGTAGGGAAATATAAGAATTAGTAATGTGCATTTACTGATTAGATTTTCCGAGAGATTTCGATCATTATTTTTGGACAGAGCATTTCCAGAAATTATGGAAACCGAATTTGTGCTTTAATGAATATCTTGAGAATATTTTCGGTTTTGGAAATTCCTTGGTGTCCAAACTTCCTTGTCTATAAATACTTGAAGTTTGCCTTTCTAGCAAACTAATCCTTCGTAACAACAGACTTCCTCTTTTGTTGTTGTTACTGGTGTAGCCGCCAATTCGGAGAGGAGAGTAACCTAATTAGGCGAAATCTCTTACGGTCGCTCAGTTTAAAGTCTTCTTTGGGATTAAGAAGCTCTAGCGTGTACCATTGGTGGGAAACTAGATAATTGCGGTTTATCTTTTGTTTTCGATAGATTTGATTGACTAACGGTGGTTAAAATATGATTGCACCTAGTTTGTTTATGCTTGATAATCTTCTCTTCTGATATAAGATTCACTCAAACTAGTTCAGAGTTTCGACAGGGATCTTTAGACTGTTGTTAGTTCTAAAGACAATCTTGTGATAATCCATTGTTAACAGACTCCGTTCTGTGCGTGATTGATCACAAAAGATTCAAGCGATTGTGTGCAGGTTTTTATTGAAGATTTAAGAAGATTTGAAGACAAAGAAGATATTGAAGATCTGACTTGGGTTTTATAATCTTTGGTGTACACAATACTTATTTTGGTAAAAGAGGATCCAATTAATAATCGGTTTATCCTTGTGGTAGTTTGGATTGATTAATTGAGTAGATCGGCATCAACATAATTCTTTGGATTAAGAGTGTTGTTGGCTTAATCTTAAACGATTACTTCGGTAATTGAACATAAGATACATCTAAGGACCCGACGAAGGAGTGTATGTTAAGATAAATGGAAGAGCCTTTGTTTGACTCATATCACTTGGTTGAAGAGAGTTGATACCAAATAGATTTGTTGTTCCTTTACTGTTTGGAATACGAACCAAAGGAATTGTTCCAAGTACGTGACTTATTTATAAGTTGGATGCGTGGCAATATAGACGGAACTAGGTGAACTATAGGTTTAGTTGCTTGGTCTCAACTATACGAAGTTAGGTGTAATTTTTGTAGCGGCTTAATCCTGAGAGTATTCAATTCTGGACAAGGTCCCGGGGTTTTTTTTGCATTTGCGGTTTCCTCGTTAACAAAATCTTGTTGTGTCATTTACTTTATATTTCCGCATTATAATTGTTTTATTATAATTAAAGTAAATTACACAAACGTTAATTCCTATTTACTTGATAAGCAATCCTATTGTGTTTGGTTAAGTCCGAACCTTTGTATCAAGTAAACATACTTCGTTGTTGTATTGTCTCGATCTCGTATCCATAGACAATCACACAAAGTGTGAACCGATTAGTTGTATTGTCTCGACTCGGTCCATAGACAATCACTTTCGGAGAAAGGACTTATAGGTAGGAAATTTTTTAGCTTGAGGTATATTTGGGTACCCTCTCCTTTTCATCTGCAACCTCAAGAAGAACTGCTGGTTCCTTACAAACTATCAATCAAGCTGCGGATGAATGGATGTATGGTATACTAGGAAAGCTCATGAAGAAAGACAAGATGAAGATGAGAGTTATTAGATCTGAGATTAACACTTTATGGGGCAAATATCGTAACAAAGAAATAAGAATTATGGGACAAAACCTTATGCTGGTAAGACTAAATAGCGAAGAAAAACGTGATGAAGTTATAGCTGATGGTCCGTGGTTAATTGATGGAGTTCTTTTTCATGTTCAAAAGTACTTCTCAAATATTCCTTTCAAGGACTACACCTTCAAGAACCAAATTTTCACACTTTATTTCAAATATCTCAAGCTGGAGCATATGAATGTAGTTGTTATTGATGAAGCCATAGGATTTATGGGTACAAAAATCTCAACTACTCCAAAGAACTGCAGACCTCGAGCCGGAAATACTGTCAAAGCAAGAATTGAGATCGACCTTCAGAAACCTCTTCATATGGGAGGATGGTGGAAAACCATCTTAGGTGATGATGTTTGGATAAGATACCATTGGGAACTTCAGCCAAAGAATATATGTCCTAAATGTTTTGTTATTGATCATCGTGATGGTAGCTGTGACCATACTGCTGGCCTCCTTTATTTGGACAGTCTATCTTCTACTGAATATGAATTAGCTTGGTTAAGACAAACAGTTGTTGAAGAACAAGAGGTGCAGCCCGAGAATGGTGAAAACAACATTAATTATGCTATGGAAGAAGAAATGATGGACCCATGAATGTCAAACGAATGAGAAACTCATCTCTCAACCAAGAGCCCTCGATGAACCCTCATAACATCCACATCCAGCCACCAAACAACCTGAATAATGATGCTACTAATATGGTCCAGCAAACCACATCAATGATGGTTACGGATAACTCACCTGCAACTATTCCTGCACCCATGAATGATTGTGTCGGAGATCCATCTCAGGTATACACAAAACTCAATCCTTGCATTTATTTTGTCCATTTCTGTTTTTTCAACGTAGAATTAAATTTTTCTTCTACTCATTACATTTTCGTCATTATGAAAATCATTGCATGGAATTGTCAAGGATTTAATGATGTTAAAACTAGGAACCACATTAAAAACTTATCAAGAATTCATAATCCAGACACTATTTTCCTTCAAGAAACAAAAGTAAAATCTGATAAGATTCTTAGATTATCCAAGGGTCTTAATTTTCCTAACTATGCTTTTGAGCCATCTATAGGCTTATCTGGTAGTCTACTACTTTTATGGAAGGATGACTTTGGCCTGGAAATTGTTCACTCCTTTAAAAATATGATTCACTGCCTAGTTAAAAATGATCCCTCTAAACTAGAGTGGATCTTGTCACTAGTTTATGGTTCTTGTAAGCCTCATGAAAAGAAATCTCAATGGAGTTTCGTTAGAGAACTTGGATTAGAAGTTAACCAACCGTGGGTATTGGTGGATGACCTAAATGTCATTTTAGACCCCTCAGATAGAAAAGGCAATGATGGAGCGTCTAGTTCTACTTCTTCTTCAATCGTTCAATGTATTCAATATGCAGGTTTAGTAGACCTAACATATAATGGCAAGCCATACACTTGGACAAGCAATAAACATCGTACTGGTAGAATAAAATCTAGGCTTGATAGGGTTATGTTTAATAATGATTGGATTATATGCTTCCCTGACTCCAGATTAACTCACTTAACTCAATTGGAATCAGACCATACTCCTATTCTCTTAAATTTGTATTCTCCTGAAACTAATATAAGCAGAAATTGGGAGTTATTTTCTTGTTGGCTATAAAACTCTTCTTGCAAAGAACAGATCATCAAAGCTTGGAGCAATAATATAAGAGGAAGTGCATCACACAATGTCAATCACAAGCTTCAGATCACTAGAAAAACCCTCAGCATCTGGAACAAAGAAACTTTTGGGAATATTGAAACAAAGATTAAACTGCTCCACACAAAGCTCGATACCCTTCACCAGGAAGCAAACACTCGTGATAATAGTGCCAACATTTTGGAGGTGGAAGCTGAGATTCATAAATGTGAAGACATCAAAAAGGAGTTCTGGCAACATAAAAACAAAGGATAATTTTTTCAAAGAGGCATATAACAACACAAAATTCCATCATGCAAATGCCAACATTAAAAGGTCAAGAAACAAAATAGATGCCTTGCAAGACAAGAATGGTTCATGGTGTACAGACAGATGTTAGGGCATAGCTCGGTTGTATGTCAAGTTTGGTTGTCATATTTTAGTGAACCAAAACTCATTTAAAGAGTTGCTTGATTATTTACTAGAGTCAACTTCGTATAGGTTAGCTTGAAAGTATTAGGATATGAGACATTACAAGTATTACATGAAGACTTGAAGAATGTGAAGAAGTAAGGAGCTACAACAACGACATCATCCTTCCACTTGAGGTTAGTAATATTTGACTTGAACTGTTTCATTCCCTAACGTATCTTTCAAGTCGTGCATATCAAAACATAACTACGAACTTGTGAATGATTATACTCTAGTTAGACGTAGTATTAAGGAATACAATACGAAGTATAACGCTTATCTTTTGAACTTCGTATATAAGACATCGACATAATCGTATGAATGCTATTGTGATTATGTATGGGTATGGGTGAAGATTTCGTCCTAGGAAACAATTTTTTACATTCGTTTAAAGGAAGTACATTCATAAACTTGTTTTGTGAATCGAAAGGGAAATCGCTAGGCTTATTGGTATTTGTTATTCATTGCAAATCTTTGGATTACCAATATATGTGTGTTTAGTATAACCGCCCATGACTTGTTTATGTTCTTGGTAAAACTATTCACAAGGCCTGAATTTTGTATTGGTATGACTTTTATTAGTGAAACCGATCTTAAGTAATCACCTGAGATGGTATGGTCAATTTGTTGTAATTGGTATGACCAACTATATACATTGGGGAACCGATCCTAGTAAGAGGTGCAACCGATCACAAAAGGGGAATCGATCCTTGTAAGAGGTGCAACACGTTTTTAGTAATTAGGGAACCGATCCTATGAACATGTGCAATAAATACAAGTTAGATACCATATATATGTGGGAACCGATCCTAGTACCTAGTCAACCAAGTTTTGGTAACTAGCGTAACTAATTCTAGTACCCACATGGAGGTAGAACCGAAACTTGTTTTGGTAGAACCGTGAAACCCATGATTGGTGATTTGATAGGATAATCAATCACATAGTTCTTGGAAGTCAGATGAACCAATTCTAAACTCGTTTAGAAGTGTGGGAAATCGGTTCCAAGATTGTAAATATGAAAAACGATTTACAAATTAAAGATGTCGACACACTTTGAACATGTGCAGTAACGCATATCTTTTATTGTTCAAAGATATTCCTTAATAGCTAAAGGAGAATCCCGGATCGAAATAAATTGAGAATCTTTTAATTAAGGTTTTTATTTTTATATGCTTTTAATTTCCAGCAATTAAAATGCATATCTTTATAAAATAAAAATTGGTTTTTATTTTTATATGCTTTTAATTTCCAGCAATTTTTATGTGCATTTACTAATTAGATTTTCTACTAAGATTTCGGTCAATATTTGGACAAAGCTTTCCAGGAATTATGGAAACCGAATTTGGAAATATATTGCATATCTTGAGAATATTTTCGGTTTTGGAAATTCCTTGGTGTCCAAACTTCCTTGGTTTATAATTATTGAAGCTTGCATTTCAAGCAAACTAATCCTCAGAGCCAGCAAAACTACCTTGTTGTGTTGTTACTGGTGGAGACGTCTATTCGGAGAGGAAAGTAACCTAATTAGGCGAAATCTCTTACGACCGCTCGTTTTAAAGACTTCTTTGGGATTGGGAAGCTCTATGAGTACCGTTGGTGGGAAATTAGATAATTGCAGTTTATTATTAGTTTTCGATTGATTTGATCGTCTAACGGTTGTTGAACTTTGATTGCAACTAGTTTGTTTATGCTTGAGAATCTTCTCTTCTGATATAAGATTCACTCAAACTAGATCGAAGTTTCGACGGGGATCTTTAGACTGTTTGTAGATCTAAAGACGTCTTGTGATAATCCATTGTTAAAAGACTTCGTTCTGTGTGTGATTGATCAAAAGAGATTCAAGTTTATTGTGTGCAGGTGTTTATTGAAGATCTAAGAAGATTTGAAGATGAAGAAGATTTCTGATTTGGGTTCATAATCTTTGGTGTGCACAAAACTTGTTTCGGCTGGAAAAGGATCCAACTATAATCGGTTTATCTTTGTGATAGATTTGATTGATTAGTTGAGTAGATCGGCATCAATACAATTCTTTGTGATTAAAAGTATTGATTGCATAATCTTAACAATTACTTTGGTAATTGTTGAAAAGATAGATCTAAGAACCTGACAAAGGATTTTATTGGGATAAACGGAAGAGCCTTTTGTCAAACTCATATCACGTTGTTTGTAAAGAGTTGTTACCGAATAGATTTGTTGTTCCTTTAATGTTTGGAATACGAACCAAAGGAATTTTCCAAGTGCCTGACTTACTGCAAGTTGGAGGCGCAGGAATACAATCGGAACCAGGTGAACTATAGGTTTAGTTGCTTGGTCTCAATTATACGAAGTTGGTTTAGATTTTGTATAGCGGCTTAATCCTGAGAGTATTCAATTCTGGACAAGGTCCCGGGGTTTTTCTGCATTTGCGGTTTCCTCGTTAACAAAATCTTGCTATGTCATTTACTTTTATTTTCCGCAATTATAATTGTTGTTATTATAATTTAAAGTAAATTACACAAACGTTGATTCCTATTTGCTTGATAGCAATCTTATTGTGTTTGGTTAAGTCCGAACTTATTATCAAGTAAACATACTTCGTTGTTGTATTGTCTCGATCTTGTATCCATAGTCAATCACACAAGTTATCTTGTTGTTGTATTGTCTCAATCTCATATCCATAGACGATCACACGAAGTGTGAACCGATTAGTTGTATTGTCTCGACTCAGTCCATAGAAAATCACTTTCGGAGAAAGCACTTATAGGTGGAAAAGTTTTAGATTGAGGTATATTTAGGTACCCTCGTCTTTTCAACAGAGATTCCTTATTAAGGCTTTTGACAGATCACTTCAAAGACATCAACACTACTTCAAATCCTGAGTTAGATGAAGACTTCCTAAGTCATGTCAAAAGTGTTATTTCTCCTCATGGCAATGACAAATTAACAGCCATTCCTTCTGAAGAAGAAATCTATGTTACACTTAAAAGCATGGAACCTTGAAATGCTCCTGGGCCAGATGGATTCCCACCAGGTTTCTATTTAACCCAATGGGAGATAGTAAAGGATGACATTATATGCATGATTCAAGATTTCTTCAAGAGTGGTTTTCTCAGCAAGAAGATTAATCAAACAAGGATTATGCTTGTACCTAAAGTCAAAACTCCAAGCTCACCATCTGATTATAGACCAATTGCATTATGTGATACTTCATATAAGTTTATCTCAAAGCTTATAGCTAGAATAATGAAAAGTCTAATTGACAGAGTAATTTCGCCTCTACAATCTGCTTATGTGCTAGGGAGACTCATCTCATACAATATCTCACTGGCACATGAGATCATTCATACTCTAAAAAGAAAGAAAGGTGGTGCTGGTTTTTTAGCTTTAAAGCTTGATATGTCGAAAGACTTCGACAGGCTTGAATGGAGTTTTGTTCTTGAAGTAATGAGAAGAATGGGATTTGGAGAACAGTTTTGTGGCCTCATATCTCTCTACAACTGAAATCTCAGTGCTCCTGAATGGATCTCCTTGCTCTCTTTTTCACCCATCGAGAGGGATTAGACAAGAAGATCCAATTTCTCCTTATCTATTTATTATAGAAATGAAATCCTTCTCAATATCTATGGTAGCAGCTGAATTCTCCAAGAAGATTAGAGGCATTAAGATATCACGAAGAGCTCCTCCAATAAGTCATCTATTGCTTGCGGATGATTGCCTGATATTCGTAAAAGCTAATCAAGATAATATCTAGCATCTACAAGATATTCTACAGGATTTTAGGGCTTCTTCAGGACAGCTTCTAAACTACCAGAATTCCAGTATTTCTTTCAGTAAAAATCTTCCACAAGGTTTTGCTTAAGTAATCATTGAACTCCTAAATGTTAGAAGAATGTCAGAGGATGAGAAATATCTTGGCATCCCTCTTTTTTAAAATAAGTAGAAGAAAGTTTCCTTCAACTTTCTAATAGATAACATGCAAAGAAGGCTATCTAACTGGAAAGGTAAAATGGAATCTCAAGCAGGTAGGTCTGTGATGGTTAAACATGTTCTCAATACCATTCCGGTGCATCAAATGAGTTCATTTAAGCTTCCTGAGGAAACAATAAATAAAATGAACTCCCTGCAGCTGCATTTCTGGTGGAACAGGAAAGAAAAGAAGGGATTATACTTAACTCCATGGTCAGGTAACTGTCGCACCATAGCTGATGGAGGTTTAAATTTCAGAGACTTACGTCTTTTCAACCAAGCTCTTCTAGTAAAATCTGCTTGGAGACTTTGCACAGTTAAACACAGCTTATGGGGTGGCTCACTCCAAGCTAAGTATTTCAAAACTCTTAATGCTCTTCGCGGCCCCAAAAAGGCAGACTCAACATGGTCTTGGAAGAGTATAAGTTCTGCTATGAGTTTCATATTCAAATACAATTTCTGGTATGTGGGTAATGGCAAGCAAATTCTTATTTGGCAAGATAAATGGATTCTCAACATGAATGATCCTCCTCATACAGCCATTGATGCAGTCAATCCTTTCAGTTACACTTATGTTTCTGAACTTATTGATCAAGAGAGAAAATCATGGAGACAGGATATCATTGCTCTTCTTTTTGACGATGAAACAGCGGAAAAGATTCTAAGCATGAGAATCCCTTTAAGAAGTGAAAATAAGTTAGTCTGGACAAAAACGAAGAGAGGCAACTTTACAGTCAAGTCTGCCTACCATGTTCTCTACAATGACAAATACCATAATGGAGTATCTCCTACAGCTACAACAAGCAACAATTTGTGGAATCAAATCTGGGATATGGAATCCTAGAATAAAGCTTTTTATGTAATGACACGTCCCTCCACCGATAATGTCCCCACTTAGCCACTGCGGTTATCCGGCAGTGTGGGGTTTTCAATAGGCATCGCTGCGGTAATCCAGCAGGAACTTCCCGGGAGTTCACCCATCCCTGGATTACTCCCGCCCGAGCACGCTTAACTGCAGAGTTTTTTGCCAACTCTGGAGCCAATTGTGCCGAAAAGGCCTCGGTATAATGTAGACATTCCTTGCCTCTTGTGAGACCAGTATCTAGCTCAACGGCCTAACAAACTCTCTCACCCGAGCACAAGCGAACCGTCCCTAGTTGTATCTCAACTAATACCGATATTGTTCCCACTTACCCACTGCGGTTATCCAGCAGTGTGGGATTTTTTAACGGCACTACTGCGGTTATCCAGCAGCAGCTTCCCGAGAGGTCACCCATCCTATGACTACTCCCAGTCGAGCACGCTTAACTAAGAAGTTTTTCCCCACAACTCAGTCAAGTGAACTCATCAGGCCTCGGTGTTAGAAAAGGACAAATCATTACTTATATTCTACTCGGCCAACCACTGCCGAATATCGGGGTATTACACTTTATCTGGAAACGCGTTAAAGATATCATCTTCTCAAAGGAAAGAATGAATAGAAGAATTCCACAAGAAACTGTCATGTGTTGCAGATGCAAAGTCAAAACTGAAACCACTCTGCACATTCTTTTAGAGTGCCCGTTCGCAAAAGCCGTGTGGTTTGGAGCTGGCTACATCATACCAAATGAACAGTAGAACAATCCCAAAAACTGGATCTCGATGTGGATTAAGGGATCTGACAGATATCTGACTGCAAAGATGGCTACAATCTGCTGGCACCTATGGAAAGACAGATGCAATGCAGTCTACGGCAAAAAAAAATTGTTCTCCTCAACAAACTCTGCACTGCATTAACACTTTTCTAAATGACATGTCTCTAGCTACAAAACCTAGAACTCAACAAACTAGGGATGTAGACATTCCTAAATGGCTGCCACCTGATCTAGACTTTGTTAAAGTTAATATCGATGCTTCCTTTTGCCATTTAACTGCGACTGGAGGATATGGACTAATATTTAGAAACTTTGCAGGTGCACATGTAGTCTCAAGGAGTGTTGTCTTCAATGGAGCAGCTGGATCGGAACATCCAGAATGCTTGGCAATGCTAGAGTCTATCAAGATGGCTTAGGAGTTAAAAGTTCAAGATGGCTTAGGAGTTATATATATATATATATATATATATAACCACCTCCTCCCATCACCACCGCCGCTCACCACCACCGACCACCTCAAACCACCACCACCGCCACCTCTATATATAACTTAATTTAAAACAAAATCAAAACCAAAATTATAAAAAACCCATTACTTGTCATTCGTTTTTGGTTGAAAAATGAGAAGTAATCATCAAAATGAGTTGAAAATGGAAGTTGCAGAGAGAAGTTCGGCTAGCAATTATGTGAAAAACTTTGTCGAACTAGCCGAACTCAACTTTAATGGAGGTTTTTCTTTTTTTTCAGAGAAAAGTTCGGTTACGTCGCAAAAAAAATGTCTCAGCCGAACTTTTAGTTCGGTTACGTCGCAATTTTTTTCTCGTAATCGAAATTTTCTCTGAAAAACCTATATATTCAGTTCGGTTACATCTCAATTTTTTTTCCTAGCCGAACTCCTAGTTCGGTTACGTCGCAATTTTCTTCTCTTAACCGAACTTTTCTCTGAAAGAAAAAACTCCATTAAAGTTGAGTTCGGCTACCTGTGTTTTCAGAAACATTAGCCGAACTACTACTTGTAGATGAGTTCGGCTACATGTTCTTCAGATGTCGTAGCCGAACTTTGTTAACCAAACCGAAATCAATTTGTAAATTTTTCATTTTTAGGAATGTTTTGGCCAATTCAAGCACCATTAAATAAATTTGAAGTATCCATGAGTACTTAAAGCATCATACTCTTGTTGTGGCTCTTAAAGAAAAAGATCTAACTTTTTTTCTTCCAAAACCCTCATCTTCATTATCATCTTCATCTTCATCCTCTTCTTCTCCCTCTCAATAATTCTTCTTTTGAAAAAAATCAACTTATTAATTTAATCTCACTAATCATTAATTAACTCACTAATCATTACCAAGGGTAAGTTTGGTATTAAAAAAATAGATAAGGGGTGACTCAATATTACTTCTAATATCCACCCAAAAAAGTTATAGTAGTCCCCCACCATTTTGGAGTAGTCCCCAAAAAATCGTTCTTTTGTTATCATACCCTTAGAGGGCTTGTCTGATCACATATGTTCCTTAAACCCAGTTGCCCATGTTCACCCCAAGCCCATGTCATTATCTTGCCATTCTCTGCAATCAAAGCTTAGTTGAAAATTGCTAATCTGAAAGCTCTTGGTTTCTCTGATATATGGTGTAATATGATTGAACAATGCATCTCTACAGTGTCTACCTCTATCCTGCTAAATGGTGCACCAGGTGAACTTTTTTACCCTCAGAGAGGTCTTAGACAGGGAGACCCTCTCTCTCCTTATCTATTTATTTTGTGCATGGAGGCTTTATCTAGATCTTTAACCTCTAAATAAAAATTCTAATTTAATTCATGGTTTTAAAGTCACTAAAGACAGTCCTGCTATCAGCCATTTATTTTTTGCTGATGACTGCCTCATCTTCATTAAGGCTAGAATTAGAGAAGCCAATCATTTAGCCTCTATAATTGACCAATTTAGCAAGTTTTCTGGTCAAGCTGTAAACTTTGAGAAGTCTGTTGTAACTTTTAGCTCTAGAGTTCCAGGGAATATCAAGTTAACTATTTCTAATATCCTGAACATTAGAAGGATGGCTCTTCAAGAGAAATACTTAGGTGTTCCCTTACTTTTGCAGAGAGATAAATCCCAGTCCTTTGCTCATTTAATTGATAGTTATCAAAAGTATCTTCCCCTTTGGAAAACTACCTATCTTGCTCCTCCTGGTAGAAATGTTCTTAATCCATCTGTGCTTGGTAATTTGGCTAATCACCATTTGGTTGTTTTCCCCATGCCAAAGAAAATCACTGATAAAATGGACTCTCTTCAAATGAATTTCTACTGGGGAAAAAAAGACTCTGGTGGAGGTGTATATCCAAAGAGATGGGCAGACATTGCACTTCCTAAAGTTTTAGGTGGCCTTAATGTTAAAAGAAATGACATTCTAAATCTAGCTCTTCTTACAAAGCTAGCTTGGAGGATGATTACTCAACAAGATGATCTTTGGGTTAAAATTTTATCTTGTAAATATTTTGGTCAATCTAATCCTTTAACTGATTTTATATCTAAGCAGGGTTCCTGGGTGTGGAGAGGAATCTGTCATGGCATAGAAATTGTTAAAAAGCATTATGTCTGGGAAATAGGTGATGGTGCTTCCATTTCCATTTGGAAGGATTCTTGGATCCCAGAGAGTAACAGTCCTCCTCCCTCTACTAATTACTCTATAAATATGAGCCATGTTAGCCAGCTTATTGACAAGGATACTAAAACCTGGAAATTAGACACTTTACGGGTTCTTTTTGACCAAAGTATAGTCCAAAAATAAACTGCAATTAGGATTCCTTTGTTTGGTAATGATAGGCTAAGATGGGAACCATCTCATAATGGTTTGTTCACTGTGAAATCTGCCTATAGAGTCATTTTGAATGAAGCTTTGGTTCACAGTCCTACTAAGAACAACCTCAATATAAATTGGAAAGCTTTTTGGAATATCAAGCTTCCACCCAGGATTCAACACCTTCTATGGAAGTGTCTTCACTCTTGTCTTCTCACCAAGGATAAGTTATCCAGATTTACTAGTCATCATTGCTCTGTTTGTCCTCTCTGTGATAATAGTAATGAATCTATGCATCATTTGTTTGTAGAATGCCCTGTGGCTAGTAGAGTTTGGCACTCTGTGAATAATAATCTGCATATGACTATCAGTAACCATAATTTTCATGATTGGTTGTGCTCTTATTTCAATGTTAATGCTACAGGTATACAGATTGATCATAATGTGATTGAATGTGTTGGATTCATTATTTGGTATGTGTGGAAAGCAAGATGCTCCAAGGTTTTTGATAATGTGCAGGTTAATGTTAGCGTAATAGCCTCCAACATTTAGAGGAATGGAGAAACTATCTGGCTAGTTCCCAATCTAATCTGAGAACTGCAACTCATATTACTCATTCTTGGCACCCACCTTCTCTTCATGAAGAAAAAATTAATTTTGATGCCTCTTTTATTGATAAAAATGTTAAGTTGGAACTGGTCTAATTTTAAGGAATGATGCAGGTGAATGCAATGGAGTGCGATGTATCACAAACTATGCAGTAGATCCGGAACAAGCTGAGGCGCTGAGTGCACTGGAGGCAATTTTGTGGGCTAAAGAACGTGGAATCAGGAGACTGTGTCTTGAAGGGGATTGTATGAATGTGGTTAAAGCTATCCAGGGTCATTCAACGGCCGTGAAGTGGACTACTAGTGGAATAATTAGAGATGTTTTATTTAGTTTAGCAGATTTTGAATTCTGGACTTGTAACTATGTCCATAGAGATGCAAATCACATTGCAGACTCTTTGGCAAAGTATGCGAGAACCCTTTTAGTTAAAACAGATTGGTATGTTAATTAATAGGCCTACTTGGATTAATTCTTTAATCCAAAGTGACCAGAACAATTTGTAGCTCCCTTGATCAATAAATTCCTTTTCCTATTAAAAAAAAATGGAATCAGACTCAACCTGAAAACCCGACTTGCCTGTTAATATAACGAAGTGCTCAGATGACTGGGCACGTGATTAACAATAGAAATCAAAGTCCAAATGTTTGCTTTACGGCAGTACTATGAAACTGACTTTATTTTACCATCACTGACACTAATTCTATTGGAGGCTAGAAAATGTCAATTACTGCTAGTTTTTACTCAAAAAGAGGGTTACCACTTACCAGTCAAGGATAAAACCATCATAGTATTCTATTCCGTAAATACTATGATGCAGCTCAACGCTCAATTTCCCAGGATCACTGAGCATCCCATGGTATTTCCCAGCAAGCACAAACACCTCCTTGGCATCTTTTAAAATAGCGTAACTCATCCACGGGCATATCCTGTATGTCAATAACCACTGGTAACTTGAACCAAATGCAAGTTAAATCGAGAGAGAATAAACATATCCACCGGCCTGTAGTACATAGTCAACTAATTGGTTTTGAATATGTGATCTCTGTGGGGAACATAAAATTAGGTACTGCAATGTTAAGCAGGTGCGGTGCAACCATTTTCGTCACCTATTTATGCCCTACTGAATTCATGGCTGCCGTACCGTACCGCGTATTACATTCTTAACGTGTGAATTTATACGGTACTACTACTATATACATTGACAGACCATAAATCAAACACACTAATTATTGCTTTTTGTCAAATTTTCTTGTATAATCCCGTCAATAGCAATCACACTTATTATCAAAACATTGGGACCCAAATTCTATACAAAAATCGGCAATGGGGACTGATCAAAAACAACCATGACTTTTTTCTGAGAACAGTAACTTAAGTGTTCTTGTTGAGTGAAGAACATTGAATTCTAAACAGTGTTATGGAAAACACCACTCAACTGCCATCACTCAAGTTATGGTCTGAGTTTTATGTCTAAATAGGTATACTTTCTTATACAAGGAAAAACATACTTTCATGTCATCCCAAAGAGGGGTGTCGTATAGGGTCATTCATACAATGGACCCAGCATGAACATAGTAAAGATGAGACAATTCAATGAGCAACCCCTTTGACTCCTTGTACACCTATCGGTAGTACATAATTGAATGTTGGGGGTTCAAAACTTAAGTATTTAGTACCATTCTACTCCTTATTTCAGGGCTTCTGCATTCATTCTTTCTTTTCCACAACTTGAAATTTTCTTAAAATAAGTTCATTCATGGGAAGAATAATAAAGTCCTTTGTTCTAATATTGTTAGTGAGTCTATCTTTAGCTATGGAGGCAAGGGTTTTATTAGGTGATGGATCGTATACACCAATAGGCAGCAGGAGAATGATGGAGACAAAAGATTGGTGGAGTACTAACAACTCTGAAGATGAAGCTATTGTTGCAACAAACAAAAGACTAATACCATCAAGTCCTGATCCATTGCATAATTAACAAGCAGAAACCTCAATGAATAGGGAAGGAACTGAGTTTTTTTGTGTATCAGTTGGTTGGCTCTACGCGGATTCAGTTTATTATGTGCTGTTATAAGAAGTTGTTTAGATATGGAGAAGTTGTTTAGATATGGTTGTGTTTTGATTTGTAATGCTCATACATGTGTCTATAGATGTAAGAAACATATATATATTGGAAACAAAATGGAATGGTTGGATTCCTGCTAAAATTACTTTTTCATTATACATGAAAGTATGAAACAAGCCATTTTTTTTTTTGGGGTTTTTAATAAAATGCCCATATGGGGAAATGCAATTAAGAAAATGCCCACGTTTTTTTCCTATTTTATTTAATGCCCATGCCGTTACCTTTTCCATCCCGTTTTATTAAAAAACAATTATTCAGACCTAGTAAAAGACATTTAAGTCCTTCAAATATTCTAACAAGGCACCGAGTTAAACTAGTGAGTCATTCCCGAGTCATTTTGATGAAAAGCCAAGCCACAGTTGTTTTGTTTTTTGACATACATGAGATGACATAAAAATTTATCCATTAAAAAAAATACCCTTCCTAACTCATTTGGACAATCATTGTTTAGATGGTTGTGTTTTGATTTGTAATGCTCATACATGTGTCTATAGATGTTCTAACATAATAACATTCAGACCTAAAATTAACAAACTACATTTAAGTTTTTTTCCTTCAAATTTTCCCGTTTAACAATCATTAAACGGTTAACAATCATTAATGTGTGTGGGGCAATTATTCAGACCTAGTAAAAGACATTTAAGTCCTTCAAATATTCTAACAAGGCACCTAGTTAAACTAGTGAGTCATTCCCGAGTCATAATTTGATGAAAAGCTTGTTCATCTTCTTCCCTGTTGCAGAACAGTTTTGATAGGAAAAAACTTATCATTCAAACTTGTTCTTTACTAATGAAGACCCGCACAATACATACTTGTTCTATAATCATTCAATTACAACCTTCTAATCATGTATATATCATTGTAGCCCAAAGCCTAATTACATGAAAGCAAAAACAAATCCGAATTAGAACCAAATAAATAAGGATTCAAGACAGATTTGATCATTAATCTCATACAAGATGTTCGTGATTTATGTCCGTCGATTGGATTAGTTCCTCATCGAGCTCAAAGACCCAAACAGAGAAACAATCAAGACAATTAGAAACCCTAATTAATTAGAGTACAAAATTAGGAAAAAAAGGAAACTCAAGCTAAACCCTATTCTCGAAAACGCCTCAATTGTACGAATCAGATCCAATTTTGACAAACTCCCAAACATTTCCCCCAATTTTAGAAACTATGAAATCATGATTAATAAGAACAAGGAAAGAAAAGATGATGCTTGGTGGTGGTGGTGGTGGTGGTGGTGGTGGTGATGCATGAGAAGAGAAGTTGATAGATTGATGTACTCAATCGAAGAACAAGAAGAAGGAGAAAAGATGAAGAACACTGTTGTTGCAATCCTAACTTTGGTGGCTGCATCGTTAGGTGTTGAAGAAAGAAGAGTGGTCGACTAATACACGTATTTAGGCTTGCAAGGATATTTTTGTAATTGCAGCATCAATAATTGACATAAGTAAATGAAAGTTGACTTGTTTGGTGGGACTTGACGGGACCAGGCGGATTTCCTAACGCCATGGCTATTTAATTAAATTCAAAAAAAAAACGTGGGCAGTTTTTTAAATGCATTATCCCACATGGGCATTTTTTAAAAAATTTAAACGGAGGGAATAGTGTCAGCATTTCACGAAAGGATCAACGACCATGTATTTGGTGAGCAAGCCTTTGTAGGTGCACAGGCCATCGTCACACCCCATTTGTTTTCCTTTTTTTATTTTTTTTTATTTTTTTTTTGCTGACTCGTGTTTGAATCTGACTCAGTGCCAGACTTGGTCCGGGTCAGATCTTTGGTAGGTCTGACTCGTTCATATAACGGCAACAGCCGGGGCTAACAAATTCCGAAAGAATCAATAATAACCAAGTTCTAACATGTTCTCAGAAATGATAAAATCATCTTCCCCTCTAGCACTTTTATCAAAACCCAAAACTGAACCCACAAAATATGATTTCCCCTCTTACTATTCCCCTACAATCACACATTATTGAACCTTCTCATTACCCAAACCTTGTTTTTCACTTAATTTTTAACTAAAGAAATAACAACAAATTCAAAAGTTTTAATCAAACAAGGTTAATTTTCACTGCAACCTAAAGAAAAAACAACAAATTCTGAAGTTTCTGGTTTCTTAATATATAAAATTGGGCTCACTATGATAAATCACCCAAGTTAGCGTGGTGACTACATTTTTTTGCTCTCTCTAAACAAAAATAATCAAAATCACTGTCTTCTACTTTTTCTTCCCTTTGCCTTCAACTGTTGGAGGAGTTAGGAACGGGATGAAGGTCAAGCCACCCATGAAGGGTTGTAAAGCTGCTGGAATCTCAACACCATCTTCCTTCTGATAATTCTCAAGGATGCAACAAATGGTCCTCTCTGTTGCTGTTAGGGTTGAGTTTAGCAGGTGACAGTACTGTTTCACTTGGTCATTGCTCTGCAACAAATATTCAATAAGATATTTTCAATATAACTACCGAATCGACCTTTGGTATGTTGGTTACCATGAGAAAGCTTCTTCAATAAGAAAATAATAATGCCATAAAAAGAAGATACCTTTTTCTGCCCAAATCGGATTTCCAATCTTCTAGACTGGAAGTCAGTACAGTTTGAGCAAGAAACTAGCTCTCTGTATGCATTTGAGGCAGGAAAATGTGCTTCTAGATCGTACTTCTTAGCAGCTGCATCATTCAAAGCACCCGAAACAATGGAAACAACTTGATAGGGCAAGTTTAGCTGTAACAAAAGATTTATATTAGAAAAAACATAAATGCTGAATGCATCTCAGCATGCAGGAAACTCAAGATTAATAACACATTATCATTGTGGAATAATCCATGACACTTTCAAAGGATCCATTATCAATCTTTCTAGTAAGAATAACAAAGAAAATCCAATACCTCCTTATAGAAGTCCTCAGAGTTTTTAATCATTTCCTCATGCATTTCCCAGGAGTCAGTAGCATTTGGAGAGGTCATGCAGAACTGTTCTACCTTCTCAAATTGATGAACTCGGAAAATACCTAAAGTATCTCGACCATGTGAACCAGCTTCTTTGCGGAAACAAGTAGAGTATCCTGCATATCTGGCAAAATAGGCAAGAATCACATTTAGGTACGTTGCTGCAAGAATTTGGTCTCTCTAAATTTTAATACAGTTAAACTTAATAATATGCTATATATTCCTTATTTATTCACGACACATTGAGAAATATTCTTGAAAGATAATCCACAAATTTGAGAAGAGAACTAAAAAAAAAAAATCTGCCATAAAGTGTACGGATATCATCAGGGTTTAACCTTATTGGCAGTTGTGTAGGATGGATCCAATCATCTAGATGATATGCACACAGTGGCTGTTCAGCTGTGGCAATCAGATACTTATCATCTCCCTCACCTGTGACCTGTCAAATATCAAACCCAATCACACTCAATTAAATGAATTTAATAGTCTCGTCTCCTAATGAGCCAAATAGTACTCAGATACACCTAACATTCTAACAGTCAAGATAAATTCTTACTTTGTAAAGTTCTTCGTCGAATTGAGCTAGTTGAGCACATTTTGCCATTATATCTTTTCTCATGAAGAATGGAGTTTGTAGGAGGGTATAGTTTCGCTTTCTCAAGAATGCAAAACCAAAATTGATAAGTGCCTGATTGAGAAGTACCCCATCTCCTTTCAAGTAGAAACCTCTTCCTCCAGCAACATTAGCACCTATTTAATAATAGAAGACTTGAGAAACGCCATTTGCAATATGCATCCAATCAAATATAAAAAAAGATAAATCCAAAAGTTTCTAATCATCTTTTTGATATGCAAAAACTAAAGAGTCGGACAAGAGTAGATATTAAAAAATCTTGAAATCTTACAACATTTTAAATCAGAATCCAATTCTTGCTGTAAATTTATTCATGATTAAGAGCATCCACAATGTCAATAGGTAATGTAAAATGGTACATTCTCCCCCCTTTAATGGGAGCAAGGATAAATCAAAACATGTTACCAATTTGAAGCAGGGATTGAAATTGAGCCCTTAGATCCAATGGTTTTAAAACTCAGCCGCTAGATTTCAGGGGAATAATTCCGTGTGAACTACTGATCCCACCCATTGGATCGTTTGACTTTCAACGTTTTATTATATGCTGAAGGCCGTTGATGCAATAAGGATCTCGCTGCAATATGTAACTATTACGGGGACTGTATGAGGGCTTTATGTGAATAACGATGATCATTAGGGACCTAAGATAGAAATAAGATATAGCAACACTTCTGTCGTTGCTAACGTGTGACAATAAAAACCATCAATCAGTTTGCTAGCGTGCAAACCCACGCGCAATGCGCGTGCACACCTCTTGTTTACCATTAATGGTAAGGCAATGGAAATGGCAAATATACCATTTTGATACAGCAATTCCTATATTTATTTGTTTTTTATTTGTTTTTGTGAATTGGATATCTATTACTAAAAAGAAACTGAAACTAAAACACTAGAGAAACAGGGAGATAGGGATCAGTTGTAGCACATATTGCCCGGAACTTGACCGACCGTCAATCACTGAATCAGCTAGGAAAACAAGAAGGAAATTACATTGGAAACTGACAATCTGTTATTAGGCAGAGTTGCTGCAACATCAACAGCTAGAAAAGATAACAAAAAATGGCTTAGAAGAAAGCTAGGTTTGATGTGATGTAAAAAAGATTTAGCTTCCTTGGATAGTTCATCAGCTCTTGAATTCCATTTGTGTATGGAATTGAAGCGGATTTTGAACTGAGCGTGCTGTATAGAACACTGCCAATTAATACTCCAATGTTTAAAACACCGCATGACATTTCATATCAACCATTGGCAGTGTTTTAAACACCTTTCACTTCTAGGAGGTGTTTAGACACCCCCGCGATGTTTAAAACACCGCCAATGTAAGATGTAGGCAATGTTTAAACATCGTATGGTGTTTTAAACTGATCCTTAGCCTTATTTTTGACTTTCCATTATAAGATAGCATTTGCCCACAGTATTTTAGGATAGCTAAGCTTATACACTGTACCATTGCAGACGCTCTAAGAGCACAAACACACTTGTAAAAAGAACAATAATTTCTTCTCCAGACATCAAGTAACTATACCCTTCCAAAATGTGTCCAATCACAAATTTCCAGGCAACTTTTCCTATCATATTCAGTCATTGAAACTAAGCATATAACACTAGTTGGTGTCAATCGAGTTAAATAAGCCGGCCTCATGTTCAAAATCTATTACCATAGCCAACAAAGCTACTCAAACCAAAGTAGAAGAAAATATTGCATCAGAAAACGGTTAATTACCTTTCTTGAGATCAGCAATTCCAAGAAGCTCAACAAGTTCAACATGATTTTTCAATTTAGGTTCTGTCCTTTTCTCTCCCCATGTTCGGACTACCAAATTATTAGCCTGTACAAGAAGAAAAAAATTTTAGCTCCAGTAAAAGACCTATACATTTCAGATTTGACCAGTATCAAATCAAAACCAAGAAACAGAATCATATACCTCATCATTGTCAACAGGAACAGAATCATGAACTAAGTTTCCAATCAAATCCAACTTAGAATACAACAAATCTTTTGCTGCTTGTACTTCAGCATCCTTGGCAGCTATCGACTGTTTACACTCCTCTGAGCTTTTAATCTTTCCAGTAGCATCTTCACCAGACTTCAACACATACAAAACATCAATCAATAATTAAAAAACCTAAAAAAAAAAAAAAAAAAATCAATCCAAGCAAACACACAAAACAAAAATCTACTCACAATTTTAAGTTTCCCAACTTCTTTGCTGATCTTATTCAAATCTTTCCTCAAATTATCCAACTCGAATTGACCTAAAACAAAACAACAACAAAAACATATCAATATTGTAAATCATCAAAACTCCATATAAAACCCTAGAAAGAAAAACTCTAGCTACTTACGTTGACGCCATTCTATATCTAAGCGTATAACCTCATCGACGAGTTCAACACTTCCAAATCTACGACGTTGAGATTCGCGGATGATTTCTGGGTTGCCTCCTTTGTCTTCTCTAAATAGATTGATATCTAACATTTTTGCTGCTTTCTCTCCGCCGAGTTGAGGAGAGGGTTGGAGATTTGAGAGTGAAAGAAAATAAAGAGAGAGAGGGGTCTTTAAGCCCTAATCTTGAGTCAAACCGGTCTATCCGGGCTGGAATTGTATGGGTTTTGACTGATTTGGAATAAGTCAAACCGGTCCATCCTATTGGGGAGGCTACATAATTTCTACATTCTACTACTGCTGGTCAGGGATGCAGTAGTATTATAACACCGAATCTTATAATATTTTAGATCTAGAAAATATTATAAGGGGTGTGTTGTGGGATTTCCTGCAACTACATTTGGCGCTAGAAACAAGGATGAGTAAAGGATTTATCCTTCCTGTAACTTGTTGGTTCAAGAAGATTCGGTGTTGATATTTAATTTCTATGGATACTTGAAGTCATCAACTGTGTAGTGTGTATATTTTTCTAGATCTATAAAGTTTAGGTTCAAAAATGGAAATTTCATGGAAGAAATTACACTTTCAGAGAAGAAATCCAAAGTTTCAATAGAAGATTTTCATATTCAGGAGAAAAAGCAAGAAACAAATTGTTGAAAGAAATTAAGGAATGACGAAGAGAAGATAAGAGGCAGATGCTGCAATTTTTATCACAAACAGAAATTCGCACAGATGGTTTGAGTTGGAGCGAATAAGCAATAGGTCACGGGTTCGAATTCGCACACATACATATTTTTCATTTTCTTCTCCCATGGAGAATAAAAGAATAAGGAAAAAAGTTATGAGTTAATTTCGCAGAGAAGTTCTTGAACAGTTGGTCCAGAGAACAACATGTGTGTTTGTGGTCGCAAGTTCGAATTCGCTTGCTAGCATAGTTTTCTTGTTTTTACAGAGGACGAAAAAATGAATAATTTCGCAAAGTTGTTTCATAATTTCGCAAACAAGAGGCAAAGCAGCTCTTCTTGCTTCCCGTTGGTCACTGCGAAGTTAATGAGTTCATGGTCGTGTGTGTGTTCAAATCCCAACGAATGTGTATTTTTCGCATGGATATTTCGCAAGAGTATTTCTCACGAAGAGAGTTTATGATTATTTCGCACTTTAAATTTTGTAAAGGAGGGTTGGCACGCACTCATCAACGATGGTTCATTTGATTCGATGCATGAAGAAGGACGTAGGTTCAATTCCCACCTCATGCGAATTTTTCGCACATTTTACATATTTTTGGGTTGCTACCAGCGAAGAGCAAATCAAGTTTTAACAAGTGTGCGATAATTTCGCACAAGAGAACTGGCACAATTGGTCAAGAGGCATGAATGCAAGCAGCAGGTCGCAGGATCAATTCTTGTTTCTCGCACATTTATTTTTGTTATGCGAAATTTCGCACGGACTATGATTATTTCGCAAAGAAGAAAGTTGATGATTATCTCGCAAATTAATTTCGCAAGAGAGGGTTAGAACAATTGGTATGGTGCGAGAATATGCAAGAGGCGGGTCAAGGGTTCGAATCTCATTTCTCACACTTCTTTTTGCTATGCGATAATTACATTTCTTTGAGCGACGTTTATACATTTCAAGGATAAGGATGCCAGTTTCATAAGCAAACCATATACTCCATGCGAGACGACAGCAACAGCAAACCACAAAAGCTAAGTACCACTTTCCTTGAACATTTTACTTACAACAAATAAAAGATTTTTGATTTGATTTACAAAACGCGATACAATCGCAGAATTACAAAGATTTCACAATTACAAAGATTTCACGATTACAATGATTCGATAAAAATCTAAAGATATTACAAAAGAGACCGAGAAAAATCTCGCATGATCAATTTATATATTTCCCTTAAATATTTGCTTTGTCTCAAATGAGAATGATATCTAACATGGAGAGTAGTAGGAGGCAAAATAAGACCTTCCATCAACAGTGCATAAGACCTCATTAGGATCATTTCCATGAAAGATGTTTCTCGGATGAGACGAAACAAGTTATACAAAGGAAATCAAAACAAAGAAAAACGATTTGAACTTGCAATTAAATGAATATTTTTGATAAAAGAAATGTTGAATACTAATCTAAATTCTTATTTGCATTACAGCATTGCATGAGGTAGAGAACGTGGAGTAATAATCGCAATACTTCTTATTCGTGGTCAAGGACGGATACTTCTTATACTTCTCAAAGGATACTTCATACTTTTTATATATTTCGAGGATTGAGTACTTCTTATACTTCTTCAAGGATACTTCATACTTATTATACTTCAAGGATACTTCATACTTCTTATACTTCAAGGGTTGATACTTCTTATTTATTTCGCAAAGCTTCGGAACTCCGCAAAAGAATAGAGGCAAGTACGTATTTTTCAAGAAAAGTATTCTTTCGCGTAGTTCCTTCATCAACAAAGATCAAAGACTACTACAACAACGTATTTTTCCTTAAAGATCGCTCTTCAAGCAATATTCAAGGAAAAAGAGGCAAGATGTAGGATCCAAATATCGCACAATATTCGTTAGTGTGCGAGATTCATTCTTTTCCATAGCTCGCGAGAAGGTAGCAAGATTATCAAAGAGCTTACGAGAATATGAGTTGTATGTGAGTTGTCATCCACTATGTAAACACCTATATAAAGAGGAGAGCAGGAGAGAGAATGAGAGAGAGATACATTTTTGTAAACTAGGAGGATGGACACAATTTTGGTAAGAGAGAGAAGATACACAATTAGGAGAGAGAGACTTTATTTTCTTTATTATCTTCTTCCCCAAAACTAGATCTGGAGCTCTATCAAATATCCATTAATGGAGATTCTAAATGTAATATTAATGTAACCTCTACAATCATAGTGAAGAACCATGGATGTAGATCACATTGATCGAACCATGTAAAAAATCCTTGTGTCCATTTTATAATTTTAGCACTTTAATCTTTATTTTGATTATGAAATAGATTTAGATCTAGAAAATATTATAAGGGGTGTGTTGTGGGATTTCCTGCAACTACAGTAATGATATCATCCAACTTGCTAAGAAGACATAGAGATTCTGCACACTAGTCATAAGAAGTTAGACACATATAACCATCCCTTATCGAAAGAAATTCGGGTTCGGAGTGATCGAAAGTCTCGACTCTGCCTCACAAGAAAAGGATTTTATGAAGTTGCTCTCAATAATAAATATCTTTTTATGGGTCACACATGTGTCCAGGTAGGAATGAAGAGAGAACCCTGAGACACGTTGAATGGTAGGAAGGCAAAAACCCTCCGAATTGTTTTGAAAACCCACATCTTTTATTCATTTTGAAAACCCTTTTTCTGACGATCTCTAAGAAAGGAAATCAGCCACTTAACGAAGGTGAGAATATGCTTACTTACCTCGTTATCCGTTCGATGTGCAGCTAGCACCACTCTCACAGCATCCATAGAAACGTCTTCGGTCTTCAATCCTTGTCTCCATCTTCGTCTTCGGTCTTCAACTAGTGATGATAACTCTTGAACTTCGTAGAATCTTGACAATATAACTTTTTTTCTTCAAATCCTTGTTGCTTGAAACTTCATTATGTATTTTCCTTCATTCCATTGGCTTTATTGAAAGAACAAAACTAAAAATGAACTAAACAAACGAAAATATGATATAATGGATTTTTTTTAATTTAATTGAGACAAGAAAAGTAAAACAAATACAAAATGAAAACAAAACAAAACAAAATAATAAAACTAATAATAAACCTAACAAAATTTTCTCTTGTCTCTTTTTTTTTTTTTTTTTTTACTTTTTTTTTCATTTTTCTTTTTTTTTATTATTATTATTTTTTTTTAAGACAAGAGAAAATGAAATACATATAAAGATAAAATAAAAATGCAAGTACAAAGGCCATGGTGTAAGTACTTTACCGCCTGATTCTTCACAACTTGTATGTCTTGATATCATAAACTTCTTGAACTCATCTTGATAATCTTCACTCTTGTACAATAGTCTTCAACTTGTAAAAATTATGCTCCTTGTCTTGTTGCTTTACTTGAATCTGAAATATGCTCATTTCTGTACCGTTGCTTGTAAACCTTGAACGTCTTCAACTTTCCTTCGAATTTGTGATGCTCCTCTTGTTGATAATGATGGTGTTTATATGGACATGTTGGTGTAGAGAGAGATAAAGTGGATGGTGCTAACTGCGAACAAGATTACAAGTGGTATGTAAGTTAGCAATTCGATGTCACCATCATGATTGATAAAATAGCACTCAAGAGATCAAAATACTGCTTCTATTGGTGGGAGGTTGGGTAGCTCACCATTCTACCCGAAGTTTACGTACGGTGACACACACTCTAAAAGCACAAATTTAGACAGGTACAAAGAAGTGAAGGTCGGTGCCTCTCATGATGCAACATGGGTAGTCTCCACTATAGGGGACCACTACTTTAATACCGAATTCAGTCTGCACCTTATTTGCCACTGGCATGGTTAAATCCAACTTTAACTCTCATACAATTAAGAAACCCGATCATGTTCTCTGTCATCTCTAAGTTCAGTCACTCTTATGAGAATCTCGATGTAATCTTAGCGACATGTATACTATGTGACTCTAAACTAACCACAAGTTGGAGTTTGTTATTCACTAATTTACAAAAAAAATTGAAAAAAAATTGAAATTTTACAATACAAATGCTTAACCACTCCCCCACACTTAAACTTTACATTGTCCTCAATGTAAATTGAGTCATCCAAAGTAAGTCAAGGTGGGAAATCCTACATGATAATATGACAAGAAATCATAAAAAGTAAAAACAAGACAAGAAAAACTAAAAACAAAACAAGAAATAAATACAAGACAAGAAATACTCATCCTTTGGGTTGCCTCCCATTTAGCGCTTGGTTTAAAGTCGTCAGCCCGACTATCTCCTTGCTTTCTATGACTCCTCCAAAGGGAGTACTTCCACAAAGTTAACTCCTTCCACCACTTCGGAAGTGAAATTCTCATAATATGGTTTCAACCGGTGCCCATTAGCTTTAAGTTCTTTTCCTGTAGCTATGCTACGAATTTCTACTGTACCATGAGAAAACACATTAGTAACAATAAAGGTCCAATCCAACGTGACCTTAATTTACCCGGAAATAATTGCAAGCGGTAATTAAACAAAAGCACTTTCTGCCCAATGCAAAATTGTTTTCTAGAAATCATAGTATCATGAAAGGCCTTCGTTTCTCCTTGTAAATGTGTGAGCTTTCAAATGCATCATTGCGAAGCTCCTCTAGCTCTTGGAGTTGTAACTTCCTTTGCTTTCCAGCCCCATCCATCTCCATATTGCATTGCTTAATAGCCCAAAATGCCTTATGCTCAATTTCAACGGGTAAATGACAAGGTTTGCCATACACAAGCCTAAAGGGAGACATCCCGATAGGTGTCTTGTATGCGGTTCTATAAGCCCACAAAGCATCATTAAGCCGCATGCTCCAATCTTTCCTTGTTGGATTCACCGTCTTCTCTATAATGGATTTCACCTCCCGGTTAGAAACCTCGGCTTGTCCATTTGTTTGGGGATGATAAGGTGTTGAAATCTTGTGCGATACATTGTACTTCTTCAACAAGCTTTGTAAGATCCTGTTTTTGAAGTGAGAACCCCCATCGCTAATTATGGCTCTTGGAATTCCAAACCTTGCAAAGATATTAGCTTGCACAAAATCTGAAACCACTTTAGAATCATTAGTTGGGGTGGCCTTAGCTTCCACCCATTTTGAGACATAATCAACAACAAGTAAGATATAAAAATTCCCATGGGAGTTGACAAAAGGACCCATAAAATCAATACCCCATACATCAAAAACTTCAATAAATTGAATAAAAGTTTGTGGCATTTGATTTCGGGCTCCTAGATTGCCTGTTCTTTGGCACCTATCACAAGTTATACAAAATATATATACATCCTTAAACAAGGTTGGCCAATATAAACCGCTTTCAAGTACCTTGTGAGCGGTTCTCTTACTCCCAAAATGTCCTCCACAAGCATAGGAGTGACAAAAAGACAAGATAGAATTAAATTCAGATTCGGGAACGCACCTTCGTATTACTTGGTCACTGCAATGTTTCCATAAGTATGGATCGTCCCATATGTATTGGTTTCCTAACTTCTTAAGTTTGTCCCTCTCAGCACGAGACAAGTTCTTTGGGATTTGTTTAGACACCAAGTAATTCACAATGTCAGCATACCATGGTTCTCCAAAGGCAATTGAGAATAGTTGCTCATCCGGGAAACTTTCACGCAATGGGATAGTGATAGGGTGTAGAATACATCCTATTTATTATCCATTGGTTATGCTTTCTTTGCTATTTTTCTTGTGAATTATGTACTTTACGCGTGTTTTTGAGTTATTAGGTACTCTGGAGTCACACGGAGAAATAGAAGAAGAAATCACCCAAATTGAGCCAAAAGGGCAAAATTGTCATCTAATGGGCGAATACTATCTGGAGCCCAGTCAAGGTTAAGGGGCAACTCTTTTGGAGGAGCACTAAAGACAGACAGCTGAGGATAAGGGGCTGCCAAGGAGTGGGTCGTATGCAGCAGTGGGTGTCTCAATCCAACCCACCTCATAACCCTACATTGAGACACAATTTCTCTCGTTCACCTCATTTCTCTGAAATTGAGAAAGAAGTAAAGAACAGCGCAAAGGCTGCTATTGCCGTGAAATTGAGAACCAGAGAAGATCGAGATGGAGAGTATTGTCATTTGTTGAACAACACGGAGAGAAAGAAATTGATGGGTTACTGGATGAACCGGATCGAGAAGAGCTGGGGTTTAAGATTGAATCTTCAACTAAGAAATCGAGAGATCGGTTAGGGTTTGGTGCGGAACAATCTGTTTGAAGAACAAGATGCTCATAGATCAAATCGAGGAGAAATCGGCAAGACACGATCTTTTGCAATCGATAGAGAAGTTAGGGTTTGCTATCTCTCGAAAACCGATGAAGATGGAGATGTTAATGCTATCAGAATTAAAATGGGTCTGTGATTGATGGAGTAGTTCAAAGTGAAATTTGAAGATTCGAATTGGGTTTGTGGATGATTGTGAAAGAATTAGAGTTTCAGTCGAATGAAGAAATTCAGGGAAGAAACGACTATTCTTGCTGCCTTTGTTGGTTTTGGAGATAAAGAAGAGCACAACAGAGATGGGTAGTGGTCTCGAGGTGTTGTGAGATTCAACTCAATCGTGAGAAATAGACAGAGATTGAATAAGAGAAATGGGTATCTTTGTTAAAGGAAGAGCTGGTAATGAATTGAAGTTTCATTGCTTGATGATTCTAAACCGAGATTGGTGTTGAGTGATGAGTGAAGCTCTCTGCGGGAATATAATTGTTAGATGTATGCCTAGGTTCTTAGCGGTATGGAGCTGAAAAGTGAGGCCTGAATTTGGCCGGGAAGTCCTGTAAACAGCCAGAACTCGGCTGGTTTCCCAATTACATGAGTCGACTCAGTGAGTCCGATGACCGATCCAGCCCTGCAACTCAGTAGAGTCAGCCCAGTAAGACAGAGTTTGACAACTGACTGAGTGACTGACTCTCCTTCCCCCTTGACCTCTTGACTACCAGTTGACCGTCTTGACCGTTAGTTTGACAGTTATGTTTAACGGAACTATGACGGAATATTCTGTCTGTGGCAACAGAACTCAGGTGACCGCCAACACTATTCCGGTGCCGATTTCCGGTGATCCCAGGATTTCTCCGGCGATTCAATATGTGCAGAATTTTGTGTGGATTCTTCTCATGGGTGTGAAGACTTGGACTTGGAATTGGATGGAGAATTTGGCTCAAATTTGGAAAGAGAAGATGGAAGATGAGAAAGACTTGAATTTGGAAATTGAATTATTATGGAATGAGGATTCTATTCCTTGGAAGATTTGGAGAACATTGAAGCCTATAAGTAGAGAAGTTATCTACACACTTTTATACATCTTTTACACACCTCTCTACACACACAACACTTGTGTTTTTGTTTGCTTTTCAAAATTCTTCTTTTAATTATTTGTGTGAACTTGAAAAATTCTCCCTTTAATTATTTGTGTGAATTTCAAAAACATGAGTAGCTAATTTTCTTATTGATTGAGGATGAATTCCTAGTTCTTAATATATGATTTGAGTTTTGTTTTCAATTCTATCTTGAAGTTTTTCACATGATTATCGTTTGTTTTTACTAATAGGAATGTTTATACATTCATGGTTGTTTGATAGGTTATTTAGAGTGCACGCTAAATTGATTTGTTAATTCAACCTAAATCTAGTATAAGTTAGGGAATATGTAATCGTTCTCGACACTTTACACAAGTAGAAAACACGAGACCTTGCGGAGGGATTCCGTGGAGCGATTGTGTGTAAAAACAACGCTAGAAAGTGGACCAAGCGAACCGAGTTTAACTACTAGTACTAAACCTAAATTCATAAATCTTAATGCATTCGGGAATTACATCTTGTAAGCGAACCTCAAGGTGGTTCTTTTGAATAGAATCGATAACTAAGCGGACTGTTACTCGGTGAAATAAGGGATTTTGGGGCTAGCTAAGCGAACCTGCTATCCTACGTTGGTGATAATCATGACTTATAACAAGTAGAAAAGAACATAAGTTGAATCATTGTTTTGCAACGAAGAAGGATTCCTTGGTCTTGTCTCTCCTATTGATTTCAACTTTAACTTTGAATTGCTTTGTTTATTTTCTTTTGCTTTACACCCCCCTTTTGTGACAATTTTTACAACTAGAATCTCTTGCTCCTCGTGGGAACGAACTTAACTACCACTATATTACTTGTTAATTAGGTGGAAAAATATATATTAATTTGTTGTGGTTACGACACGCATCAAATTTTGGCGACGCTTAGGGAGCAATGGACGATTTTAGTTGTTTTTATTTTTCTTTTTGCTTTATTCTTGCTTTGTTAGATTCTATACCGTATCTAACTTAGTTTTCGAGAATCTTGTTTCAGGTGCTATACCTTTGGTGAATGCTTAAAAAGGGCAGACCGAGTCCAATACGTCTTCGATCCAGCACTCAACTAATGGATTTCATTCGAGCAGTTAACACTCCACTTCCTCCTTCTTCATCAAGTGAATTCGCAGATTCGGACAAAGAGGAAGAAACAATGGCTGAACGTACATGATGCGTGTCGTAGGTGCAATCAAATTAATTAATACTTTACTACCTAATTAACAAGTAATATAGGGTAGTCAAGGTCGATCCCACGAGGAGCACGAGATTCTAGTTGTAAAATTTGTCACGAAAGGGGGGTGTAAAAAGCAAAAGAAAATAAACAAAGCAATTAAAATCGAAAGTTGAAAGCAATAAGAGAGACAAGATCAAGGAATCATTCTTTGTTGCAAAACAATGATTAAAGTTATGTTCTTTTCTACTTGTTATTAGTCACAGATTATCACCATCCGTAGGATAGCAGGTCCGCTTAGCTAGCCCCAAAATCCCTAATTTCACTGAGTAACAGGTCCGCTTAGTTATCAGATTCTATTCAAAAGAACCACCCTGAGGTTCGCTTACAAGATGTAATTCCCTGAATGCATTAAGATCTATGAATTTAGGTTTAGTACTAGTAGTTAAACTCGGTTCGCTTGGTCCACTTTCTAGCGTTGTTTTTACACACAATCGCTCCACGGAATCCCTCCGCAAGGTCTCGTGTTTTCTACTTGTGTAAAGTGTCGAGAACGATTACGTATTCCATAACTTATACTAGATATAGATCAATTAACAAATCAATTTAGCGTGCACTCCAAACAATCTATCAATCATGAATGAATGAATAAACATTCCTATTAGTAAAAACAATCGATAATCATGTGAAAAATCTCAAGATAGAATTGAAAACAAAAACTTAAATCATATATTAAGAACTAGGAATTCATCCTCAATCAATAAGAAAATTAGCTACTCATGCTTTTGAAATTCACACAAATAATAATTATTAAAAGGAGAATTTTCAAGTTCACACAAATAATTAAAAAGAAGAATCTTAGAAAAGCAAGCAAAAACACAAGTGTTGTGTGTGTAGAGAGGTGTCTAAAAGATGTAGAAAACTTCTCTATTTATAGGCTTCAATATTCTCCAAATCTTCTAAGGAATAGAATCCTTTTCCTTTAGCAATTCAATTCCCAAATTCAAGTCTTTCTCTTCTTCCATCTTCTCTTTCCAAATTTGAGCCCAATTCTCCATCCAATTCCTAGTCCAAGTCTTCACACCCATGAGAGAAGTCCATAGAAAATTCTGGAATTTTGGCTCGCCGGAAAACTGGTATTGTGGCCGGAATTTGACCGGAATAGTCGCTGCCGGCCACCTGAAAATTCTGTCTGTCGAGGGAATATGCGACGGAATATTCCGTCAGTCCACCGTTAGGACTAACGGTCAAACGGGTCAACCGTCAGTCAACTGTTAGTCAGCGGGTCAAGGGAGGCGTCTCAGTCAGCTTCTTACTCGGCTAACTGGTCTTACTCAGCTGAGTTCTTGAGTTAGGTTCAACGAGTCACCGGGTCGACTCGGCGGAAGCGAGAAAATTCAACGAGTTTACTCGTTTGTTGAGCATTTCTCGAGCCGATTTCGGGCCGTTTTCTTGGGTCTTCTCTGTTAAGAACCTATACATTCATCTATTGAGCTCTTCCTGCAATGCCACATCCTGCAGCTTAGTTTCATGCCATTCCATAACACCTTGCACACAACCAGCTTAGCAGCAACCCAACTCATCTTTTGTTCTTCATTAATCTCTTGCAGCAAACCATTGTTACCTACAGCTCCTTCCAATCTTTCTCCAGCTTCCACCATTTTCTCCTCTTTCCTTGTATATCATCACAGCTCAAAAACCCTTTCTGCCACTGACCCAGTATCAATAACAACCTCAGATGCCTCCATTCATTTCAGCATTGCTTCAATCTTCCAATTGCAGCTTCATTCTCTTGGACCTCAGACGCCACCCATCTGTTCACAAACAACACCAAGCTACACGCCATTCGGGCCGCAACTCCTCATCTTGAGCTCAAATCCATCAAAACATCACCATTTGTAGCACAACCGATGGCAGCTCAGTACCAACTACAATTCCATCTTCACGGCATCACCTCAGCTGCACTTATTCTTAAAAACCCATCTCACTGAGCCTTAACAGCGGAATGAGCTCATTTTCTTCCCTGGATCAACTCACCACCTCTGAGACCGACCCACCAACAAACTCACCACTGCATCATCTGAACTTAACCCAAACTCAAATCCGAGCTAAACCCGATCAACAGCATCAATCTCTCTTTATCATTTCGTTTACAACGCCACCAGACCCATTGTTCTTCATGCCAAAATCATCACCAATTTCTCGATCTGCATCTTCAATGGCCTCGTTCATCACCGATCGAGCAACTTCTTCTCTCGGGTCTCGACTGCTTCTCCTCTGAATCTCTTTCTTTATCTGCTTTACAAATGAGCTTCTCTTCCTCTTTTCTTCTCAATCAAACCCATCATCTCTCCAAAATCATTTTCAAATCAAACCCTCCTCTCGGGTTCTTCAAATTGAACCTCACGAACCCTAATCGATCTCTCGGTCATCTCGATTCGACAGCAGCCAATGCCTCTTTCTTAACTCCAACGTAAGCCCGCCTCTCTTTCTTCCTCAGTATCTTCTTCACCTCCATTTTCCCTCACTGTTTCTCGCTCGATCCAATTTCTCTCGGATTTATTAGCGGCGCCACGCTCTTAGTTTCGGATTACGTAGTTGTCCGGTTTTATTTCTCAATGATGATTGAGTGAAATGAGAGAAAGAACTCTCGATTTAGGGTGAAGGTAAAGTAGGGTAGGATGGTTACACCCCAGGACGGTGACCACCCCAATTGGGTGCTCATAATAGGATGTCACTTCTGATAAGGGCTAGCCATATGGCAGCCCCTTAACCTTGATTAGTCTGTCTTTAAAACTTCCCAAAAGGGTTACCCCTTAGCATTAACTGAGCTCCACATATCCATCGCCTGTAAAATGACCTTTTTGCCCTTTTGGCTCAAATTGGGTGATTTCTTCTTCTTTTCCTCCGTGCGACTCCAAAGTAGCTACAAAACTCAAAACAAGAGTAAAATACATAATTTACAAGAAAAATAGCAAAGAAAGCATAAACTCTGTATAGTAAATACGGTGTATTCTACACCTATCAAATTCCCCCACACTTAGACTTTGCTAGTCCTCGAGCAAATCAAATTAAAAACTCACAACTTCAAAGCGTTCAAGCGTCCCAAGCATCCAAAGAGCTATGAGGACATAGAGTTTCTGCATGCTAGTAATAAGAAGTTAGAAATACTAAAGAACATATTCTCATTCTTAAATGTTGAGTGAGAAATAACCACACCATAATGAGAGAACGCGTGTTTGAGAAACGATCAATAAGCATTTCGCCTCGACTCGCCTCACCAAAAAGGATTTTATGATAATTGCACTCAAAAAAACGGCTTTTTTATGGTTCTCACATGTGTGCAGGTAGGAATGAAGAGAGAATTCCTGCAACACGTTGAATGGTGGGAAGGAAAACTTCCGAGATATTTTAAAAAACCCACATCTTTTAATATTTTGAAAAACCATTTTTCTAACGATCTCTACGAAAGGAAATCAACCATTATTATTGAGGATGAGATTACTTACTCACCTTCACATCCGATCGCCAATTATGATAACACCACTCTCACGGCATCCAATAGAAACGTCTTCCACTCCTCGTCTTTATCTTCTTGGTCTTCGGTTTCAACTATTGATGATAAACTCTTGAATTTCATAAATCCTTAACAATTTGTAACTTTTTACCTTAAAAATCCTTGTCGCTTGAAACTTCCTTATAGTTTTTCCTTCCCCACGGCTCATAAAAACAAAACAAATATTTCTCTTGTCTCTTTTTTTTCTTTTTTTTTTCTTTTTTTTACGAATTTTCATTTTTTTTTTATTTTTTTTTATTTTTTTTATTAAGAACTAGAGAAATAGAATGCAAAAATAAACCATGGCCGTGGGAGAAGTATTTTACCGCTTGATTCTTCACAACTTGTATCATCTTGAAATCATAAACTTCAAAAATTCTCACCTTTTAATTTTCTTCGCTCTTGTGAATAAGTCTTCATACTTGAATATAAAATTACCTCATTGTATTGTAAGTCCTCAACATATATGTAAAATCCGCTCATTTGTATGTTGCTTTACTTGAATATGAAATTTGCTCTTTTTCTCATTCCGTTGCTTATAAACCTTGAACTTTTCCAACTTTCCTTGTAGATTTTGATGTCGCTCCTTGTTGATGATGAGAGTGTTTCTATGGATCCGTTGTTGTCGAGAGAGAATGGTGCTAACTGCAAATCGAACTACAAGAAGGAGGCTTTCATCTATAGATGTCACCCTTATGATTGACAAAATTAGCACTCAAGAGATCAAAGAGTAGTGCTTCTATTGGTGGGAGGTTGGGTAGCTCACCATTCTACCCGGAATTAACGTACGGTGACACACACTCAAAAGAAAGCTCTTTAGTTAATGGAAAAATTTCTGGTCGGTGCCTCACATGATATGAATACGGGTAGTCTCCACTAATGATTGATCAACAACTCTAATAATGCATTTCTCCCTGCACCAAATTCGCATCACCGGCATGATTAAATCCATTATTTAACACTCTAACAAACAAGAAATCCGAATGTAGTTCTCTAACATTTCCAAGTTCAATTATGTCGGTCAAAATCTCTATGTAAACATACCTAGAAGTATGCTAGTGACTCTAAAATCTCTAAAAGTTGAAGTTTTAAGTAAAACTTTTTTTTTTTTTAATTTTTAAATTTTTTTGTAATTTTTTGTTTTTAAAAACATGCTTAACCACTCCCCCACACTTAAACCTTACATTGTCCTCAATGTAATTGAATCCTCCTAGTAAAGTCAAGGTGGGAAATTTTAACATGATAAGAAACAAGAAAAAGAAATAACAAAAAGCAAAAAAAATAAGAAATACAAAACCTATGGGTTGCCTCCCATTAAGCGCTTGTTTTAAAGTCGACGGCCCGACTTAGCTCTTGCATGATTCATTCCCCATATACTAACAATCTAAAAATTTGAGGATCCACCCATAATACCTGTTTTGCAAACAATAACTCCATACAAATATTAGCACAAGAAAACAATAGTGAAATTATTGCTCGATAGAAATTTCCCCCACACTTATTCTCGTCCACACTCGGAAGTGTATAAAGAACATAGAATTTGGGAACTTCCATGTGTTCCTCTTGGCAAACCTGCATGGTGTTAGAATCAAGTGTTTCCAATGGTGGATATCTAGAAACAAAATCATCCAAAAATACTTTCGAAGCACATACATTCAAACCAATAAGAGGTAAAGGAGAAGAATCAATATGCAAAGGGTTAGACAAACCTTGCACAATCTCTTGTATTATAGAATCCTCTTCATCCTTAAAAAATTCAAGTGAATTACTTACCTCTTGTATATCGTGGTCCTCTATTAAACCTTGCAACCATTCTTCGTCGTTTTCTACCTTAACCAAAGTTTTGGCATCATTATAATCATTGGCAAGTTCAATTGGGTCTTCCACAAAATCAATCAATTCGGTTTCATCCTCTAGCATCATCTCTTCAACATTCTCATCATCGGAATCGGGCCATTCACTAAAATGATTTTCATCGGTATAGATTGTAAGATCTTCTTGTGCGGGTGTTACACCGTTTATAACAATAGGTAAGTCACACCCAATCTCCTCCTTTTGAATAGGTGAAGGATCTTTATTATGATCCGGAGTTGGAATAACTTCCTCATTGTTACAACGTTCATACACTTCCGCGGACTCATATCTTTCCCTAAGGAATTTTTTCCAAGCAATAAATGCATCTTCCTCAAGCTCTTCCTTTTGAATAGGTGATTGATCATTATTAAGATCAAGGCTCAAGTAATCTACACTAGCGTCATCAAAAGTCTCCAAAGGTTGGTTAATTTGTTCGTATAATTTCTCCGAATTCCTTTGAATTTCTCGATGTGATTCTTGCAACTTTTGTTGAAGATCCCCAATCATGGCGGACATCTTATCTCGCAAAACTAGAGAATTTCGATCATAAACAAAACTATCCTCCCATCCTTGTGATTGTCCACATACATACCCATCATAAGGTTGTTGATATGTATGAGTGATCGCTGTCGTAAGCGACACAAATATAATTACACTTTCTTACTACTCAAAATATAAATATAGCAAGGGCAAGAAAGGATCGATCCCACAGAGGTCTAGGTTGTCAATATGTTATGGTTTCTTATATAAAACACCGGGGGTTTGCTGATTTTTATAAACGAAAATAAATAAAAGCAAAACAATAAAAAGTAAATACTCGAATCAAGGATGTGAAATATTGGATAAAGGTTTCATCTTCAATTGTAAACAAGTTTATGAATATATGAATAGAATTCGTATTTAATCTCGCTATCATCAAAAGCCATAGAATACCTTATTGCAAGAATACTCCGTAAATTTCCAAAGTTGTCAACACACACATTAGGGCTGCGTATGTGAAATCTACCTAAAGAATAACCTAACGCCTTGCGCTAATCAAGTTCAATTCCCAGGAGCATTAAGTTTCAGAAATAGGCTAATCAATGCAATTGTAATACATTGCGCAAACAATTCGAACAAAGGTCAATTTCTACATATGAATACAAGGATGTATCACTACAACCTAGCATCATATTATGCTACTCATATTCAAGGTTATCGCTCGATGAAAACCCTAAAGTAGCTATAGATATGGATGTGAGTTCAATCAATTCTAGACTCGACTAAACAAACATTCAATCATATTGCAATCCATCAATCATGCAATTATTGTAACCCGTAGAAATCAAACGATAATATTGAGAGAAAACTAATTCATAAAAATCATAACTTGGTTGCAAAATCCAACTACGTCTTTAACCAATAATAAAAACTTAGTTCATATTCATGGAGTTCATAACAAGAAGAAAAAGAAAAGACTTCATGGTTCTAAACCCTAGAATAAAGTAGAAGAGATAATAATAAAACGTTCTCCAAAAATTGTAGAAGTCTTCCCTTTTGTAGTCTTTTTCTCCTTCCAAAACTAGGTTTTGTCTTCAAAGTCCATTAGTTGGAAATTCACCCGGCCCACCATGGAGAGAAACCCGTGTAGAAATTGTCCCAAAAACGCTCGCCGGAAAATCGATTATGGCCGGAATCCCGCCGGAAAGTTGCTTTAAATAGCATCTCGGGTGGCCCGGGCAAAGTCAAACCTTGCCACTTGGTCAACGAGCCGAACGGTAGGGTCAGCTCGGTCGGATTCGGTCAATCACCGAGTCGGGTCAATGAGTCGAGTGAGTCGAGATCATCGACCGGTTATGTGAATCGGAGTCGACCGAGTTGAGTCAAGGTTTAACTCACTGACCGGATCCGGCCAAACCATTTTGCGTGCCATTTGCCAGGGACAAGCCATACCGATGCACCATCATTGTCACTTCACCGCCCGACCATCATGGCCCCGGCTGCCAATTGCATCTTCCCCGTAACATCTCAATCTTCGCCAGACTCATTTGTTGTCTAAAACTCTGGCAATTCCTTGTTTCCGCAACTCCACCAAAACCCGTTTTACAGCCCTCAGTTTACCGTCAGCTCCATTGTCTCAATAGCAGCACCTCTAGTTTCTGACTTCAGCCTAACAGCACCATCTGAAGTTGCACTATGCCCTTTAACACACAGGCCCAAGCCAACACCTGCTGCAATCTCAAGAACTTGAACCACTGCATCCTTGTGCATCATAACTCAACAGCTCACAACATCATACCCATTCACTCAATTCAGCTGCAATATAACACTGCCATCACTGTTTCACCCCATTTCTAGAATCCGCAAGCCAAGCAAACTCCACCGGGCCATACTCATGCACACAATTACTTCACATACTCTGACTTCCAGTTCACCACCTACAATTGTATCAATTCTACAGCTCAGCTTCTTTGCCTCATATCAGGGTTCTTGCTCCAACTCTGAGCCTCCCTGTCCAACAACCAGCTCCTCCATTCCAAAATTCCATCTTCAGCTTCCCATCAAAGCAACAGCACCAGCCTTAGACTCTCAAGCCATACTCCCTCATAAGCAACACCAGCACCCCTTCCTGCCACTTTGAGTTGCCACTCTTCAAAACCATCACAACCACCTGAGTTCATCCACCCCTGCATTGCCTAGCTACCACCTGCAGCAGCTGCTTCCCATTGCACACACAGCTTACTTCCTTAGTCATAAGCCCTATGACTATAGCAGCAACACTACCTGCTACAGCTACCATCACTTCAACCACCATATCAGTTCAATTCCTAGTGCCACTCCACCAATTCCAGCTAACCATCTCCACTGCATCATCCCTAAATCTCCACAATCATCACCAGAACCCATGACCTGCAATATTCATTTGTGGCAGCTTGTGGCTTCTCCATACACTCCATAGCTGTTAGCTCCAGCCATACAAATACATACCACATATTGCCAGCTCCACAGTTGATCTCGCAACACAAAGATCAATTACTTCAACACAGAACCATATTCCCGAGATTAAGCACACACCCATGTAATCAACCCTTGAACCAATCTTCATTCCCATCTTCTCATTCTTACTCGGACCCATGAAAATCTTCATCACGGCATCAATGAAGCATACCCATTTCGGATCCAAACCCAATCTTTCTTGGTTTCATATTATCACTCATCTCATCTGCAATTCTCGTAGCTCGAATTCATCACTTTCAATTGACTAACGAACCCTATTTTGCAGAATCTCCATTCTCCATCTTAATCCATCGTTCTTTCACGGCATCAATCAACTCTGAGTTTTGAACTCAACAAACCCATTTCTCACCACCAACAGAATCTCAGAAGAACCCTTAATCTAATTTCAATTCCATCATCTCTGACTTCTTCTATTCAATTTCTTCCCTTAAATCACCGTCTAACCCTTGAATCGCTCTCGGACAATAGCATTTCGACGATTATTTTGTATCTCGATTTCAAGTAACAAATGATATGGGAATTGAATGTTCTCAATTTAGGGCTTAGTTTAAGGTAGGGCGAGATATTGACACCCATTGTAGAACCACCCCACAGGTGCCCTGAGCCAAATTAGAGATGCCCCAGTGGGTGCCTTGTAACAAACGGTCACCCCTTAGTCACAGCTGGTTGTCTTTAGTTTCTGCCATGGTGCCTTTAGCACTTCTGTGGGTTACCCCTTAACCTTTGGTCGGCTCTGGATAATGTTTGCCATGGAAATGACAATTTTGCCCTTTTTGCTCAAATAAAGTAATTTCTTCTTCTTTTCCTCCGTGCGACTCCATTGCACCTAATAAACTCAAAAGCACACATAAGATACATAATTTACACGAAAAATAGCAAAGAAAGCATAACTACTAGATAGTAAATACGGTGTATTCTACACCTATCAATGAGAATATCCATAATGTTCTGTAGGAATTTGATCATAGCCAAAAGATTGGTTTTGAATGTATCCTAAGGATGGTTGGAAGTTGTCATAATGTTGAGGTTGAAAACCGTATTGATTGTTGTAATATGCTTGCTCTTGTCCACCATACATGGAAAACCGATACCCGAAATAAGATTCAAAAACTTAAGTTAGATACGGTATAGAATCTAACAAAGCAAGAATAAAGCGAAAAGAAAAATAAAAACAACTAAAATCATCCGTCGCTCCCTAAGAAACGGCGCCAAAATTTGATGCGTGTCGTAGGTGCAATCAAATTAATTAATACTTTACTACCTAATTAACAAGTAATATAGGGTAGTCAAGGTCGATCCCACGAGGAGCACGAGATTCTAGTTGTAAAATTTGTCACGAAAGGGGGGTGTAAAAAGCAAAAGAAAATAAACAAAGCAATTAAAATCGAAAGTTGAAAGCAATAAGAGAGACAAGATCAAGGAATCATTCTTCGTTGCAAAACAATGATTAAAGTTATGTTCTTTTCTACTTGTTATTAGTCACAGATTATCACCATCCGTAGGATAGCAGTCCGCTTAGCTAGCCCCAAAATCCCTAATTTCACCGAGTAATGTGTCCGCTTAGTTATCGATTCTATTCAAAAGAACCACCCCGAGGTTCGCTTACAAGATGTAATTCCCCGAATGCATTAAGATCTATGAATTTAGGTTTAGTACTAGTAGTTAAACTCGGTTCGCTTGGTCCACTTTCTAGCGTTGTTTTTACACACAATCGCTCCACGGAATCCCTCCGCAAGGTCTCGTGTTTTCTACTTGTGTAAAGTGTCGAGAACGATTACGTATTCCCTAACTTATACTATATATAGATCAATTAACAAATCAATTTAGCGTGCACTCCAAACAATCTATCAATCAATCATGAATGAATAAACATTCCTATTAGTAAAAACAATCGATAATCATGTGAAAAATCTCAAGATAGAATTGAAAACAAAAACTTAAATCATATATTAAGAACTAGAATTCATCCTCAATCAATAAGAAAATTAGCTACTCATGCTTTTGAAATTCACACAAATAATAATTATTAAAAGGAGAATTTTCAAGTTCACACAAATAATTAAAAAAAAGAATCTTAGAAAAGCAAGCAAAAAACACAAGTGTTGTGTGTGTAGAGAGGTGTCTAAAAGATGTAGAAAACTTCTCTATTTATAGGCTTCAATATTCTCCAAATCTTCTAAGGAATAGAATCCTTTTCCTTTAGCAATTCAATTTCCAAATTCAAGTCTTTCTCTTCTTCCATCTTCTCTTTCCAAATTTGAGCCCAATTCTCCATCCAATTCCTAGTCCAAGTCTTCACACCCATGAGAGAAGTCCATAGAAAATTCTGGAATTTTGGCTCGCCGGAAAACTGGTATTGTGGCCGGAATTTGACCGGAATAGTCGCCGCCGGCCACCTGGAAATTTTGTTCGTCGAGGGAATATGCGACGGAATATTCCGTCAGTCCACCGTTAGGACTAACGGTCAAACTGGTCAACCGTCAGTCAACTGTTAGTCAGCGGGTCAAGGGAGGCGTCTCAGTCAGCTTTGAGTCAGCTTCTTACTCGGCTAACTGGTCTTACTCAGCTGAGTTACTGAGTTAGGTTCAACGAGTCACTGGGTCGACTCGGCAGAAAGAAAAATTCAACGAGTTTACTCGTTTGTTGAGCATTTCTCAGGCCGATTTCAGGCCAGTTTTCTTGGGTCTTCTCCTGTTAACAACCTATACATTCATCTATTGAGATCTTCCCTGCAATGCCACATCCTGCAGCTTAGTTTCATGCCATTCCATAACACCTTGCACACAAACCAAACTTAGCAAAGAACCCAACTCATCTTTTTGTTCTTCATTAATCTCTTGCAGCAAACCATTGTTACCTACAGCTCCTTCCAATCTTTCTCCAGCTTCCACCATTTTCTCCTCTTTCCTTGTATATCATCACAGCTCAAAAACCCTTACTGCCACTGACCCAGTATCAATAACAACCTCATATGCCTCCATTCATTTCAGCATTGCTTCAATCTTCCAATTGCAGCTTCATTCTCTTGGACCTCAGACGCCACCCATCTGTTCACAGCTCAACACTGCTACACGCCATTCAGTCGTAACTCCTCATCTTGAGCTCAAATCCATCAAAACATCACCATTTGTAGCACAACCGATGGCAGCTCAGTACCAACTACAATTCAATCTTCACGGCATCACCTCAGCTGCACTTATTCTTAAAAACCCATCTCACTGAGCCTTAACAGCGGAATGAGCTCATTTTCTTCCCTGGATCAACTCACCACCTCTGAGACCACCCACCAACAAACTCACCACTGCATCATCTGAACTTAACCCAAACTCAAATCCGAGCTAAACCCGATCAACAGCATCAATCTCTCTTTATCAGCTCAGATTTACAACGCCACCAGACCCATTGTTCTTCATGCCAAAATCATCACCAATTTCTCGATCTGCATCTTCAATGGCCTCGTTCATCACCGATCGAGCAACTTCTTCTCTCGGGTCTCGACTGCTTCTCCTCTGAATCTCTTTCTTTATCTGCTTTACAGCGAGCTTCTCTTCCTCTTTTCTTCTCAATCGAAACCCATCATCTCTCCAAAATCATTTTCAAATCGAACCCTCCTCTGGTTCTTCAGCTGGAACCTCACAGAACCCTAATCGATCTCTCAGTCATCTCGATTCGACAGCAGCCAATGCCTCTTTCTTAACTCCAACGTAAGCCCGGTCTACGTTCTTCTCTCGTATCTTCTTCACCTCCATTTTCCCTACTGTTTCTCGCTCGATCTGAATTTCTCTCGGATTTATTAGCAGCGCCACTGCTCTTAGTTTCAGACACAGCCACTGTCTGGTTTTATTTCTCAATGATGATTGAGTGAAATGAGAGAAAGAACTCTCGATTTAGGGTGAAGGTAAAGTAGGGTAGGATGGTTACACCTCAAGGACAGTGACCACCCCAATTGGGTGCTCATAATAGGATGTCACTTCTGATAAGGGCTAGCCATATGGCAGCCCCTTAACCTTGATTAGTCTGTCTTTAAAACTTCCCAAAAGGGTTACCCCTTAGCATTAACTGAGCTCCACATATCCATCGCCTGTAAAATGACCTTTTTGCCCTTTTGGCTCAAATTGGGTGATTTCTTCTTCTTTTCCTCCGTGCGACTCCAAAGTAGCTACAAAACTCAAAACAAGCGTAAAATACATAATTTACAAGAAAAATAGCAAAGAAAGCATAAACTCTATATAGTAAATACGGTGTATTCTACACCTATCAGTACACTCAAGGACCTAGCTTCTCACAAGCTCGATACACAACAATGGTGTATCCAAACTAACTCAACCTTCGAGATCAAGCCGGGGTTGATTAGAGAGTTACCAAAGTTTCATGGCATGGTGAATGAAGATCCAAACAAACATCTTATGGACTTTTATACCATAGTTATGGCTATGCTTCCACCGGAGACTAATGCGGATGGAGCAATGTTGAAAGCTTTCCCGTTTTCTTTAGCGGTCAATGCTAAGGAATGGTTATATTATTTGCCTTCCGGAAGTATCACAACATGGAATGGGATGAAGAAACTTTTCCTCGAAAGATATTTTCCCGCATCAAAAGCTACTCAAATTCGCAAGGAGATTTGTGGGTTGAAGCAACATGTGGGAGAGTCATTGTATGAATGTTGGGAGCGATACAAGAGGTTGGTGGCAAGCTGTCCACACCATCAATTCAAGATGTTATGATACTCCAATACTTCTACGAAGCTCTCCACCCAAGTGATAGGTCTCTTCTTGACGCCGCGGGTGGTGGTGCACTAGTGAACAAGACGGTGATCCAAGCTACCGAGTTGATTGAAAGTATGGCTGCAAACTCGTAACAATTCTACACAAGGGATGAACCAATGGTTAGGCGAGTGCATGAAGTTAGTGATTCATCATCACATCTTGATCAAAGGATGGGTAACATGGAGAAAATGATTCAAAGGATGGCCGCGGTTATTATTCCGGATGATGAGACCGAACAAGTAAATGCTTTATATCCAAATCAAAGGCCGAGGTACGATCCATACTCGAATACTTACAATCCCGGTTGGAAGGATCATCCTAACTTTAGTTATGCAAACAAGCAAGCGGAGGCTCCTAATCCATATGCGCAACAAGGTGGTTTCCAACAATCACGCTTCCAACCTCAAAAACAATTTCAACCACAACAAGTCAAGGAACGTGATTCTTCAATTGATGACAAGCTCAATGCATTGATGCAAGGTATGCAAGGTATTACCACTTTGGTTCAACAACAACAACAAAAGACCGATTCGGCAATCAAGGATTTACAAATTCAAGTGGGGCAATTAGCGACCGATGTGAACCTATTGAAAGCTCAGGCGTCCACAAAGCTTCCTTCACAACCATTTGTTAATCCAAGAGAGAGCGTTAATGCGATTACTTTGAGGAGTGGGAAACAAGTGGAGCAACCAAATCAACAAGATAAGGTGTATGATGAGAAAGAGGAAATTGAAACCGCACCAAAGGAGAATACATCCCCAACCAACCAACCCGAGGAGACGGTTCCTACTTTCACAACTCCACCCCCGTTTCCTAGCCGATTTGCTAAATCGAAGAAAGACTTGGAATACAAGGATATTTGGGACATCCTTAAGAAAGTACAAGTCAATATTCCACTCATTGAAGCTATTCGTCAAATTCCTCGTTGTGCAAAGTTCTTAAAGGAGTTGTGCATGAAGAAGAAAAGGTTAAAAGGTAATGAAGTCATGAGTGTGGGGGAGAATGCTTCGGCGTTTATTCTCAAGAAACTCCCACCAAAATTAAAGGACCCCGGTAGTTTCACTATACCTTGCACAATTGGTAAAACAAGGTTTACTCGAGCTTTACTAGATTTGGGAGCATCGGTTAATGTTATGCCTTCCTCGATTTATGACTCTTTGAATCTTGGTCCTCTTAAGGAGACCGGGGTAGTTCTTGAACTTGCTAACCGATCTAATGTTTACCCGAAAGGGATTGTTGAGAATGTTTTGGTGCAGGTTAATGAGCTTGTATTTCCGGCCGATTTCTATGTCTTAGACATGAATGATGAGAATTCTTCCAAGTCTACACCTTTGCTATTGGGTAGACCATTCTTAAGCACCGCCGGAACAAAGATTGATGTCCAAAATGGCACCTTGACTATGGAGTTTGATGGTACACTCATCCACTTCAATATCTTTGGAACAATGAGATGCCCTAGTGATGTGAAGTCATGTTTTCCCGTGAAAGAGATTGATGCGGGCTAATGAATCTTACAAGAGCTAAGTCGGGCCGTCGACTTTAAAACAAGCGCTTAATGGGAGGCAACCCATAGGTTTTGTATTTCTTATCCTTTTACTTTTTATTTTTATTTCTTTTTCTGGTTCCTTATCATGTTAAAATTTTCCACCTTGACTTTACTAGGACGATTCAATTACATTGAGGACAATGTAAGGTTTAAGTGTGGGGGAGTGGTTAAGCATATGTATTTAAAAAAAAAAATTTTTACATAAAACCTTCAACTTTTAGAGATTTTAGAGTCACTAGCATACTTCTAGGTATGTTTACATAGAGATTCTGACCGACATAATTGAACTTGGAAATGTTAGAGAACTACATTCGGATTTCTTGCTTGTTAGAGTGTTAAATAATGGATTTAATCATGCCGGTGATGCAAATTTGGTGCAGGGAGAAATGCATTATTAGAGTTGTTGATCAATCATTAGTGGAGACTACCCGTATTTATATCATGTGAGGCACCGACCAGAAATTTTTCCATCTACTAAAGAGCTTTCTTTTGAGTGTGTGTCACCGTACGTTAATTCCGGGTAGAATGGTGAGCTACCCAACCTCCCACCTTTTTTTTAGAAGCACTACTCTTTGATCTCTTGAGTGCTAATTTTGTCAATCATAAGGGTGACGTCTATAGATGAAAGCCTCCTTCTTGTAGTTCGGTTCGCAGTTAGCACCATTCTCTCCACAACAACGGATCCATAGAAACAACATCATCATCATCAACAAGGAGCGACATCAAAATCTACAAGGAAAGTTGAAGAAGTTTAAGGTTTACAAGCAACGGAACGAGAAAAAGAGCAAATATCATATTCAAGTAAAGCAACATACAAAGAGCAGATTTTTACATATATGTTGAAGACTTACACTGCAATGAGGTAATTCTATATTCAAGTATAAAGACTTATTCACAAGAGCGAAGAAAATCAAAAGGTGAGAATTGTTGAAATTTATGATTTCGAGACGATACAAGTTGTGAAGAATCAAGCGGTAAAATACTTCTCCCATGGCCACGGTTTGTTTTATTTCTCTTTTAATCAAAAAAAAAAAAAAAAAAAAGAGACAAGAGAAATATTTGTTTTGTTTTTATTTATTTAATAAGCCGTGGGGAAGGAAAATCTATAAGGAAGTTTCAAGCGACAAGGATTATTAAGGTAAAGGTTACAAATTGTCAAGGATTTATGAAATTCGAGAGTTTATCATCAAAAGTTGAAACCAAAGACGAAGACCAAGAAGATAAAGACGAGGAGCGAGACGTTTCTATTGGATGCCGTGAGAGTGGTGTTATCATAATTGGCGATCGGATGTGAAGGTGAGTAAGTAATCTTATCCTCGATAATAGTGGTTGATTTCCTTTCTTAGAGATCGTCAGAAAAATGGTTTTTCAAAATGTTAAAAGATGTGGGTTTTTAAAAGATTTCGGAAGTTGTCCTTCCCACCATTCAACGTGTCGCAGGATTTCTCTCTTCATTCCTACCTGCACACATGTGAGACCCATAAAAAAGCCGTCTTTTTGAGTGCAATTATCATAAAATCCTTTTTGGTGAGGCAGAAGTCGAGGCGAAATGCTTATTGATCGTTTCTCAAACACGCGTTCTCTCATTATGGTGTGGTTATTTCTCACTCAACATTTAAGAATGAGAATATGTTCTTTAGTATTTCTAACTTCTTATTACTAGAATGCAGAAACTCTATGTCCTCATAACTCTTTGGATGCTTGGGACGCTAGAACGCTTTGAAGTTGTAAGTTTTAGTTTGATTTGCTCGAGGACTAGCAAAGTCTAAGTGTGGGGGAATTTGATAGGGTGTAGAATACATCCTATTTATTATCTATTGGTTATGCTTTCTTTGCTATTTTTCTTGTGAATTATGTACTTTACGCGTGTTTTTGAGTTATTAGGTACTCTGGAGTCACACGGAGAAATAGAAGAAGAAATCACCCAAATTGAGCCAAAAGGGCAAAATTGTCATCTAATGGGCGAATACTATCTGGAGCCCAATCAAGGTTAAGGGGCAACTCTTTTGGAGGAGCACTAAAGACAGACAGCTGAGGATAAGGGGCTGCCAAGGAGTGGGTCGTATGCAAAGTGGTGGGTGTCTCAATCCAACCCACCTCATAACCCTACATTGAGAGACAATTTCTCTCGTTCACCTCATTTCTCTGAAATTGAGAAAGAAGTAAAGAACAACGCAGAGGATGCTATTGCCGTGAAATTGAGAACCAGAGAAGATCGAGATGGAGAGTATTGTCGCTGTTGAACAACACGGAGAGAAAGAAATTGATGGGTTCTGTGGATGAACCAGATCGAGAAGAGCTGGGGTTTAAGATTGAATCTTCAACTAAGAAATCAGAGATCGGTTAGGGTTTGGTGCGGAACAATCTGTTTGAAGAACAAGATGCTCATAGATCAAATCGAGGAGAAATCGGCAAGACCTGATGCTGCAATCGATAGAGAAGTTAGGGTTTGCTATCTCTGAAAACCAGATGAAGATGGAGATGTTGCTGCTATCAGAATTAAAATGGGTCTGTGATTGATGGAGTAGTTCAAAGTGAAATTTGAAAATTCGAATTGGGTTTGTGGATGATTGTGAAAGAATTAGAGTTTCAGTCGAATGAAGAAATTCAGGGAAGAACAACTATTGCTGCTGCTGTTGGTTTTGGAGATAAAGAAGAGCACAACAGAGATGGGTAGTGGTCTGAGGTGTTGTGAGATTCAACTCAATCGTGAGAAATAGACAGAGATTGAATAAGAGAAATGGGTATGCTGTTAAAGGAAGAGCTGGTAATGAATTGAAGTTTCTGTTGCTGATGATTCTAAACTGAGATTGGTGTTGAGCTGATGAGTGAAGCTCTGCTGCAGGAATATAATTGTTAGATGTATGCCTAGGTTCTTAGCAGGTATGGAGCTGAAAAGTGAGGCCTGAATTTGGCCGGGAAGTCCTGTAAACAGCCAGAACTCGGCTGGTTTCCCAATTACATGAGTCGACTCAGTGAGTCCGATGACCGATCCAGCCCTGCAACTCAGTAGAGTCAGCCCAGTAAGACAGAGTTTGACAGCTGACTGAGTGACTGACTCAGCTGACTCTCCTTCCCCCTTGACCTCTTGACTACCAGTTGACCGTCTTGACCGTTAGTTTGACAGTTATGTTTAACGGAACTATGACGGAATATTCTGTCTGTGGCAACAGAACTCAGGTGACCGCCAACACTATTCCGGTGCCGATTTCCGGTGATCCCAGGATTTCTCCGGCGATTCAATATGTGCAGAATTTTGTGTGGATTCTTCTCATGGGTGTGAAGACTTGGACTTGGAATTGGATGGAGAATTTGGCTCAAATTTGGAAAGAGAAGATGGAAGATGAGAAAGACTTGAATTTGGAAATTGAATTATTATGGAATGAGGATTCTATTCCTTGGAAGATTTGGAGAACATTGAAGCCTATAAGTAGAGAAGTTATCTACACACTTTTATACATCTTTTACACACCTCTCTACACACACAACACTTGTGTTTTTGTTTGATTTTCAAAATTCTTCTTTTAATTATTTGTGTGAACTTGAAAAATTCTCCCTTTAATTATTTGTGTGAATTTCAAAAACATGAGTAGCTAATTTTCTTATTGATTGAGGATGAATTCCTAGTTCTTAATATATGATTTGAGTTTTGTTTTCAATTCTATCTTGAAGTTTTTCACATGATTATCGTTTGTTTTTACTAATAGGAATGTTTATACATTCATGGTTGTTTGATAGGTTATTTAGAGTGCACGCTAAATTGATTTGTTAATTCAACCTAAATCTAGTATAAGTTAGGGAATACGTAATCGTTCTCGACACTTTACACAAGTAGAAAACACGAGACCTTGCGGAGGGATTCCGTGGAGCGATTGTGTGTAAAAACAACGCTAGAAAGTGGACCAAGCGAACCGAGTTTAACTACTAGTACTAAACCTAAATTCATAAATCTTAATGCATTCGGGGAATTACATCTTGTAAGCGAACCTCAAGGTGGTTCTTTTGAATAGAATCTGATAACTAAGCGGACCTGTTACTCAGTGAAATAAGGGATTTTGGGGCTAGCTAAGCGAACCTGCTATCCTAAGGTTGGTGATAATCTGTGACTTATAACAAGTAGAAAAGAACATAACTTGAATCATTGTTTTGCAACGAAGAAGGATTCCTTGGTCTTGTCTCTCCTATTGATTTCAACTTTAACTTTGAATTGCTTTGTTTATTTTCTTTTGCTTTACACCCCCCTTTTGTGACAATTTTTACAACTAGAATCTCTTGCTCCTCGTGGGAACGAACTTAACTACCACTATATTACTTGTTAATTAGGTGGAAAAATATATATTAATTTGTTGTGGTTACGACACGCATCAGAAAGCTTCCTTGTCCACAACAAGACGGCTCAAGTGATCCGCAACGGTGTTCTCAATTCCTTTCTTGTCCTTGATTTCAATATCAAACTCTTGCAAGAGTAAAATCCATCGTATGAGCCTCGGTTTCGCTTCTTTCCTCATTAGCAAGTACCTAAGTGCTGCATGATCAGAAAAGACAACAACTTTTGTACCAATTAGATAAGAGCGAAACTTTTCCAAAGCAAAAACAATGGCTAACAACTCTTTTTCAGTGGTTGTGTAGTTTTGTTGGGCCTCATTTAACATTCTAGAAGCATAATAAATAGCATGAGGTATCTTCCACACACGTTGCCCAAGCACCGTACCGACCGCATAGTCACTCGCATCACACATGAGCTCAAAAGGCTTGCTCCAATCCGGTGGTTTAATGATAGGGGATTAAATCAAAAGTTCTTTCAAATGATTGAATGCCGCCATACACTTTTCATCAAAGTTAAAAACCACATATTTTTGCAATAAGTTACAAAGTGGTGATGCTATCTTGGAAAAGTCATTGATAAATCTACGATAAAAACCTGCATGGCCAAGAAAAGAGCGTATCTCCCTCACCGTAGTGGGAGGGGTTAAAGCACGAATAAGGTCTATTTTAGATTTATCGACTTCCAAGCCTTAAGAAGATATTATATGGCCTAAAACTATGCCATGAGTTACCATGAAATGGCACTTCTCCCAATTCAAAGACAAGGTTTGTTTCAACACATCGTTCAAGGATTAGAGACAAGTTGTTCAAGCAAAGGTCAAATGAATCACCAAAGACACTAAAATCGTCCATGAATACTTCAATTATGTTTTCAACATATTCTGAGAAGATACTTACCATAAACCTTTGAAAAGTAGTTGGAGCATTGCACAATCCAAAAGGCATCCTTCTATAAGCAAAAGTACCGAAAGGACAAGTGAAAGTGGTTTTCTCTTGATCCTCCGGCGCTATTACAATCTGATTGTAACCTAAATAGCCATCAAGGAAGCAATAGTAAGAGTGTCCAGCTAAACGTTCAAGCATTTGATCAATAAATGGTAAAGGAAAGTGATATTTTCTAGTGGTGGCATTCAATTTTTTGTAATCTATACAAACCCTCCAACCGGTTTGCACACGAGTTGGGACAAGTTCATTCTTATCATTATCCACCACCGTCACACCTGATTTCTTTGGTACTACTTGTACCGGGCTCACCCACTTACTATCGGATATGGGGTAGATAACACCCATGTCCAAAAGCTTTAGTATCTCCTTTTTCACAACTTCCATCATGGGAGGGTTCAAATGACGTTGCGCTTCCCTTGTAGGCTTTGCATCGTCCTCCAAACGGATTTTGTGCATACAAACGGCAGGACTTATACCCTTGATATCATCAATTGTCCATCCTATGGCCGTCTTGTACTTCCTTAGCACCCTTAGAAGTTTTTGCTCCTGTAAATCACTAAGCTCGTTAGACACAATCACAGGTAAATCTTCCTTGTCACCCAAGTATAAGTACTTTAAGTGATCGGGAAGAGGTTTCAATTCTAACTTTGGAGATTTAATAATGGAAGGTACAAGTATACTTCTATGAGATCTAAGAAATTGAACAACTCTCTAACTAGTTCATTTGAGTCATTTGAACTAGTTATGGTGAAGATGAATAAGGTTGATATGAAAGTGCTCATATGGCTAACCATTAGTTAAATATTGTTGAACCAACTAAGTGTACACGTTTAGGTACGGTTACTCAAACCTAAATGAAGTTAACTTTCATTTGTGTATAACAAGCTAAGTTCGATCTAATGGTTTAAAGATATTAGCTTGAATCTAATCAGGTTTTTATCTAATGGTGAATATTAAATGCTTTGTTACCAAGGTAACTTAAATTCCAACCCTGATTTGGAGACTATATAAAGGAGAACTCTAGCAATTGGGAAACCTAATCCCCACACCTCCTGTGTGATACTAGTTGTAAAAGCTAGAGTCGATTCTCCTTTAACCTTAGGTTTTTCACGAAACCCTGTAGGTTAACGACTTAAATACTTCATTGGGATTGTGAAGCCAGACCCAACTATTTTCTCTGTAGTTGCGTGATCTGATCTTGCTGTTTCTATCGTGTTTGAGTATAATCGTAAGATTGTCTTGAGATTTATATCTCCGATAGGCAAGATAAAAAAGTAGTCACAAACAACTCCGTCTCATCGTTTGTGATTCCACAATATCTTGTTTCGTTAATCTATTAAGATTATTGTGAGGTGATTGATAATTCTAGGCTATTCTTCGGGAGTATAAGTGCGGGTTATCAATTGGTTCTTGTTCACCTTGATTTATCAAAAGATGGAACAAAAACTCATATGTATATTTGTGGGAGACATATTTATCTATTCAATAGACTTTTATATCAAGTGTTCGACTTTGGGTCGTAGCAACTCTTAGTTGTGGGTAAGATCAACTAAGGGAATCAAGTGCGTAGTATCCTGCTGGGATCAGAGACGTAAGGAGCACGACTGTACCTTGAATAAGTGTGAGATTGATTAGGGTTCAACTACATTCCAGACCGAAGTTAGCTTTGTAGTAGGCTAGTGTATGTAGTGTATTAATACAATGTGGTGTTCAAATCTGGACTAGGTCCCGGGGTTTTTCTGCATTTGCGGTTTCCTCGTTAACAAAACTTCTGGTATCTGTGTTATTTCTTTTCCGCATTATATTTTGTTATATAATTGAAATATCACAGTTTGTGCATTGAATCGATCAATTGGTAAATCCAACCTTTGGTTGTTGATTGAAATTAATTGATCCTTGAACATTGGTCTTTGGTACCGTTCAAGTTATTTATCTTATATTCAATCAGGCTCGCTGTTGATGGTGGATTTTCGACAAAGGTCAAAATCGTAAAATCACGATACTGCATGTTTCTGACCTGGCTTCAGGAACGCATGTGACGATTCATATTTTACGATCCGTGAACCGTTTCACGATCTCTGATCGAGTTCCTCTCAGGGCCATGATGAATATGATTCTCGAAAGGCCTCCCACTAGCTGAGCGTTCGATGTTGCGCATTTCATCATGACCTCTATATAGATGTAGGATCAGAATATCGCAACATTAATATCCTTGCGAAATCCTTTAACGACACACTACGAAGATATCGCAAATTGGTAATAAAAATGACGCAACGGATGAGACAGCCTGAACACGAGAAAGATATGAAGACCTAGCGAGATTTAGAAGTGTTGCGAGATTTAACATTTGAATACTTGCGATAATGTCGCAAACCAGATCCGAAAATAAAGGACAGTTTAGCTGTCATCCACTATGTAATATCCTATATAAAGGACCGAGTAGGCTTAAGAAATGAGAGATCTTTTTAGAGTGGAGGGAAAGTTTTGAGGAGAGAGAAAGTCGAGAGCGATAGTTGTATTCCCGATTTCATTTCCCCTTTGTAAAATTCTTAAACTCAATTAATAAAAAGTTTGATTGTTGATCTTAAAGATGTGTTGAATGTTATGAATTCTTGTGAGGGATGTATTGTAGGATTTCCTACAATCACAGCAGAATAGCATGATTGGGCGGTCCTCCTACATAATTGTTTGTTGAGAGGGATTAACGCCTTCAGGACGTCGGCGATACTCGTTGTTCCCCGACTACATAGAGACTCCTCTCTACATACAAGAAAGATTGGGCGGTCCTCCTACATAATTGTTTGTGGAGAGGGCTTAACGCCTTTAGGACGTCGGCGATAGTCGTTGTTCCCTGACTATGTAGAGATACCGTGTATAGATTCAGGCGGATCTCCTACATAATTATTTGTTGAGGGGGCTAAACGCCTTCAGGACGTTAACAACGTTGCACGATTGTTCCCTGACTATGCACCTTTCAAAAAGAGTTTGATGCTTCAACTATCTCATATCTCGATTCTACAATAGATTAATTCTACCGTGACATTCGCCACTGCATTCCTAGAAAATAATCTATTATATCTCATTACTCCGTTCCATGAATCCCCGACTGACTACATGGATTAGTAATAGATATCCAATTCATCTCATTACCCCATTCCATGAATTCCCCGACTGAATTCATGGATTAGTAATAGATGCACAATCCATAATTATTGCTCCGTTTCATGAATCATTCTCCGCTGAATTTCATGAATTAGTAATAATTACTCAACAATCGGGCATCTAGACTATCACCGAGTAAGCCCCAATAAAATGGTGCAAGTGTACTCAACAATGATGCACGAACGAGCACCCAAATGCACGAACAAGCATTCGGAAATATGGACAAATGAGGAATCCTACACAAAACGGGAGAGAGAAAATAATAATCAAAAATAGAAAAAAGGCGCCTAGGGACCGGGCCCACCGGCCGGCCGGTCATGCCGCCGTGGCCGGTCCCCCACGCCTCTTCCCTTTATTTTTCTTATTTTCCTATGAACGATTATAAGAAGAGGTACTTACATCAACTTCTTCTTCAACGCTCGATTCAAGGACTGTTTGTTAGCAGCAGTGAATTGAAGACCGTCAAGGCTCGATGGGGAAAAGTTCTGAAACGAAGTAACAAACATTGTTTTCATGATCCTAATTGCACGGAAAAAAAAAGTCATGGTATAGGGAACGTTAACAACTCACCAAAGAAACAGTCGGGGACTTTACAGTGTTCGGTATCATTCTATAATCCTTATTTCTGGATTCTCCACCCCGAAGACTTACTGCTATTTCTGAGTAATCCACATCGATCCGAGGTCTCACAACACGACCGTCCTATGGATATTTCAATCTTGGCCGAGCGGAGACCATCTCAATAGTATGTTCTTTTGAGGGAGTCCGAGCAGCTATTACAAAGTCATGAAGGCGTTCAAGTTGCTGAGTCCAGAAACCGATATAATCTGGAGTTTCATACGTGGCTCGGTTAGAGCAAGGAAACATATATTCACGACCATTCAGTATGAAGGATCTCTCACCATCACTCAGAGGTCCCAGAAGTACCATTTCTTGAATTTGCATCCGTAGAGATGTCATCTCTGGAAACATCATCTCTGGAAGTGTCATCATGGGAGTCAGTCATTCTTGCAAAGTGGTTGTGACAGATGCATAACATTTCTACTCCAACACCTCGTTCATACAAAGCGCAGGATTCAACAAACAACGAATCATGGAATAAATGTGCTCACAACAACGTCTACAAAAATGGTAACTTTCAACCCTTACATGTTTATGATTCCACTAACAGTAGTGATTGTGATACAACAGTTAATACTTCCAAAATTTTCTCGTCTCCCCGAACCTGCAAACACGAGCAAAATTTTTATTCAAAATCATAACTTGATTTTCATGTGAGCAATCCACAAAATTTTCACAGTATGAGCGACTCACCGAGTGAACACTCATTGGTTTTGTGCATACACTATCAGATCACAAAATCCATACAAACAATATTTTATCAAAAATTGTTTACTTCTAGCAATTGCTGAAAATCAAAATTTGATTTCACATAAATTTTGACTGTGTGAACATTCACTGGTTTTTCAAAATTTGGACAGACGTCCATTATACAATTGTTAAAACTCACGTACAAACATTATTTCACCGTGAATATTTATCTACTTTCAACAGTTGTTCAAAATCAAAACATTGATTTTACAAAAAATATATTTCTTAACGTGAAACTCACGTAACTTTGAAAATATATGTATATATATATTTGCTCCCTCTCGCGAGCATCCGTATTTGAAACGAGAGCATATTTTCAAAAAATTTATGAAAGCTCACATATCGAAAATAAAAAATTTCATGAAAGCTCATAGACAAATTTTTTATTACTAACAGACGCACGTCTATTAAAAAGAAAAAAACTTTTTTTTCTCTCGTCCGAGCATCCAACTTTGAAACGAGAATATATTCCATTTTGTGAAATCTCACAAATTTAAAAAAAAAAAAAAAAAAAAAAAACCTCTTATGTTAGGGATCATTGTTTGTTTCTTAAACTAGCAAACGAACATCCGTTCCTAAAACAAGGATTTTCCTTTTGGGCCCGGCCCACAAACGCTAAACCGACCAAAACTAGGCGTCTGATCGTCCAAATCAGCAGTGCTTCATCTCTTCGTGCTCACGGGATGACGCTCTATCATACTATTAGGGTCCTTTCTTGAGCATTTGCTCGTACATGACACCATTGGAGCAAATCGAGGATTCTGAAAATACCTTTGTACGACCGAGTTCAACTGCTTATTTCGTCGACTGGAAAATCACCATCTAATGCGGAACATGACTGTCCCTCACTAAGCAGGGGACTTAATGTTGATGGTGGATTTTCGACAAAGATCAAAATCATAAAATCATGATACTGCATGTTTCTGACCTGGCTTCAGGAACGCATGTGACGATTCATATTTTACGATCCGTGAACCGTTTCACGATCTCTGATTGAGTTCCTCTCAGATCCATGATGAATATGATTCTCGAAAGGCCTCCCACTAGCTGAGCGTTCGATGCTACGCATTTCATCATGACCTCTATGTAGAATAACATGATTGGGCGGTCCTCCTACATAATTGTTTGTTGAGAGGCTTAACGCCTTCAAGACGTCGGCGATACTTGATGTTCCCTGACTACATAAAGACTCCTCTCTACATAGAAGAAAGATTGGGCGGCTCTCCTAAATAATTGTTTGTTGAGGGGGCTAAATGCCTTCAGGACGTTAACAACGCTGCACGATTGTTCCCTGACTATGCACCTTTCAGAACGAGTATGATGCTTCAACTATCTCATATCTCGATTCTACAATAGAATAATTCTACCGTGACATTCGCCACTGAATTCCTAGAAAATAATATATTATTTCTCATTACTCTGTTCCATGAATCCCCGGCTGACTCCATGGATTAGTAATAGATAACCAATTCATCTCATTACCCCGTTCCCTGAATTCCCCGGCTGAATTCATGGATTAGTAATAGATGCACAATCCATAATTATTGCTCCGTTTCATGAATCATTCTCCACTGAATTTCATGAATTAGTAATAATTACTCAACAATCGGGCATCTGGACTATCAACGAGTAAGCCCCAATAAAATGGTGCAATTATACTCAACAATGATGCACGAACGAGCACCCAAATGCACGAACGAGCATTCAGAAATATGGACAAATGAGGAATCCTACACAAAATGGGAGAGAGAAAATAATAATAAAAAATAAAAAGAGGTGCCTAGGGACCGGGCCCACTGTCGTGGTCGGTCCCCCACGCCGCTTCCCTTTATTTTTCTTATTTTCCTATTTTCATGAACTCATGAAAACTCCTTCATTCGAGCAACTTTCCTCGTTTGAGCAAAACTCACGGTTTCTCCATATTTTCACGGTTTCATGAAAAATAATAAAATAAGGAAAGGTGTCGCGGGACTAGGCTACTAGCCGGCCGGCCATGCCCTAGCCGTGGCCGGTCCCACACCTTGCAATCCCTTATTTTCATAATTATTATTTCCCTCATCTCATGAAACTCCTCCGTTTGAGCAAAAATCATGGTTTCTTCATATATTCTCAAATATTGCTCAAACCATGAAAAAGCCAAAAACTCAAATGGTCACATGACCGACTAGGCTACTCACACAAAATATTAAAATATTATTATTTTAATATTTTCAAAATTTTGATCAAACGAGCAAAGTCCTACTTGCTCATTTGAGCGAAATCAAGAATTTCAGTCAAAGATCAAACTCTTCTAAAAATCCAAAATATTGCTCAAACGCACACCAGAAAATACCAAAACTTTCAGGACTGAGACACAAATATTATGGTGACCTGGGCATGCTTCCTTGACCAACCAAGGTCGGCCCAAAGGCTTGCAAGGATCCGGTCCCACACATTCTTATAATTTTGACCTAATTTGCTCGATTGTTCATATTGGGTCTAAACTCTTTCCAACAACTTGGAATTTGCTCAAACGACCATCAGCTGGTCCCACGACCACCAAGGGCCGGTTTCATGCCCTCTTTGTCGGTCCCTCACTTCTCCATAAATTATGTTTTATTACCTAATGCTCAGACGAGCACTATTTTAATAAATGATGAAACCGGCATTTGATCATCCTTCTTTCACCAACCGGTTAACTAAGGACCCTGGTACACGCTCACTCGAGCACTTGGGCACCACATGGTCGTCCATCATCCCATGTGGTCGGTCCCTCCCTCACTCATGACCCTATTTTCAGCAATTCATCAATTGACGAACAATTGATCAAAAATTAGGGTTTCGAACAAACGCTCCACAAATCATCATTCTGAGCAAGTTCAAACACTAATAAATTTATGTTGATCCATTAATCAACATTCAGATTAAATACATAATATTTGGTAGACTACCAATATTTTAATTAATATTTTATTGGGTCACGTTACCAATAAATAATTCTTCGAATTGAGCAATACTTGCTCAGTTGCTAGAATATTGATCCAACTATCAATATTCAGTAATTTGTCGAATTGAGCAACACTTGCTCAGTTGCTCGAATATTGATCCAACTATCAATATTCAGTAATTTATCAGTAATTCGTCTAATTGAGCAATACTTGCTCAGTTGCTCGAATATTGATCCAACTATCAATCTTCAGTAATTTGTCGAATTAAGCAATACTTGCTCAGTTGCTCAAATATTGATCCAACTATCAATATTCAGTAATTTATCGATGCTCAGTTGCTCGAATTTACAATATTTGCTCAGACGAGCAATATCTAAGAACGTCTAACATGTTCAATCCATGAATCAATGAGCATTCGATCACTCATGCTCGATTCAACAAAACTTAGACTCACTGTCTAATAAGTCGACGACTGACTAATCAAATACACGTCTGATTCGCAGACTCCACGTTCGTGAAACATCAATCACGTCACATGGGGGGATATTACTTAGGGTTTTGGTCTGGCGGCCTACGGCACGTGTGTTCATCCACGATGAGAAATGTGAGTAAGTCGTGCAAACGGTTGAAGGAGTTATCAAAGTAATGGGCGGACGGTTAACCAAGTCTCCGCACGACATGGAACTGGTTTTACCACAATCTCCCACTTTCCCACTCTTTCACTCATGAAACCGTCATACTTATTGGGATCAATGTGTTGACAGTATAAATAAGTTCTGAATTGATGACTAAAGGAGACAACATTAGTTTTACACGAAAACAATCATCTACACACAAGTCCTCTCGATCAAACTTATTTCACATACTTGCAGAAACCTTCAACACATCCACAATCCTTGATCATCATTGATCCCACAATTCTCAGCTTCCCTCCTACAGATCAACCCATCTCACTCTTTGTGACCGAATTGACTCTGGAATGACCATTGACTTGATTTAGGCCGAAGTCCTAAAGATTGATCTCTTGAACTCAAAGCACTCCTGTGCAGTGCATCTGTGTGGGTTAAGTAGTTTGCTCAGTTGAGGAGTCTCGCCCGAACCGTCATCTCTTCACTTCCCTAAAAAACCAGCAAATCATTTTTCCCCATCTACACTCGCAAATTCTTATTTGTTTTATCGCGGATTGAATTGAGAAATTGAGATATAAATCTTTGATATACTTTTCTTAAGGTTGAGTCTAACTGTCTAGTTGATTCTCTTGAAAGTATATTCGAGTTAGTCCATACAGATTGCTAAGCGAAATATTGGGTGAGGTTGTTAGACCCCCGTTTTTTCAGTCTTCTAACTAAGATTATTAACAAAGAACTTGTTAGAGGTGTTCCCAAAATCAATGCTAAGATTGAAGGTGTATGTGGTGCCTCTCAAAAGGGTAAATAAACGAAAGTTCCACATAAATCATCTCGAGATATTCTCACTAAATCTCCACTTGATTTAATTCATATGGATCTCTTTGGACCAATTCAACAACCTATTGTGTCTGGAAAGAAATATGCTTTGGTTATGGTAGATGATTACACCAGATTCACTTGGGTAACTTTTTTGGCTCACAAGAATGAAACCATCAGTGAATTCAAGATTATTGTTAATAGAATCCAGAATGAACAGGGTCGCAAACTAAAGAAAATTAGAAGCGATCGTGGCACGAAATTCAAGGACACCAAAGTGTTTGAATACTTTGAATCTATTCCCCAATACTCTCCACCCATTACTTCACAAACTAATGGAGTTGCAGAAAGAAAGAATAGGAACATTCAGGAAATGGCAAGAGTAATGCTCCATAACAAAAACTTACCGTTGAAGTTTTGGGGAGAGGCGGTTTTTACAGCTTGCTACTTGATTAATCGTGTTTACTTACGGTCAAAGACCTTAAACACTCCCTATGAGTTGTGGTACGGTAAGAAACCCAACCTACACTATCTTAGAGTGTTCGGCAGCAAGTGTTACATTCTAAAGGACCGTGAACAAAAAGGGAATTTTGTCTCGAAAAGCGGTGAAGGTATATTTCTTGGCTATGCATCTGATATTCGTGGTTTCCGAGTTTTTAATCTCAGAATCCAAGTCATGATGGAATCTGCAAATGTTATCATTGATGATATAAGTAATTTTCGTCATGATGACTCTCCTGCTGAATTGCCTCCAACCGACACAATTGAGAAAATCAAAGAAATCCCAGAATCAGTAGAAGTTATTCCAACAGTTACTGATCCTGATGTTTCTAGTGATGATGAGAAAAGCCCTAGTCAGGTTGTTCTTGTTGAACAAGAACGTGCCCCTTCGCGGCATCTCTGGGTTCAAAGAAATCATGATACTAAAAGTATTATTGGTGGGAGAAATTCTATAGCTAAGACGAGAGGACAACTTCAAAATATTTGTAATTTTGGTTGTTATCTATTGCAAGTAGAACCTAGAAATATTGATGAATCTCTTAGAGATTCCTTTTGGATGAATGCAATGCATAAAGAGTTAAATCAGTTTCAATGACAATATGTATGGAAGCTCGTACCTTGTGCCCCCAATATCAATATTGCTGGTACTAAATGGATATTCAAGAACAAGTCTGATGAATTTGGCACCATTGTCAGAAACAAATCTAGACTTGTCGCTCAGGGATATTCACAGGTTAAAGGAATCGACTTTGACGAAACCTTTGTTGTTGTGCCACGCCTTGAGTCATTCGGTTATTATTAGCTCATTCTTGTTTTCTTAAGGTTAAACTATTTCAAATGGACATTAAATCCTCTTTTCAAAATGGAAATTTAAAGGAAGAGGTCTATGTCGCTCAACCTAAGGGATTCTAAAACCCCGATTTCCCAGATCATGTCCTTAAGCTTAATAAGGTATTATATGGGTTAAAACAAGCACCTCGTGCCTGGTTCGAAAAACTGACTACTTTCCTCTTTAGGAAAGGTTTTTCGAGAGGTGGAGCTGATAAAACGTCGTTCACCAAATGGAGTGGGAAAGATGTTGTTATCGCTCAAGTCTATGTAAATGATATCATCTATGGGTCAACATCTGAGAAACTTGCAAAAGATTTTCAAGTCTCTCTTGGCAAGGAGTTTGAAATGAGCAATGTTGGTGAATTAAAATTCTTTTTGGGTTTACAAATTCAACAACACAAGGATGGAATTTACTTATCTCAAGAAAAATATGCAAGAGATCTTGTAAGAAGATTTGGTCTTGATAAGTAAACTCCAAAACTGACTCCTATGCCCACCACGGGTAAACTACATCGAGATGAGAAAGGTGTAAATGTGGATCAAAAACTCAATCGATCTATCATTGGAAGTCTTTTATATCATACATCCAATAGACATGATATTGATTTTAGTGTTGGTTATTGTGCTAGGTTTCAGGCAAATCTAAAGGAATCTCATTTTGCAGCCGCGAAAAGGATCATATGATATGTCAATCACACGGTCGGGTATGGTCTATCTTACACTTTTGATACTAACACTGATCTTTCTGCATATTCAAATGTTGATTGGGCATGATGTGTGGAAGACAGAAAAAGTACATCAGGGGGTTTCTACTATGTAGGATTGAATCTTGTGGCTTGGCATAGCAAGAAACAAAATTCACAATCCCTGTCTACATGTGATGCAAAATATATTGCTGCAAGCTCATGATGTACTCAACTTCTCTGGATGAAACAAATGCTTGCTGAAACTGGAATAATGAAGATCTTTTGTGACAACTCAAACGCGATTCGAATCACTGAGAATCCCGTTGAGCACTCAAGAACTAAGCACATTGATATAAGGTATCATTTTATTCGAGATCTATATGAAAATGGTATCATAAATATGGAATTTGTGCCTTTCGAACAACAATTGGCTGACATTCTCACCAAACCATTAGATACTGCTACATTTCAACACTTACGACAGTCTATTGGTGTTGTTTTGGTTCATTAGTCTTTTCTAAACTCTTGCCTTTGCACTTATCTCGATCTGTTTGGAAATTGAGTTTGGAATTCCAGTTTAAGTGTTACTTTATTTCTGCATTTGTTTCAGTAGTTGAATTTATGTTGAGTATCTTAGTGTTTGTCCAAAGAAATCCTTCTTTTCTTGTAAAAGTAAGGTCGCTCTTGTTGTTCTTTCGGGAATGACATTTAATGGGGGAGAGTTCTTAATTGAACTTGTGGTTAATTGCCAAATATTTTTTGGGGAGTGCGGCTGTGGAATATTGTAGGAGTTATCTTGTATATTTATAAACTCCTTGATGAATACACTAAGTTTCGACTATGTGAAATCATCGAAACAAGTTGGTATGCTGTTCTCTTTTGGTCATGAAGTATCTCTATGAAAATTTCATGAGGATCCCACTAGTTTTCGTACCTTTGCCAATTTATATTGACAAAAATGGGGAGAATTTATGTGTAGTTCAGACTACAAATACATATGGTTTACGGATCATTATGTAAGGGGACTGGTTTTCATTGTGAGATGAAGTACTGACTAAGGGGGAGCAATACATATCACCATAGTATTGTTGTCAAAGTTGTGATACAATTGAACTTTTATGCCGTGTAATGATATTATGACACTGTATAACAATGATTGAGAGCAACTGTTTTCTCATTGTTATTGCTACGGATATTCAAGAACTATGATGCTAAGTTGAACACATTTAGAATCATTGGAGTACTTGGAAGTGACGAAGATTTCGAGTAATGTTGAAGAACCAAGGAGATCAAGCATTTGGATGAGAAGCTACAAAGTTTATTTTTTTTCTAATCCATATGTATTGATAGTTTTTTCACTAAAATTGAAAAAGGGGGAGATTGTTAGAGCACTGCTCGGTCGAACTCGTAAGAGTTACTATCTCAAGCTTGGTTTTCAATGTTAGTGATCAAAACTATAAGTCTTGATTTCTAGTCTACTTATAGTGATGTCTCGGACTAGGATAGATTGTGTAGTTGAGCATTAGACTTCACGGCGTTCATCAATTGAAGACGAAGAACTACTAAGGAGAGCTTGTGGAACTTCATCAACAAAAGGTATGTGGAGCCTAAAACTCATCTATCACTTGGAAAGTCTATTTCTAATCTATCTCCTATATTGAGACAAAAGTCGTATTACTATATAGTTGTTGATTATACACATTTGAGATTTCGAGCTGAGTTTAACTCGCTTACATATTTCTCGAAATATGTGTTGGTAAGCTTTCGCTTCAACCAAGTTCATCTTATATTCTCGACGAAAGTCAAAAGATGATCATGTGAAAATTGCTTTGATGCTAATAGTGTGTGAAAACGGCTATTGTCATCCTCTAAGAAAGTTTCAATGATTGAAATAGAGTTTAGAATACTTAACCATCATTGGATTATGAACATAGTGTGCATTCTTGCATGTATGTGATCCATGACCGGAACTAAAGTATGCATACATGTATGCGTACTTGTAGTTGTGAAATTCCGTGTACCAAATACACATACCTGTACGCATACTTGCGTAAGGTATAGGTCCGGGAATTTCTGTTGGGTTTTGGAAGTGTACCTAAGTATGCGTACATATTCGCATACTGGCAAACCCAAACTCAGACCGGCTACTTAGGTATGCGTACCCGTATACATACTTGAGTGGTTAAAGTTCTAAAATCGGTTGGCTCATGAACTAATACATTTATATATTAAGGAATGCATTCTTTGCAAACCGTGGCTATAATGTTCATGAATTGATTCGAGTGAATCAAACGGATTTTGCTTCAATTGTGTTCTTGTATACTTCTATGAGAATATAGCAATTGAACAACTCTTTAACTAGTTTCATTTGATTCATTTGAACTAGTTGTGGTTAAGATGAATAAGGTTGATATGAGAGTGTTCATATAACTAACCTTGGTTAACTACTGTTGAGCCAACATGGTGTACACGTTTAGGTACGGTTACTTAAACCTAAATGAAGGTACACTTCATTTGTGTATAGCAAGCTAAGTTCGATCTAACGGTTGAAAGATATTAGCTTGAATCTAATAAGGTTTTCATCTAACGGTGAATATTGAATGCTTTGTTACCAAGGTTACTTAGATTGCAAACCCTAATTTGAAAACTATATAAAGGTGAACTCTAACAACTGAGAAACCTAATCCCCACACCTCATGTGTGATACTAGTTGTATAAGCTACAGTCAATTCTCCTTTAACCTTAGGTTTTTCACGAAACCCTGTAGGTTAACGACTTAAAGACTGCATTGGGATTGTGAAGCCATGCCCAACTATTTTCTCTGTAGTTGCGTATTCTGATCTTGCCCTGTTCTATCGTATCGAGTACTATCTTCTCTAAGATTTGCTCGAGATTGATTCTCCGATATGCAAGTTAAAAAGTAGTCACAAACATCTTCGTCTCATCCTTTGTGATTCCACAATATCTTGTTTTGCTACCATACGATTAAGACTATTGTGAGGTGATTGACAATACTAGGCTGTTCTTCGGGTATATAAGTCCGGTTTATCAATTGGTTCATGTACACCTTGATTTATCAAAAGACGGAACTGAAAAAGAGGGGTACAACAACCACACCCAATATTTCGATTAGCAATCTGTATGGACTAACTCCAATATACTTTCAAGAGAATCAACTAGGGTACATTATTTATATGTCCCTACTTTTGACACCTAATAAATATGTCCTTATACAACAATAAATATGTCCCTACTTTTTTATAACCTTATCTATTTAATATTAGATTACCTTAATACCCTCACCCATATAATATTTTTCTTTATTTCAAAATACAACAAATTTCTTTCTCTACCACTTCACCACCTCCACTAGCACCACCACCACCAACATTCAACTACCATTCCACCATCACCGTTCAACAACCACCAACTACCAACCGCCACCACCACTAATATTCCACCACCACTCCTTCACCACCACCATTACACCACCACCAGTCCTCCACCACCACTAGTCTGTTGCCGCCACCACCACTAGTTCTTCGCCGCCTCCGCCGCCACCACTGGTTCAAATATTTTTGTATCAACAACAATAGTTGATCCAAATAAAAATAGAACCAAAAGTAGAAGTTTATCTAGTTTAGGGGATCAACAACGATAATTGATCCAAGAAAAAAGGATAAACAGTAGAAGTTGATCCATGTAAAATGGAGTGAACTTGGCATGAGTCGAACACGCATCACCTGACATGGAGTCAGTCATGCTACCATTGCACCACAAGTTCAACATTGGAAGAAATTTACATGATTTAAACTACAAAGCATGATTTAAACTACAAGCATAATTATACTTATCCAATGAAATATCGTCAACAATAGGAGTTCAAAGGATCAACAACAGTAGTTGATCCCATATAGATGGATCAACAACCATAGTTGATCCAATAAAAAATTGGGTCAACAACGGGAGTTTATCCCACAAAATGGATCAACAACAACAATTGATCCCATAAAAACATATAAACAACAACAAATTGATCATTACCTGTAGATTCATAAACACCAACAGCTTCAAGACCAGCTTCAAAACCAATCTCGACAACTACAACAACCAGAACCACCATTCTACTACTATTTCCATGACTAATTTCTCATTGGTACCTCTCCACCATTACCGCCACCAACAAATCACACATCTCCAGCACCACCACCACCACCACCAAAACAACCACAACCAAAATCCAACACCAATTTCATCATTCCAACCAAAACCACCATAGTTGATCTAATAAAAAATTGGGTCAACAACATGAGTTGATCCAAAATATATGGATCAACAACCATAGTTGATCCAAAATATATGGATCAACAACCATAGTTGATCCAATATCACTTTGCACTGCTTCAACCTAGATAACCACCATATTTCATTCAAAGAATAGGCTTCAATCTCTGTAACAACAACTCATACCAACACTGCCACCAACAAATCACACATCTCCAGCACCACCACCACCACCAAAACAACCACAACCAAAATTCAACACCAATTTCATCATTCCAACCAAAACCACCATAGTTGATCCAATAAAAAAATTGGGTCAACAATAGGAGTTGATCCAAAATATATGGATCAACAACCATAGTTGATCCAATATCACTGCCTGCTTCAACCTAGATAACCACCAACAAATCACACATCTCCAGCACCACCACCACCACCACCACCACCAAAACAACCACCAAAACAACCAAAATCCAACACCAATTTTATCATTCCAGCCAAAACCACCTCCGTCTACATCATCAATTTCTTAGTTCTAAACTATTCTAATCTACGTCACAATCACTCACAATACCACCAGTACTGAAAGAAACATACCTCATCCGCCGTCGCTGCTATACCACCACCACCACCAACAACCTAAATTAGTTTTCAAAAATTTCAAAATTCAAACCTAAAATTAAAGTTGAATCTTACCAGTTTCAGTTTCAGAATGAACAAAGCTCGAGATCAAACTCACCGGATCTGAATCTTTAACTCGTAATCCACTCGAAACTATCAAATCGAGATCCAAAATCAAATTAATCTTTGTATCTGGTTTGAAATCATTTGAAATCGAAAGCATAATCGTAATAGATAGATTTCTAGAGACCGGCGGTATCATCTAACGGCTGAAGATCTTCGGTGGCTGCTCGTGTTGGCTGTGGTGGTGGCATCGATGGAGATCGTGGTGGTGGTGAGAGGCGATGGAGATGATGGTGGTGAGAGCGTTGAATTTTTTTTCTTCGGTGTTAAAAATTAAGAATTGTAGAAGAAGGAAATAAGAGAGGGAGGTTAAATAAGGAATTATAACAATTGTGTTTTTAAAAGTATTTTCAATTATGCCATCAGGGACATTTGTAAAGTCTGTTAGGGATAATTGTGAAGACCCATCAAAAGGAGGGACAATAATTCAATTACCACAATCAACTAAACTCAATCTTAATAAACTATATCAAAGAGTTATATTCTTTCTCGATTCAATTCTTACTCAAGCAAATAGAAATCTGCGAGTCTAATTGAATACAAGAGAAATAACTTGGATGGTACCAAAGACCAATATCCAAGTGTCAATCAATGTAAATCAACAACCAAAGGTTGGATATTCTAATTGATTGAACTTAACGCACAACCTGTGATTTTTCAATTATATAACAAAATATAATGCGGAATAGAAATAACACAGACACCAGAATTTTGTTAACGAGGAAACCGCAAATGCAGAAAACCTCGGGACCTAGTCCAGATTGAACACACTGTATTAAGCCGCTACAGACACTAGCCTACTACAAACTAACTTCGGTCTGGACTGTAGTTGAACCCCAATCAATCTCACACTGATCCAAGGTACATTTGCGCTCTTTACGTCTCTGATCCCAGCAGGATACTACGCAGTTGATTCCCTTAGTTGATCTCACCCACAACTAAGAGTTGCTACGACCCAAAGTCGAAGACTTTAATAAACAAATCTGTATCACACAGAAAACTCTACAGTAATAGATAAATCTGTCTCCCACATAAATACCTACGAGTTTTGTTCCATCTTTTGATAAATCAAGGTGAAGAGGAACCAATTGATAACCTAGACTTATATTCCCGAAGAACAACCTAGTATTATCAATCACCTCACAATAATCTTAATCGACGCGGCGAAAGAAGATATTGTGGAATCACAAACGATGAGACGAAGATGTTTGTGACTACTTTTATATCTTGCCTATCGGAGATATCAATCTCAAGCCAATCGTTACGATTGTACTCAATACGATAGAAACAGCAAGATCAGATCACACAACTACAAGAAAGTAGTATCGGTCTGGCTTCACAATCCCAATGAAGTATTTAAGTCGTTAACCTACAGGGTTCACGGAGAAATAACCAACTCAAGTACGCGGAATAGGTTCGCGGACTTAAGTTCCCGGAAGAAATTTACAAACTCCAGCAGATTTTCTCGGGATGAGTACCTACGGTAGTTCGCGGACTGGGTTCGCGAACTGGATTCGCGGACTATTATTCTGGTTTTCCTGATCACAATGTAAGCATACTGCGGTTCAAGGAATAAGTACTTATACATGTATGCATTTCCACACAATGCTTATATCCAACAATGGTTATATAATCTAAACTCTCATTTCAATCATTGAAACATTCTTAGAGGACGTTATATAGTTGTTATTCACAAACTATTTTTCGCCAAAGCCATTTTCAAAGTGATTGAAACATAACATGACTTTCGTCACTAGGTAAAGATGAACTTGGCCAAAGCGAAAGCTTACTAACATATATTTCGAGAAATATATAGGCGAGATAAACTCGGTTCTAAATAGCAAATGTGTATCATCAAATTCTATATAGCAAAATCGACTTTTGTCTCAAGATAGGAGATAGAGTAGATAGGCTTTTGAGTGATAGATAAGTTCAAGTCTCCACATACCTTTTAGTCGATGAAGTTCCACCAGTTCCTTGAGTAGTTCTTCGTCTTGTATGATGATCGCCATGGAGTTCTTGAGCTTAACTACACTTTCCACCCTAGTCCGAGACTTAGCTATAGTAGACTAGAAATCAAGACTTATAGTTTTGACCACTAACATTGACAAACATGCTTGAGATAGCAACGCATGCGAGTTCGATTGATCAGTGCTCTAACAGGAACAAAACTCGTAGGTATTTCTGTGGGAGACAGATTTATCTATTCCAATAGATTTTTTTTGTGAGACAGATTTGTTTATCAAGTCTTCGACTTTGGGTCATAGCAAATCTTGGTTGTGGGTGAGATTAGCTAAGGGAATCAAGTACGTAGTATCCTGCTGGGATCAAATACATAAGGAGCACGACTGTACCTAGAATCGTAGCAACTCTTGGTTGTGGGTGAGATCAGCTAAGGGAATCAAGTGCGTAATATCCTGCTGGGATCAGAGACGTAAGGAGCACGACTGTACCTTAAATCGGTGTGAGATTGATTAGGGTTCAACTACATACTAGTCCGAAGTTCATTGGTAGTAGGCTAGTGTTTGTAGTGGCTTAATACAGTGTGGTGTTCAAAGCTGGACTAGGTCCTGGGGTTTTTCTGCATTTGCGGTTTTCCTCGTTAACAAAATTCTGGTGTGTGTGTTATTTCTTTTTCGCATTATATTTTGTTATATAATTGAAATATCATAGTCAATCAATTAGATAATCTAACCTTTGGTTGTTGATTTAAATTGATTGACACTTGAACATTGGTCTTTGGTACCGTTCAAGTTGTTTCACATAATAATCAGGCTCGCGGATTTCTATCTGTTTGATTTGCTGATTACATTGTGAAATAGAGATATAAATTCTTTGATATACTTTTCTCTAGATTGAGTCTAACTATCTAGTTGATGAAAAAGCGGGGGTACAACAACCACACGCAATATTTCGATTAGTAATCTGTATGGACAAACTCTAATATACTTTCTAGAGAATCAACTAGACAGTCAGACTCAATCCAGATAAAAAGTATATCAAAGAGTTTATATCTCAATCTCTGGATTTGATATATACTCAAGCAAATAGAAATCTGCGAGTCTTTATCAAATACTAGAGAGATAACTTGGATGGTACCAAAGACCAATATCCAAGTGTCAATCAATTTAAATCAACAACCAAAAGGTCGGATATTCTAATTGATTGAACAACGCACAACCTGTGATATTTCAATTATATAACAAAATATAATGCGGAAAAGAAATAACACAGACACCAGAATTTTGTTAACGAGGAAACCGCAAATGCAGAAAAACCCCGGGACCTAGTCCAGATTGAACACACACTGTATTAAGCCGCTACAGACACTAGCCTACTCCAAACTAACTTCGGTCTGGACTGTAGTTGAACCCCAATCAATCTCACACTGATCCAAGGTACAGTTATGCTCCTACGTCTCTGATCCCAGCAGGATACTACGCACTTGATTCCCTTAGCTGATCTCACCCACAACTAAGAGTTGCTACGACCCTAAGTCGAAGACTTTAATAAACAAATTTGTATCACATAGAAAAATCTACGGTAATAGATAAATCCGTCTCCCACGAATATACCTACGAGTTTTGTTCCGTCTTTTGATAAATCAAGGTGAACAGGAGCCGATTGATAACCCGGACTTATATTCACGAAGAACAGCCTAGTATTATCAATCACCTCACAATAGTCTTAATCGACGCAGCGAAAAAAGATATTGTGGAATCACAAACGACGAGACGAAGATGCTTGTGACTACTTTTTATCTTGCCTATCGGAGATATCAATCTCAAGCCAATCCTTACGATTGTACTCGTATGATAGAAACAACAAGATCAGATCACACAACTACGAGAAAGTAGTATCGGTCTGGCTTCACAATCCCAATGAAGTCTTTAAGTCGTTAACCTGGTTTAGAGAAGAAACCAAAGGTTAAAGGAGAATTGACTCTAGCTTATGCAACTAGTATCACACGTAAGGTGTGGGCATTATGTTTCCCAGTTGCTAGAGTTCTCCCTTATATAATCTTTCAAATCAGGGTTTGCAATCAGGGTTTTCAATATTCACCGTTAGATGAAAACCTGATTAGATTCAAGCTAATATTTCTCAACCGTTAGATAGAAAACTTAGCTTGTTATACACAAATGAAATGCACGTTTCTAGGCTTGTGTAACCGTACCCAAACATGTATATTTGTTGGTTCAACAACAGTTAACCAAATGGTTAGCCATATGAGCAATTTCATATCAACCATATTCTTCTTCACCATAACTAGTTCAAATGACTCAAATGAACTAGTTAGAGATTTGTTCAATTGCTTAGATCTTATGTAACTATACAAGATAAAATTGAAGCAAAAACGATTTGATTCACTCGAATCGGTTCATGAACTTTATAGCCACGGTTTGCAAAAGCATTCCTTATTTTATTTAAACATGAGTTCAAGAACAACCGTTTTTAGATATAACCAACTCAAGTTCGCGGACTTAAGTTTCCGGAAGGAGTTCACAAACTCCAGCAGATTTTCTCGGGTAGAGAACTTCCGCCAGTTCGCAGACTGGGTTCGCGGACTGAGTTCACGACTCTTGTTCCGGTTCTATTGATCAACAAAGTTCGCAAACTTTGGTTCAAGGAATATGACTTATACATATATGTGTTTCCACAATAATGCTTATATCTACCAATGGTTATATAATTCAAACTCTCATTTCAATCATTGAAACATTCTCAGAGGACGTTATTATATAGTTGTTATTCACAAACTATTTTTCGTCAGAGCAATTTTCAAAGTGATTGAAACATAACATGACTTTCGTCACTAGGTAAAGATGAATTTGGCTAAAGCAAAAGCTACCAACACATATTTCGAGAAATAGATAGGCGAGATATACTCGGCTCGAAATACCAAATATGTATAATCAAAGTCTATATAGCAAAACGACTTTTGTCTCAAGATAAGAGATAAATAGACTTTTGAGTGATAGATAAGTTCAAGTATTCACATACCTTTTAGTCGATGAAGATCCACCAATTCCTTGAGTAGTCCTTCGTCTTGTATGATGATTGCCATGGAGTTCTTGAGCTCAACTACACTTTGTATCCTAGTCCGATACCTTAGCTATAGTAGACTAGAAATCAAGACTTATAGTTTTGATCGCTAACATTGACAAACATGCTTGAGATAGCAACGCATGCGAGTTTGACCGAGCAATGCTCTAACAGTTGATTCTATTGAAAGTATATTGGAGTTTGTCTATTCAAATTGCCAAACGAAATATTGGGTGTAGTTGTTAGACCCCCGCTTTTTCAGCAGTGGGTAGCACAACTCTTCCTCGCAATTTGTTTCCTAGTCATCCACCTTTTCACATGATGTCGCAGACATATACTTATGTCACACAGAATGAGCCCCTGTCACAACTGCCGGAGATAGATTTCAGTTTACCATTTTCCAATGAAGCCGGCGTAGCACGTCAATTACAAGTTCCAAGGGTTGCTTGTCCGTATAACTTTCGGGAGATGAATTTGATATTGGTAAGTACATTTACATTTGTACTTGTTAGAGCACTGCTTGGTCGAACTCGCAAGAGTTGCTATCTCAAGCTTATTTGTCAATGTTAGTGATCAAAACTATAAGTCTTGATTTCTAGTCTACTTATAGTGATGTCTTGGACTAGGATAGATTGTGTAGTTGAGCATTAGATTTCACGACGTTCATCAATTGAAGACGGAGAACTACTAAGGAGAGTTTGTGGAACTTCATCAACAAAAGGTATGTGGAGACTAAAACTCATTTATCACTTGGAAAGTCTATTTCTACTTTATCTCCTATATTGAGACACAAGTCTTATTACTATATAATATTCGATTATACACATTTGAGATTTCGAGCTGAGTTTAACTCACTTACATATTTCTCGAAATATATGTTGGCAAGCTTTCGCTTCAACCAAGTTCATCTTATATTCTTGACGAAAGTCAAAAGATGATCATGTGAAAATCGCCGAGTAACATCTTATATGGTTTGTGTGTTACAATCATTTGGTGTAGACTTGGAATGTTTCGTTATGATTATTTCAATAACTTGAAAATTGCTTTGATGCTAATAGTGTGTGAAAACGGCTATTGTCATCCTCTAAGAAAGTTTCAATGATTGAAATTGATTCACTCGAATCGATTCACTAACATTATAGCCACGGTTTGCAAAGATTGCACTCCTTAATATATATATATATATATATATATTTTTTAGTTCATGAACAAACCGATTTTAGAAAGTAACCTACCTAAGTATGAGAAAAGGTACGCGTACTTAAGTAACCGGATTGAGTTTGTTTTCACTTCCAAACTCCAGCAGAAATTCACGGACGTGAACTTTCTGCCAGTACGCGTACGTGTACGCATACTGTCCCGGATTTCCAACAACCGCCAGTACGCGTACGGGTACGCATACTTTGGGTTCCCGGTTTTGTACTTTTACACAAATGTGAAAACACACTTCGCTTATATCCAAACATGGTTACATGTTCTAAACCCTCATTTCAATTATTAAAACTTTCTTAGAGGATGTTATATAGTTGTTATTCACAAACTATTTTTCATCAAAGCGATTTTCAAATTATTGAAATAATCAACATGACTTTCGTCACGAGTAAAGATGAACTTGGCCAAAGCGAAAGCTTACCAACACATATTTCGAGAAATAGATAAGCGAGATAAACTCATCTCGAAATAGCAAATGTGTATAATCGAAGTCTATATAGCAATACGACTTTTGTCTCAAGATAGGAGATAGAATAGATAGACTTTTGAGTGATAGATAAGTTCAAGTCTCCACATACCTTTTTGTCGTTGAAGTTCCACCCGTTCCTTAAGTAGTTCTTCGTCTTTGCATGATGAACGTCGTGGAGTCTAGAGCTCAACTACACTTACTATCCTAGTCCGAGACTTAGCTATAAGTAGACTAGAAATCAAGACTTATAGTTTTGGCAACTAAACTTAACAAACAAGCTTGAGATATCAACGCTTGTGAGTTTGACCGAGTAGTGCTCTAACAGATGTTGCATATCCTATGTATGGTTGCATCGTGCAAGCGTACAAACCCGCCTAAACCAATAGAGAATCTCTTTACAATCAATACTGATGAGTGCCAAATAGTGCATATTTATACACCTTTTTATTGGCATTTTACTCATCTTTGCGCTTAGAAATCGATATTATCCCATATTCTGTGTTTTCTTTGTTTTCAAGAATAAATATTTGTATTAATTAATTTTGTGTTTTTAGGCAATAAATAAAGCTCGGAGAAGCTGAGGAGCCAAAGAGCGAAGAAGTGGAGTCGAGCATCTATGGAGCAGATAGGCCAAAGCCGCGCAACAGTTGCAACCCAACAAGTAGCAACTCATCTACAAGACATGGGCTTGAGCTGGAGCAACCCGCGACCCGATCCGAGCCCGTCCACTCCAAACCGTTGAGATCTCTCTCATCCACATCCTACGGTCGCTCTGACCGCCTCATCAACCCTCGATGTACTCGCGCAACACCAGATCGCTCCAAAACCGCTTACCTCTATCACCGTTCGATTTCGCTCATATTCATCCAACGCTCGGTCAGCGTTCTCATCAAACTCTCATTTGTGCCGCTCAACGAAATGAATGACCATACCCCTATACCCTAATCGAACCAAACCATTTCTCTCCATCCTTCTCTTTCTTCTTCCCTCTTCACCTCTGCAAGACCCATCACCCATCTCCCGACCAAGCTCTGCAACACCATACCAGAACCTTACCGCCTCCCTCTCACTGACAAAACAAAGCTATCACCACCTGCTCCGCCACCCTATCTCTCAATTACCTCTTTCATAGCTTCTCCTCACCTTAGAAGCTAGGTCGAGCTAATTAGGTTAGGGTTTTCTCGAGCAACCCTGAAGCATGGAGCTGCAAGACGATGTGACAAAGTGGAGAACAGCGATTCGTGAGCGTGGGTGAGATTATTTCTCATTTAATTTATGTTTTATCAATTTCTAGGGTTTGGGGTTTGTGTATAAATAAGAACCGAGTTCATAGAACGCACGCTGGATTAGCCAAAGGTCACAATTAGGTTTATTTTGTGTATTTTGTTGCTTTAGTTTAATTCCTTGCTAGGGTTTGAGATGAAACCTAGTTTATCTCTCGTGTTATTCTTCATGAACTGTTCTTGAATGATTGAATGTTTTCTAGATAGAATTAACATCGAGTGTGATACACTTTGCTCTCACAAGCATACCAACGCCATGGATGCACCGTAGTTTGATTCCTCGTGTAATTTACACTGCAACTCAAGTTTAATGAAATCAATGTTTATCTACAGATTAATTGTACTTTAGTCAGACAGGTTAATACTTAGGATAAATACCTTAGTTGAGATTAATCATCAAGCGGAGAAACACCTTAGGTAAGTGGTAGCATTGACACTCTTCCCTTATCTCACAAAGGGCAAGAGTAGCATAATGAAGTGAACACAAAGTGTAGACTAGTGGTGGATTTAAAGACCCTAGTGCTCTCTAATTTATATCTTTCATTCCTTAGTTTAGGTTCATTTTACAAAACAACCGTATATCGGCAAAAAAATATCTTTGTCACATTGTCACTTAGAACTCAAATAAGCAGCCTTAGATCAATATCGCAGCACCACAAGTCCTTGTGGGATCGACCCGTACTTGCCGCGTCTCCGATAGACGCCGTGCACTTGCGGATTATAACATGTAGGTCATAAATTTATACATCATTCGAGGCCTACCAAGTTTTTGGCGCCGTTGCCGGGGACTTGGCGTGTGCCCTGTGATTTTTGGTTGACTTCACTGAGATTCATCTATCCCTGTACATATTTACATTGTTTTTGCTGTTTTTAGCCCTGTAGTAGTGTAACTCACCTCGACTTTTACATTTTTTTCACCCGTTATTGCATCATACATCCGCTAGTTTTCCTTTTCTTGTTTAACTTAGTCAGTAACTTGTTATAATCTTTGCATCTCATCTCGAGTCAGTAGCTGGTAGCTCTCATCTTAGTTAATTGATCTCACAAATCAGCATCTGTAGCTTAGTGTACTTGTAAAGCTTAGTCCCATTCAGTCCATGATACTCTCAGTGCATATCCTGTAGCACTGAGAACTGAGTTAGCATTGAGCTCTGTTGCTTAGCCCTGTAGCATAACTCCGAGTCTCGCCATAACTTGTCTTTGCTATGTCTTTGTCACAACCCAAGGAGACAAGAAAACGCAGACTTGAGGTTAGTATTCGAACATTGCATTGACCTGTGAATTTGCCATGTATGCTCTGTGCTAGTATGCTAATCTGTGCATGATTGAAAGTAAGCTGAACTTGTGTTGTGTGATTGTAACCTGAGTCTGTCATAACCTGTGCTGCGTATTCCCATTTCTGTGCTGAAACCCTTAGTCTACCCTGCTGTGTTCAAATTTTTGGTACATTGAGCTTGTGCTGCCACTTGAGAGCCAAGTTAGCTGCAAGCTCGCCATTTAGACTTGCCAACCGGGTAGTGCATAAGTTGTGCTTTGCCTCTCATAAACATCAAAGAACCAGCTCCCTTGTGTGCCCGGATTGTGTGCATGATTACTGTGCTTTGTGCTATAGCTTATCTGTGCTGGGAGCCGCACTAGAGCCTGTGTGTGTACTTGCTCAGCTGTATTTAGCACAAACCAATCTGCCCTGAGCATGATAGAATAGCTGCCTTGCATCCCTTGCATGCTAATTCCCCTGTGCAAATTGGTGAGCTTAACTCTCATGTGAGCCTGTGAATTCATAACAAGCATCTTGTATTGAGCCGTGTAATCCCCTGAGCATCCCTTGCTAGTTATGATATTCGTGTGAGTGGTTCCTTGACATTTGAAGTATGCACATGCTAGCTGAGAACTATGACATTGCACTGAACTGAATTGCATGAACCTGTCAAAACTGACCTGAACGTAACCTATGCCATTATCTTGTGTGCAATCTAAAGCCTGTGTTTGTGAGCATGGCTTGTATCACCCTCGCATGAACTTCTTGGCATGAATGTGCTGTTAATTCTGCAAGCCCTGTGCACAACACCTTGAGCATACCCTGCGCACACCCTGAGCATGAGCCATTAGAACTGCAACCCTGAGCAGTTTTTGAAACTTTAAAGTATGTGTAACTCCTAGGCTGAGCTGAGTGCAAAAAGTGCCTTGCTCTGTGCAAACCAGAACTGCACATAAGCTGCCAATCTTTGCTGTTTGCTGTGTGCTGTGTGCTTTGACCTGTGTGCCTGTGTGAGACCCTGCTAAGCACAACCCTGAATGCATGATAACTGGAACCTTGCAAGGCCTTGAACCTCTGCTAACTGAGAAGCTATAATCTGTTGCATCCATTGAAGCCTGTGTTTGTGTGCAACCAGAACATTACCTGTGAAAATGCTGTTGACCCTCTGTAGCATGTCAAGTCTGTTTTGAAAATAGTTGCTCTGCTTTGGCTGATTGCCATTAGCGCTTGTCTCTGAACTAGTTGCCAGGGTATTTTTGTGTTTCAATCTGTGGCACTTGAGCGAAATATCAGTTAGATGAACTCATTGTTTCGATGTGCTAGCCTGTGAAGTTATTTTCGGTCTCCATGCCCCTGCGTTGAATTGCATGAGTATTCTTATTCTCTGGAATTGATTGCCCTTTATAATTGCTGGCTGAATTGTTGTTTTGCTAACATTCTGAGCAACTTCTGTGCTACCAGAAATTGGTATTTTGTGTGAATTGTAACTCACTGAACTCTGCAATCAACCAAGCTGTCACCTGGGCTACCAATTGCCAAACTAAACTGAGCAATTGGGTTTTACACAGTTCCACTAGGCTTTGCACAACCACTTGGGCTGCAACCACACAACCTTCAGCCCACATAAGCTAGACTTCTGGGCTGTACAATTCTACACAACCTGGGCTTCCTACAAAACCAAACCGGAGCCCACAATCATAGCTGGGCTAACAACCCCCAAAGCTGAGCTTTGCACCCACCTGAGCCCACATAACTTGGCCTATCTAGCTGGGCCGTGCAAAAGACTAAGCTACACACCTGGGCTGTGCAACCAAGTTGGGCCAGACTTTCCCAACCAACCAAAAACCCAATAAACCAAATCCCAAACAAACCAAATCCCAATAAACCAAATTCCCACACAAACCAAAGCCCATTTTTAAGAATGTTTATATTTGTTCATATTTTCTATTGGGTTGATCCTCAACTCTTTAGATTGTTAGTGTATAGTAAATTTTTGTATATAATCCAGTAGGACTTTTTAATTTTTCTTTTTTTTTATTCGGTTGAGTCTTCTTGCGCATATATTGTGCTAATCCGATATGATCTCCGTTGAGAATATTGGATTCTAGCCTTGACTAAAGAAGCTCAACCTTGCTCCTGCCGACATTTAGGTAATCTCTTCCCTTTTATCTTATCAGCATAGTTCTCGTGGTACGTGACTGTTTAAATTTTTTCTATATGTAGACACATTGAGGACAATGTTTGATTTAGGTTTGGGGGTGCATTTGCATATTTTTGCATTTAGAGTTTTTAGTCTTTTATTTTACCTTTTATTTTAGTCTTTTATTTTATCTTTTATCTTAAAAAAAAAAATTCAAAAAATTCAAAAACTCTTTTTTGTAAAAACCTCCAACTTTAGAGATTTTAGAGTCACTAGCATGCTTCTAGCTATGTTTACATAGAGATTCTGACCGAAATAACAGAACTTGGAAGTACCGGAAAACGCAATCGGGTTCCTTAGTTGATTAGAGCGTTAAAGTTGGATTTAACCATACCGGAGGGCGAATTAGGTCTTTGTTTAGATATTCGGTAGTAGAATTGTGATCACCCATAGTGGAGACTACCCATTTTACATCAAGTGAGGCACCAACCTTCAATTTTTTGCAACTTTCTAGAAAAGTCTGTTAGAGTGTGTGTCACCGTACGTAAATTAGGGTAGGAATGGTGAGCTACCCAACTTCGCACCATTTTCAGCACTACTTTTGATCTCTTGAGTGCTAGTTTTTGTCAATCATGAGGGTGACGTCTAAAGATGAAAACTCCTTCTAAATACCGATTTGTAGTTAGCATCTCTCTCTCTCTCAATCAGCAAGACCCATAGAAACACATCATCGTCAGCAACCGAGCAGACATCGAATATGGAAAGAAAAATTGATATAGTCCAAGGTTTATGTGCAACAAAGAAAAGAAAATAGGATGAGAATTAATAAAATTTATAAAATCAAGACAATACAAGTTGTGGAAAAATTGTGTGATAAAGTCCTTTGTCCATGGAGTAGTTGTTTCATTATTTTTATTTTTATTTTCACTTATTGTAATATCAAAAAAAAAAAAAAAAAAAAATCAAAAAAATCAAAAAAAAAAAAAAAAAAAAAAAAAAAAAAAAAAAAAAAAAATTATTTGTAGTTTATTTTTGCTACCACCATGGTAAAGAAGAATTCAAAAAGAAAAATCCAAACAACAAGGAATTTGAGTAGAAAAGTTAAAAATTGTCAAGTTTTTGTGAAGTTTAGAAGTTCGTCATCAACAAGTGAAGACCGAAGACCGAAGATTGAAGACGTTTCTATGGTTTCTTATGAGAGAGTGATATTAATTGCCGATCGGGTGAAAAGGTAGTGAGTACTCCCACCCCTTACTAATGGTTGATTTTCCTTTCTTAGAGATCATCAGAAAAAGATTCTTTTTGTCCACACCTCTGTGGAGTCTCCAGATTTTATTTTCGGAAGGTTATCCTTCTTACCTACAACGTGTGCAGGATTTCCCTCTTTACTCCTGCCTGCACACATGAGAGACTAAAAAGCGATCTTTTTGAGTGCAATTATCATAAAACCCTAATGGTGAGGCAGAAGTCGAGGCTTATGATCACAATCGAATCCGAGTTCTTTCATATGGTATGGTTACTTCTCGCTCAACACTTAAGGATGAGAATGCGTTCTTCGATAGTTCTAACTTCACACTAGCATGCAGAAACTCTATGTCCTCATAGCTCCTTGGATGCTTGAGACTCTTTTACACTCGAAGTTGGAGAAGGTTTTGTGGGTACACCTCTTGTAAACCCTCACGAGACTACAACTCGTCCACTAGTGACACCTAGGGGTTTAAAGGCTTAGTGCATACGCTAAATGCATTCGAGAGACCTACGACAGTGGTATAGTTAGGATTTCTTATTTTCTGTTTCACTTGAGGACAAGTAAAATTCAGGTTTGGGGGTATTTGATGAGTGCCAAATAGTGCATATTTATACACCTTTTTATTGGCATTTTACTCATCTTTTGCGCTTAGAAATCAGATATTATCCCATATTCTGTGTTTTCTTTGTTTTCAAGAATAAATATTTGTATTAATTAATTTTGTGTTTTTAGGCAATAAATAAAGCTCGGAGAAGCTGAGGAGCCAAAGAGCGAAGAAGTGGAGTCGAGCATCTATGGAGCAGAAAGCCAAAGCCCGCGCGCAACAGTTGCAACCCAACAAGTAGCAACTCATCTACAAGACATGGGCTTGAGCTGGAGCAACCCGCGACCCGGATCCGAGCCCGTCCACTCCAAACCGTTGAGATCTCTCTCATCCACATCCTACGGTCGCTACAGCCGCCTCATCAACCCTCGATGTACTCGCGCAACACCAGATCGCTCCAAAACCGCTTACCTCTATCAGCCGTTCAGATTTCGCTCATATTCATCCAACGCTCGGTGCAGCGTTCTCATCAAACTCTCGCTGTGCCCGCTCAACAGCGAAATGACCATACCCCTATACCCTAATCGAACCAAACCATTTCTCTCCATCCTTCTCTTTCTTCTTCCCTCTTCACCTCTGCAAGACCCATCACCCATCTCCCGACCAAGCTCTGCAACACCATACCAGAACCTTACCGCCTCCCTCTCACTGACAAAACAAAGCTATCACCACCTGCTCCGCCACCCTATCTCTCAATTACCTCTTTCATAGCTTCTCCTCACCTTAGAAGCTAGGTCAGAGCTAATTAGGGTTAGGGTTTTCTCGAGCAACCCCAGCATGGAGCTCTGAAGACGATGTGACAGTGGAGAACAAATGATTCAGAGGCGTGGGTGAGATTATTTCTCATTTAATTTATGTTTTATCAATTTCTAGGGTTTGGGGTTTGTGTATAAATAGAAGAACTGAGTTCATAGAACGCACGCCTGGATTAGCCAGTGCTGTCAATTAGGTTTATTTTGTGTATTTTGTTGCTTTAGTTTAATTCTGCTAGGGTTTGAGATGAAACCCTAGTTTATCTCTGTGTTATTCTTCATGAACTGTTCTTGAATGATTGAATGTTTTCTAGATAGAATTAACATCAGTGTGATACACTTTGCTCTCACAGTGCATACCAACGCCATGGATGCACTTGTAGTTTGATTCCTCTCGTGTAATTTACACTGCAACTCAAGTTTAATGAAATCAATGTTTATCTACAGATTAATTGTACTTTAGTCAGACAGTTAATACTTAGGATAAATACCTTAGTTGAGATTAATCTGTCAAGCGGAGAAACACCTTAGGTAAGTGGTAGCATTGACACTCTTCCCTTATCTGTTACAAGGGCAAGAGTAGCATAATGAAGTGAACACAAAGTGTAGACTAGTGGTGGATTTAAAGACCCTAGTGCTCTCTAATTTATATCTTTCATTCCTTAGTTTAGGTTCATTTTACAAAACAGCCGTATCGGCACAAAAAAATATCTATGTTACCATCTGTTGTCACTTGTCACTTAGAATTCAGTTGAAGAGCAAGCCTTAGATCACTAGGGCACCACAAGTCTCTGTGGTTCGACTCGTACGTGCCCAGTTCTACAACCAGACACCGTGCACTTGCGGTATTACCGTAGGCCGTAATTTAAACATCTTTCGAGGCCTACCAAATACCAAGAAGCCAAAAGGAAGTACATAAAACGTGCATTTGGTGGTCTAAAAGGTAAGTTTGGCATTATATTGAAACTTTATCGTTATTATAAAAAATCGGACATGAAGGAAATTATGAGGGGGTGCTTGATAATGCACAACATGTGTGTTGAGATGGAATATTGTGATGAGGAATGGGGGAGGATCACGGGAGATGAACCTCAACCACCAATTCAAGGAAACGTGAGGCTTGCTCCTCATATATTGTACAACCCTGCGATTTGGGTGGAACTTCACTTGGAGCTCACTACACACTTTGGAACCGACACGGAGAAGGTTTTAGAGATGGTGATATTCCAAACATGGTGATGGGTGATGCCTTACCGGAAGTTCATGAGGGTACCACCGACGTGGACACCGATGAAGACCAATATGACAATGAAGGAGATGATGCATTCAAGCACGTTTTCATTAAATTTCATTTTAGCCAATTCTTGTAAACTCCATAATACTCTTCTTTCTTTTTTTTCATTTAAGTACGTTTACAATTACATTACATATTTAACTAGAACTTCATAATACATCTTCATGCATATACTTCATTCAAATCAACTTCGAGCTCCACCAAATATCTCCAAAGCGGTGATATGAATGAATGGCATTCCATGATCCTTTTGGTATAAATTCAAAGCATCTTCACGATTACCATTTGATGCCTTTAATGAAACGACAAAAAGCTTGCAATAACGTTTGATGCTTGCTAACCGACATTGTAGGGCTTTTTGGCATCTTCTATTAGCATTACCATTTATTCTCACAAATTCTTCAACAACTTGTTCCCAAAAGGTGTTGGTTGTTAGAGAATTTTCTAAAGGATTTATGTTGTTAATTTTGCAAAAACTTCTCACCAAGTCATTGTCTTCGGCGATTGAGAATCCAACCATGCTTGAATTTTGAATTGAGAATTTAGGAGGAGAAGAAGAGAGTGAAACTTCACAAGTTTGGGGTGGGTATTTTGAGTTTATGTGTTGAGTTTATATAGAGAGAATAAATGATTTGAGTTTGGGCTGAAAATGTACCTGTTAGACAAGCGCTGAACCAAACAGCGCCCGGCGCTGAATAGATCAGCGCTTTGTCTAACAGCCGCAAGATAAAAAAATAGCCGTTATTTTCAACGCCAGGGATGTCAGCGCTGTACCATTCTGCGCTCCGGCGCTGCACAATTTCGCGCCGACTAATTTCAGCCATCAGATCAAGATGACCGTTAGATCTCAACGACTCAGATTTAGTGGACGTTTGAAACCTCAACATCTATATTTTCAGGCTACCCTATAAATAGAGAACTACTTCTCCTTCATCCCTCACACAAAAATCAATTGATTCTCTTCTTCATTGATTTTCTTCTTCTTCACGTGATTTTGTTCATACAAAATTATGGCACACTTTACTACACAAGAGGATGAGGCACTAATTCTTGGCCGGGTTATAACAAGCAACGATCCGATTAAAGAAAAAGATCAAAAAGGTCCAATATTTTGGAAGAAGATTATTGAAGAGCACCATAAAAGAATAGGCCATAATGGTACCGAAAAGGATAATAAGTTATTGCAATCAAGGTGCAACACGTTGAGAACCGAAGTGAGAAGATATATTTCACATGTTAGGCCCTATTTCCGGAACAAACCTTCGGGGTTGAATGAACATGATTATGTAAGTACTTAAAAAAAATTGATGTTTTTTTTTCCCGTTTTGATCTCTTTCTTTCTTTCTCTAAAATTTTTCTTTTATTCTTTCTCTAGTACATTTTTTTCCCAGGATAGTCTTGGACAACAGAATTATGAAACAGAGTACAAGAGACTTTGGAGATATGAATCGGTTTTCCAGATTCTGAAGACTTATCAACCCGACTACAACCCAGCAGTGAATAATGATGATGGAGTTGGTACTTCCACTCAACCTACTCAAGACAATGAAGCTGATACTTCCACTCCAGTATATATGGATGAAGATTTGGAGGATATGACAGTGTTTGGTAGATCATCATTTACTCATAATTCTGCAACCTCAGACATATCTCGTAGAAGACATTTTTTTTCGAACAAACAGATGATGTTAGAAGTGCAGGAAGAGATAATGCAAAGAAAAGGGCTCATGAGGCTAAATCATCGCAAAAAGCAGATAAAAAAAATGGATAGGCTCATCGAACTTCTTGAAAAATCACAAGAACAAAGGGTTGCAAAGTATGAAACAGAGGAAGAGTACCTCAAGAAGCACATGGAAAACTCTACAATCTTGGTAAAAACACAAAGAAGGAAGCTGACTTGAAGATCCTACGCCAAAAATTGAATGAATTAGAACAATGGGAGAAACCCCTCTACAAACTATGTAAGAACGAGATTTTGGTCCGTAATGGATTACCATCAATCCCCTAAATTAAAGTGATATATTAGTAATAATTTAAGTTATTTAGAAGTTCATTTTTAATTAAGTTATTTAAGTTATTTAGAAGTAGGATTACAATTTCAATGTACCTTTTTTATTTTTAAGTTATTTAAGTTATTTTAATTTCAATGTAATTTTTGTAACTTTGTTTTGCAATGTAACGAAAGATATTTCCCTTACTTTGGTAAATATTTAAATTTTGAAACAAACAACCATTGGAACAAATTGTCAAACATTTCACAGTTCAAAGTTTGAAAACGTAGTCGTTGGTGATGTAAAAACTAGGTGTAGGAAAAAAAAGAACATTTAAAAATTCGGAATTTGAAAAAAATAGTCGTTGTGGTGTGGGGAAAAAAAGGTCAAGCGATGTATTGTGCAGCGCTGCGTAGGAGCGCCGAATGGAACAATGCCTGGGTCTGGCGCTGAATAGTTCAGCGCTGAACCATTCAGCGAAAAGGTCATTTTTTCAGCGCTGAACAATTCAGCGCTTCAATCTCGCTGCTACTTGGACTGCGAGCACATGTTAGGAGAAAGAACTAGTGTTAACTTTTAGGCCGCACTATTTTTTTTTTGAATTGCAACACTTAACTGCTAATCTAACAGCTCAATTTAGCCTTGTTGATGGTGGATTTTCGTTTAAGGTTAAATTTGTAAAAAACCAGAAAATCATGCGCTGACATCTTGTAAAAGATAAAGCCGTTTATAAGTGACGGATACTCCTCACTTAATTCACCAAGAATGGAGCATGTAGCAACAATCCCATTCTCAGTGAATACATGAAATTCCTCCGGGTTGGAGCATGTAGCAACAATCCCTTCCCGTGAATTTCATATCAGCCTTTGTATTTCCCGTACTCATTATCGTTGCGGATGACGATCGAGTGTTACTCTTACAGAGTAACACGAACCTCCAAGCACCATAATGAATCATTATCGGTGTGGCATGACGACCGAGTGTTACTCTTACGAGTAACACGAACCTCCAAACACTATAATGAAACCATGTACTGAAATACCCGTCAGCCGATTCTCGGTGTGTTATACTAGCCCGAGCCCTCTCGGTGTGTTATACTAGCCCGATTGAGCCCCTCTCGGTGTGTTATACTAGCCCGATTGAGCATCCGGCACTCGACCATATCTGTCCGGATATGATCTCGATCGCATCATCCAACTCCACACGCATGATTGGACGACCCCGGATCAATTCCATCACCCCCAAGCAGGTATGGAATACACACGGCCGACCCCGCATGGTCGACCATTGGCCTTTGCTCGCCAAGAAACCGTCCATACCAAGCATTATGGGCGGAAAACCCTAAATTAGGGTTTGCGGCATATTACATGTGCCGCAAAATCGGTCTCAACCATCCATCTTCGCAGGTATAGATGGAGGGTGTAGATGTAGACTCAAAGGGCCCTGAGCATGTCGACACAATCACCATGTGACCGCCACACACTTGACCACCGGTCAAAACCAACCATGGTTGGTTACAACACATTCGTCCGCCAAATAGCATGGTTGCGCGCTTTGAAAGCCAAAATTAGGTTCAAGCCATCACGCGCGTCCATCTTCTCCGGCACGAATGGAGGGTCACAGATTAGATTAAGCAGTCCTGGCCATACCAGCATGACCACCGTGGGCCCATCTACCTCTTCATGCGCCGGCCAAGGCATATCATGCCTGGCCAATCCAAAACGCCCGCTCAAACATGCGTGGTTACACTTCCCAAATTGCAAATCGATCTCGACCACTCAACTTCACCGGACGAATTGGGTGGCTCAGATCGCGTTTTCATGGGACGGTGAGACATGGGCGTGAACATTAGCCTACCATCTTCACGCCAAACCAACCGGCCAAGACCGACCAAGCTAGGTCGTCTTGGAAAACGCGCCGAAGAGAGTATGGCGCGCGGCTTCTTGCGGTATCAAACTCTTATCGCAAAATCGATCTCGACCACTCCTCTTGCCACGGCCAAATTGAGTGGCCCGTGATCGCGCTTTCATGAGGGAACGGAATACAGTGCACCTACACCATCATGTCGTCAACACGCATGTATGGTCGGTCCTCTCCCAAAATCCTTCCCATGCTTGGTTTCGACCAAGTCAAGAGTGATGCTTGCGCACCTCTTTAAAAACCCTAATTTCATCAACGATCGCAGATGAGTATCTCAAACATCATCTCATCCGTCCGACTTCACCAAATTTGGTTATACAACCCCTGGTCGAGTTATTTGGTTAGTGAGGAGTCATTACCCATCACTTTACCACACCGTAATGCAAGACTCGCATAAAATACACACGATACTTCACAAGTATCGACTTTCTCAATAACGCAATTATTCAATTCAATATTACATGCTATCTTTCGTGGATCCACGATCCACATTCCAGACATCAATCATGTCACAAACTAGGGGATACTTACTGGGGTATTGGTCTGGCGGTTTATAGCGCGCGTAACTCAACGCGCCATCACAAGAACGTGTTAGGAAGTCATGGACGGTTAGAGATGAACAGAAAAGTGGCAAGACCGGTCGTGTGTTACCGACACACAACTCCACTACTCCATCATTCCACTACCTCCACTTCCCACGAGAAACGTGAATGAGGCTCAATGACTTGTATAAATAGGTTCTCCGCCCTATTTCCAACAACAAGGAATAACGAAGAACAACACAAGTTCAGACGAGACAGAAACCAAGTGTTAATACAAAAAACCGTATTCAAACACTCAGAGCCTCGCTTGCATCAACCGTAAGCTTGCTCATCTTTCATTTACAAGTCATAAGCAAGCCAACACCTTCACAATCTCAACACCTTCTTCGCTTCCTCCCTAAGATCAACCCCATCTCCTTCACTTTGTGACCGAAACAAGTCCGGGAAATCTACCATTTCTTGTTTAGGCCTAAACTTGCAAATCTCTCGAATCTACAAGCACTCACCGCGCAGTGCATTTGTTGAAGGTTTAGATTCATTCCTCATCCACACCCCAAATTACCAAATTCTGCAGGAGTAGTTTTCACCCATCAACAAGCCTAACCAAAAAAGTGTTGTGCCCGTTAATTTGGTAGCCCAAGGTCGTGATTGTAAGAGTTTATTTTGGCACCCCTTCAAGAAAGCAACATTTCTCTCTTCTTTTTTCCCTCTGGATTTTCGAAAGTACTCCTATTTTCCAGTTTGATGCCTGATTTTACAGTTTGCTTTTTCAGATTCCATCAAATGGAATTTGCCAGTACATCACCACTTCCTTCAAAACCCTCGTATGCCTAAAGCCCTAAACCCCTTTCTCCAGTCTCCATCTTCTTAAAACCCTACCAAGCTACTGTTACCAATCGCGATTTCTGTATTTCTCAAGGCTTTTGCTCGCCGTGCTCAGCTTCCCAGTTCTCTTTCTTCTTATGAATATGTAAGTTGTCTAACTATTTTGGGTCTTCATTGAAAAACCTTGTTTTGGTTTTATTAATCTTCTTCAAAGTTATATCATGATCCTTGCATTTCTTTTCTTTTTTTACAATTTAGGGATTCAGTACTTTCACTGCATCGATTATTACTTTTAGACTTCAGTTCTTAGGGATTCTCTAGTTGTTTACATTAAGCATAGAGATTTCAGTAATTTAGTGGTGTTTCAGACTATGCATCCTTGTTTTTAGTGCTAAAGCATTAGTTGGACAAAGTGAAGAACTATCAGAATGGGGCAATATTTTTAGTTTTAGGGCTTTATTGTTCAGTGAGTTAGAGTGCTCTTCTAGTAACTTGTCTTTGTCTATGAAGGGAGAGATGCTGAATCTCTTTGAAGTTTTCGTTTATAGAAAGATTCAACCTAGGCAAGACTCAGCAGTGCTTTCATCTATGAAATTAGAAACTGTTGCATCATGAGGACTTTATTAGATTTGGCCCTATAGGGAGTTCTTGCAAAATTGGATGTGCTCAACTTCGACTTCATTGATATTGGCCCTCAAGCTCAGTTTATAACCAAGATAGAGGTTATAAAGTTACAAAATACACTCATGCTTGTGAAGCTTGCACGATGTGGCTAAACCGATAGATGGTTCATGGAACCTATTTCCTTTTTGCTATATGTGCTTTCTTGCGGGTACTGGAACAACATTTCTTTTTTATTTTAATTCAACACAATTGGTTAAAAAGACCAAAATCAACAATTCCTGGGTGAAAAAGACATGTAAAAATTGATACTAAATGGACGAGAATGTAAAAATAGCCGGGATGTAAACAGTTTCATCCTACCCATTTTCAAATACTTTTTCTTATTTTCAATTTACATCAGGATGCATCCAGTTTCATCCTCACTCTTTTTTAAGTTTAAGCCAGGATGAATCCAGTTCATTATTGCTATTTTTTTGGTGTCCATTTCACCCATACTAATTTTTACTCGTCCAATAGAACCATGTTTTAAAAATATTTGGACAACTGACCCATTTTCCATTAATTCAATGCCTACGAGTATACAAACAATCAATTTTTCTAATGGGCGGCTATACTAGGCTATACTAATTCGATAGGCTTACTGTCTTGTAACAACTATACACATATCCCATGTAACTATGGCTTTGATTTGGGATTAGCTCTTATAAGGTACGGCTTTATAAGTACCTCGTAGAGGGGCTTATTCTATTCGCGGGAATATCCCTTTGTGTTTGAATGGAGTTACTTGGTGTTTGAATGCTGAACGTACGGTGTGAGCTCCTTTTTGCTCATTCGTTGAGTAATACTGTTTCTACGACTATCTCCTGAATTAAGGACGCATTTCTAGTAATGCGCAAGTGAATGATCTAAGCTTGAGCTGACTGGTGTTTGGGTTGCCCTTCTACATGTGAATGGAAATTGATTGTGCATCTCTTTTTTTTTTTGTTTAATGCCAACGCCTGTTCATAATTGTTTGTGAGTTTTTCTTTTCGTTTGGGTGTTCTGTATTCAGGTGTTTAGGAATGTTAACAACCCTTGGGTTAGTTCACCATTGAGCAAACCGTTCACAAGTAGAAGAGCATACTGGTAACTATGATTTTTTCCCTTTGCCATGACCATGAATGTGGCTGCAACTTCTTTCTTAGTAGATTACTAAACAGATTTTATATTTTGTTTCTTCCCCAGCTCAAAACCAGATCACAATGGTCCAGTTGCGGAGGTTAGTTGTTTTATATATCCTTTTGGATCGTTGTCATCAAGTATCATTACTTTTGATTTCTATGTTTTTCTTATTTTATATTACAATAGTATGTGACAGAAACCCGGAAACTTCCTGATTCCAACTTAAGAAAGGTAGTTTTCAAATACGTCCTTGAAGCCCGTAACAAAAGCACTTGAGATTCCCACAGGGTATAGATACTTTGAATTCAGACATGGAGATGATGTGTGCTATTATAACTTGGGCGATTTTTGTTACTCCTTACTTATGCGATATAAGGAGGCCACAGAGTCAACCACTGGTAAAAGAGTATCAGAGATTTGTTTGGTAGAACCTTCATTTTTCAAAGAACGTATAAGAAGTATAATGGATAGTGCAGCTGTTGCTCAAGACGTACACCGCATGATTAATTATTTTGAGAAATCTGAAGACATTTTTCCAAGAGACAGAAACTCAGGCGCTGGATCCCAACTCGTAATCGATCTTGATGAAATATTTGAAATTCGTATTTGGGTATGTAACTGTATGGTACATCTAAGTGAGTTCTCTGTGATGTTTAGATTTTCTACTACTAATCGCTGCTTGTTTTGCCTCTCGTACTAGGAAAAAATAACAAGTGGTGATAAGCATGTGCTGGAAATTATTGTGTCCGAGTTACAGAGTAATGGATTTGACTTGACAAAAGATCCAGTGGCGCTCCAGAAAATTGAGGAAGCAGTTGAGAGGGCAATGACTCGAATGACAAATGCGATCAAGCTTAATCTGCCTGTTTCTGCTGGTGAACCTGACATGAGTACGACTATCAGCTGGGGCAAATGTGATGGTCTGCCTGTATTGAGATCTCTCATGTTCCCCCCAAATTTGTTAAAAGTACACCGTCGACAGTGATCTTCTTGTTTTGAATACAAGAAATGGATCAGTTAGCTGGGAAGAAATAAACCATGACATACTTATATATGTAGTAACTGGTGACTGCTGGTTCCGTTTTTTTGTTCATTGAGCTTGTAAGTATAACATACTCACAGTGGCCAGCACTGACATTTGCAACTTCGTTTTAATTGAAGACAATGAGTACATGTTTTATGATTTCTATCTTGCATTGAACATGGTTACCACAATCATTCAGGATTCATTGAACATAATCGTTCAGTCTGTATTCTTGGAAGTCTCTTTGAGTGGTTCAGATGAATTTGATTGAGTAACACGGAATCTGAGTTTAGTAGGTGTAGCTACAGCTCTGGTCGCCATTGGAGCTGGTGCAGCTTAATACATCTTTTTCTCCTCCAAGAAACCTACAGCTTGATTAGACCCTGTGAAGTTCAGGATATTCAAACTTATTGAGCATAGCACTTGACTCTTCTTTACACCTGCCTAAAAGAGTCATGCTCATGCACACAAATTGCTCGACAAATTGGTAGCCCAGGATCGGAATTTCTACAGTTTTATTATGGCACCCGTTTCAGAAATCGGTACTTATTTACCTGGCGAGATTGGGGTATACTCAAACTAATTGGGGTATACCCAATTTTAAAGGGACACTTTTTGTGGGTTTTAGGGGGAGGCCTAATGGGTAAGTTACAAAACTACCCTTACCCATTAATAATCTTAATTACCCTAAATCGGTTTTATTCTCTTCATTTCATCTTCTTTTCTTCTTCTCTTCATCTTCATCTTCCATCAACCAAAACCATATAAAAATCTTCAACTTTGATTTTCAAAAAAAATTGTTGACTCTACCAAATGCGAAAGAAGACTATAAATGATGTTTAAACTCAAACCCATCATTGTGTTGTGTGATTTGATTGTTATATTAGGTTAGAAATCGAAAATTATGATTTCGTGTCTTCGGCCAAACAAGGTCGTGATATGAATATCTTGCCGACTTTTCATAACATGACCATGGCGTTTATCGTATAAAATTTCAACAGTAGGAAGGGTATTTTTGAATACCTTGCTACCAAAAAGCAAATTTAAGGGTATTTTTTGAATACCTCGCTAGGCCAAAAACAAATTTAAGGGTATTTTTTGAATACCTTGCCTACCAATAAATTTTTTATATCATCTCCTCGTATGTCAAAAAACAAAAGTCGGCAAGGTCGACGATGACGATCTTCCATCTTGGGCCACTTTTGGCCTGTGGGGTTGACTATGAAGAGCTTGCCTGGCCACTTTGGCCTGGCGAGGTCGACGATGAAGAGCTTGCCGGCCACTTTTGGTCCGAAGGGTCGACGATGAAGATCTTGCCGACTTTTCATATTTTGAAGCGAAGTGTTGATTTATTCTTTGATTTTGAGTATGATTTCATATAACATATTTGCAATCCCTTTTTCAAGTATTTCGGTTGTGTGCTTCATTTACGTTGCAAGAGATATTCTCAACAAAAAAAAAATCATCAAAAATCATCCCACAAAAGTTCAATCAAAAACAAAATTTCATAACTTAAAATTCATAAGTTTTAATCTATTCAATTAATTTAAACTTAATTAATTAATCTAATCAAAATTTTAGTGTTAATTAAACGAGGGCAATTTTGCCATTTTGAAAATACAAGGTTAAGGGGTGGCTTGGTTTTACTTCAAAATGACCATATTTTGTCTTATTGGATATACCCCAATTAGTTTGAGTATACCCCAATCTCGCCAGGCTTATTTATCTCTTCTTTTTTCCCTCTGGATTTTCGAAAGTACTCCTATTTTCCACAATTTTGTCTCCATGCCTGGTTCTACGGTGTCCTTTTTCAGATTCCATCAAATGGAATTTGCCAGTACATCAGCACTTCCCTCAAAACCCTCGTTTGCCTAAAGCCCTAAACCGCTTTCTCCGGTCTCCATCTTCCTAAAACCCTACCAAGCTACTACTGCTGGTACCAATGGCGATTTTTGTATTTCTCAAGGCTTTTACTCGCCGTGCTCAGCTTCCCAGTTCTCTTTCTTCTTTTGAATCTGTAGGTTCTCTGACTATTTTGGGTTTCCTTCAAAAACCTTGTTTTGGTATTATTAATCTTCTTCAAAGTTAAATCATGATCCTTCCATTTCTTTTTCTTCTTTTTTACAATTTAGGGATTCAGTACTTTCACTGCACCGATTATTGCTTTTAGATTTCAGTTCTTAGGGATTCTCTAGTTGTTTACATTAAGCATAGACATCTCAATAATTTAATGTTGTTTCAGATTTTATCCTTGTTTTTGAGTAGTTGGACAAAATGTAGAATTATCAGAATTGGAGATGATTTCTGTTTTTAGGGCTTTTTTTTTTTTTGTTTAGTGAGTTGTTTCTAGTCACTATTGCCAATTTCAGTGGGGATGTGTCAAGTGACATCAACATCCCAAGATACTACAGTCACTCTTGGTGTTTTCTAACAATCTTCAACCCAAGCACCAAGCATATATAGTTTTCCTTCTAATGATCCAATATGTGACTGTCCATGGCACATGTTATTACCTAGGTGTTTTGTTAACTTTACATTAGCGGCACAAATGGAGAAACGAGACAGTTGTGGAGTAAAAACGAGATTATGAAATCTATCGTGGTTTATTCATTGATCTATAGTCGGTACGTCGTTGAACCAGGATTTGGTCTATGTTGCTGGGTGTTTTTTTTTTTTGTTTATGTGCATGTATTTTTCTTTTTGCAAAAGTTTGTTTTGCTGGACTTTCTTGGGAACCAATCTGCATATCTTAGAGACCATGATGCAATTAAAGTACTCTTGGATGAAACTCTTAATATTCAAAGCTAAGTAATGTGGCATTGGTCAATAGCAGTATAACTCAGAGAACTAAGCAAAATACCTCACTACTACAGAAAGCCAAGCTATTCTATCAAGCTGGGCAACTAAATGTTTTAAAGCATACCAATTGAATGTGATACTAAGCTTGTAGTGAATATTATTATTAAAACGGCTAACCAAATTAGAAAAACATTAATATGTTTGGTGAATTTTATTACTAAATGGGGAGAGGTTGAATCTCTTGGTAGTTTTTTGCTCCTCTTCGTTTATGGAGAGATTCAACCTAGGCAAGACTCAGCAGCTCTTTCATCGGTGGAAGTAGAAACTGTTACATCATGCATCATGAGGACTCCATTAGATCTTCCCTTATGGGGAGTTAAAGTTTTGCAAAATTGGATGCGCTCCTACTAGTAAATTCGACTTCATTCATATTGCCCCTCGAGCTCAGTTTTGAACCAAGATAGAGGGTATAAAGTTACAAGATACTCCCATGCTTGTGAAGCTTGTGTGCTGTGGCTACATCAAAGATGGTTCATGGAACCGATTCCCCTTCCTTTTTTGCTATATTTTCTTTCTTGTGGGTACCAAAAAAACATACCTTTCCTCTTTTGATTTAAGACCTATGGCTATGCAAACAATCAATTGCCCTCATGGGCCGCTCTACTGATTCAGTAGGCTTAATGACTTGTAACAACTATTCACAGATCCCATGTAACGACGGCTTTGGTTGGGGATTAGCTCTTGTCCAGAGAGGGGTTTCTTGTATTGACTGGAATATCTCTTTGTATTTGAATGGAGTTACTTGGTGTTTGAATGGTAATTGTACCGAGTGAGCTCCTTTTTGCTCATTCATTGAAGTAATGCTATTCTTACGATTATGTCTTGAATCTAGCTTGAACTAATTGGTGTTCTCTTCGCGGATCTACATGTGAACAGAAATTGATTTTGTATCTCATTCTAATTCTTTAATGTCAATGCCTGTCCATACTAACTGTTTGTGAATTTTTCTTTTCGTCTGGTGTTCTGAATTCAGGTGTTCAGGAATGTTAATAGCCCACGGACTAGTTCACTATTGAGCACAAAATTCACAAGTTTGGGCAGTAGGGCTTACTGGTGATTATGATTTTTTCCCTTTGGCATGAATGTTACTGCAACTTCTTATTTATTAAATTGATTTTATATTTTTGTTTCTTCTCCAGCTCAAAAGCAGATCACGGTGATCCAGTTACGCAGGTTAGTTGTTTTTTCCCCTTTTGGATTGTCGTCATCAACAATCATATGCTTTGATTTTATGTTTTTCTTATTGTATAATGATACCATGTAACAGAACCAAACTAAGTCCAACCTAACAAAGGTAGTTTTCAAGTATTTATGCACGAATGATGAATCTCAAGACGACGACAGTAGGCCCATCAAGCCCTTAATAAAAAAGGTACTTGAGATTCCCAGTGGGCATACATTCTTTGAATACAGAGAAGGAGATGTCGTGGGGTGGTGTAACTTGAACGATTATTTGCACTCATATCTCGTGAAAGCTAAGGAGGCTACAGAGTCAGCCAGTGGACAAAGAGTATCAGAGTATCGTTTTATAGAAGCTTCACTTTTCAAAGATCGTATAAGAAGTATAGTGGATAGTGTAACTGATGTTTTTCATGTAAGGTGCATGATTGATAATATGGAAAAACCTAAAGAAGCTTTTCCCAACGGCAGAAACTCAAGATGTGGACTCAAACTCGATCTTGATGATATATTCAAAATTCGTATATGGGTATGTTACTGTATGCCATATTGTCTATCTAATAGAGTGTACTTTGATGTTTATATTGCGCTACTACTAACCGCTGCTTGCTTCAATTCTTTTCTTAGGAAATAATAACAGGCGGTGATATGCGTGTGCTGGATATTATTGTGTCAGAGTTAAAGAGAAGTGGGTTTGATTTCACAGAAGATCCAGTAAAACTCCAGAAAATTGAGGAAGCAGTTGAGAGGGCTATGACACGAATGACAAACGGGATCAAGCTTAATCTGCCAGTTCCTGCTGGTAAACCTGATATGAGTGCAACTATCAGTTGGGGTAAATATGTTGGTCCACCTATGGTGAAAGCTATCAGTGTGGCCCCAACTGAAGTAGTTGTACGACTCATACGCCTTGGATGGCGGTGATCTTCTTTGGTGTTCTTGTTTTAAATACAAGAAACAGATCAATTAGCTGGAAGCAAATTATGACATACCTATAAATGTACGTACTAACTTGTTACTATTGTACCTGTCTTTTGTTTATTGAGCTTGTAAGTATTGAATACTCCAGTAGACCAGCACTGAAGTTTGCAACTGTGTTTAATGAAAACAGTGAAGACATGTTTTGCGATTTCTATGTGGCTGCTAATCTCTTTAAACTTATTCCCAACTAGTTACTGCTATCCTTCAAGATCCATTGAAAATAATTGTTCAATCTGCATTCATGGGAGCAGTCATATGTATGTTTTTTGTTTTTTCTCTTGGAGTAGTTCAGATGAATTTGATAGTTTAAATCTCCAAGTCTTGTTCCCAAAACCTCTAATAATTTCTCTTTGAGTGGTTCAGTTAAGACTTGTTCCCAAATCCTCTGATATTGACAGTTTCTCTTGGAGTGGTTCATATTTAAAGACTTGTTCCCAAAACCTCTATGGCCGGAAACAAATCAATGCGATGTGACTGCAAAGCTTTGTGTTGGATAAACACTTTTTTTTCCTTCTTTTTATACGAACAGCGCAAACCCCAAACCTATAACTGGGCTTTTCCCCGTTGGATAAACTTTTCTTGGCTGAAATATCAAATGTTCAACATTAGGGCAATTCCTATGAGATGGGCATATCAATTTGATCTCACTATGAGCTCAACAAAAGAGAAAAATGGCTTGGGAGACAAAAAAACTTGTTTGTTAGCCCATTTAGGTCCTTGATCAGCCGCGCGTCCGTTGTGAAGCCGCGCGGTTAAAAGCAATCCACCAGCAAATCAACAAGAGCCGCGCGGCTCAACTAAATCCCCGAGCGGCGTCAACGGATAAATCTAAATTGATTCTTCCAACGACTCTAATTCCCCCTATAAATTCAGCTCTTTCAACTCAAAATTCACACCAATTTTTCTCTTCATTCAATATAATTTATCGAAAGATGTCTTGACCCTTGTTAGTTCGTCGAGCTCAGTATACTCAAGAAGAAGATTTAGCTATTTGCAGAAATTATGTGTTGTTACAAAGCACAATATCGGGGTGTGAATTTACGGGTGGTTATTTACGAGAAGTTCTGCAGTTGACACTCGTAACTTGGGCTTGGACTCGTCGTGCTATATGGGACATACAAAATCGTTTTCAAACAATTAAGAAAGAAATAAGTGAGTTTGCGGCTTAACCATGCAAGCCAATCGATTTAGACCGAGGGGTGAAACTGATGTTGAGATGGTAAGAAGATCTTTACATAAATGGTGAAAATAAAAAAATATGGTATTTCGTTTGCAAGATTGTTTTGAAATCCTTAGGAAATTGAACACGTTCAACCCCTTCTTATTAAATGTTGTTCCACCGAGTACGTCTCAATGAAGATGGTCAATTACAAGTCTTTCGGTTGTTTAACTGAGTTAATAAATTAAATGGCAGTTTCCAACTAGAAGTAATTGTGATATTTAATTCATAATATGTAATTTGATTTTAACAGAAAACACTACTTTTCATTAATTAAAATTAAAATTACATTAGTAGCGGAAATAAATGTTACAACTCTTCTAATGTCGATCATCATTGCCTTCTTCACCTTGATTTCATTTTCCAAGACCCATAATACTTCCATTTGCCAACAAACTTGAGAATTGACATATATCTTTGTAGTTTGAAAAACAAAACGGGTGGTAGTAAAGGAGAAGTTGCTACAAATGTAGAAGAGGTTGCTTGTGGTGGTGCAACAATATAATAACCTTGAGTCTGGTTACAGGGCGAGTATGATGTTGAAAGGCGTCTCAGATATGGTTGAATTACTTGATGTTGGGAAACATGCACAATTTGGTTTTCTGTATCCGGCACTTCGTGCCATGATGTATTGCTTCTGGAAGTACTGTCGGAATGATCACGACCATCAAGAATCATAGTTAGGCTCAATCCAAACATGGTATCTGTCTACCATATCTAAACCACCTGCAAGTGCAATGTTGCCATTTGTTGATTTATCCAATACAAATTGTTAAGCTTTGTCTTCAATTGATCTTCACCTGCCTCCACATTGTAATCTGGATAGGTACGTACCATAGCTATCGAAACTATCGGGATCGTGATTGGCTCTCCTTGTGAAGTTATACTTGGAAACTCCCAATGTATTTTAGACATATTTGATGAAGATGATGAAAAACTTCCATCTATGGTGGGGTAAGTCATAAAACATGGTTCTTCCAAGGTCAACATGGCTAGGAACGAAGGTCATATCCCGACCCATACGTCATAACGCCGGGAAATCAAACCCATAAATGTGCATGTTGTGAACACCTATTATAGGTTTCTCAATCGTTTGGTACCATTGGAGGTACTGTGCTTCGGTAATATGCACTTGAGCCTTAATTCATGCCTCTCCCATGTACGTCGTCGCAACCTATATATCAAAATATGATTCGTAAACTTGCATCGGTTTTTGGTGGTTGATTGCAATTGCAAAAATATGTCGTAACTGGAAAAGTAGTTTTTCTCCCAAATGCCAAACACCTTTGTTCATTTGCGGGGTGTAAAAAAAAACTCTCTAGAGTGAATAATCAAGAATAGTTTGTACCTGCTGATCGGTGAACTTAGAAAATCATTGTAAGGATGAACAACAACATTTCTACGCTCCGTGTTATTTTGTTGATACGTATTAACAAAAGCGCCCCTTCATTACCAACTGAAGTAGTTGTACGACTCATACGCCTTGGATGGCGGTGATCTTCTTTGGTGTTCTTGTTTTAAATACAAGAAACAGATCAATTAGCTGGAAGCAAATTATGACATACCTATAAATGTACGTACTAACTTGTTACTATTGTACCTGTCTTTTGTTTATTGAGCTTGTAAGTATTGAATACTCCAGTAGACCAGCACTGAAGTTTGCAACTGTGTTTAATGAAAACAGTGAAGACATGTTTTGCGATTTCTATGTGGCTGCTAATCTCTTTAAACTTATTCCCAACTAGTTACTGCTATCCTTCAAGATCCATTGAAAATAATTGTTCAATCTGCATTCATGGGAGCAGTCATATGTATGTTTTTTGTTTTTTCTCTTGGAGTAGTTCAGATGAATTTGATAGTTTAAATCTCCAAGTCTTGTTCCCAAAACCTCTAATAATTTCTCTTTGAGTGGTTCAGTTAAGACTTGTTCCCAAATCCTCTGATATTGACAGTTTCTCTTGGAGTGGTTCATATTTAAAGACTTGTTCCCAAAACCTCTATGGCCGGAAACAAATCAATGCGATGTGACTGCAAAGCTTTGTGTTGGATAACAATTTTTTTTTCCTTCTTTTTATACGAACAGCGCAAACCCCAAACCTATAACTGGGCTTTTCCCCGTTGGATAAACTTTTCTTGGCTGAAATATCAAATGTTCAACATTAGGGCAATTCCTATGAGATGGGCATATCAATTTGATCTCACTATGAGCTCAACAAAAGAGAAAAATGGCTTGGGAGACAAAAAAAACTTGTTTGTTAGCCCATTTAGGTCCTTGATCAGCCGCGCGTCCGTTGTGAAGCCGCGCGGTTAAAAGCAATCCACCAGCAAATCAACAAGAGCCGCGCGGCTCAACTAAATCCCCGAGCGGCGTCAACGGATAAATCTAAATTGATTCTTCCAACGACTCTAATTCCCCCTATAAATTCAGCTCTTTCAACTCAAAATTCACACCAATTTTTCTCTTCATTCAATATAATTTATCGAAAGATGTCTTGACCCTTGTTAGTTCGTCGAGCTCAGTATACTCAAGAAGAAGATTTAGCTATTTGCAGAAATTATGTGTTGTTACAAAGCACAATATCGGGGTGTGAATTTCTGGGTGGTTATTTACGAGAAGTTCTGCAGTGACACTCGTAACCCGACTCGTCGTGCTATATGGGACATACAAAATCGTTTTCAAACAATTAAGAAAGAAATAAGTGAGTTTGCAGCCTTAACCATGCAAGCCAATCGATTTAGACCGAGGGGTGAAACTGATGTTGAGATGGTAAGAAGATCTTTACATAAATGGTGAAAATAAAAAAATATGGTATTTCGTTTGCAAGATTGTTTTGAAATCCTTAGGAAATTGAACACGTTCAACCCCTTCTTATTAAATGTTGTTCCACCGAGAGCACGTCTCAATGAAGATGGTCAATTACAAGTCTTTCGGTTGTTTAACTGAGTTAATAAATTAAATGGCAGTTTCCAACTAGAAGTAATTGTGATATTTAATTCATAATATGTAATTTGATTTTAACAGAAAACACTACTTTTCATTAATTAAAATTAAAATTACATTAGTAGCGGAAATAAATGTTACAACTCTTCTAATGTCGATCATCATTGCCTTCTTCACCTTGATTTCATTTTCCAAGACCCATAATACTTCCATTTGCCAACAAACTTGAGAATTGACATATATCTTTGTAGTTTGAAAAACAGAAAACGGGTGGTAGTAAAGGAGAAGTTGCTACAAATGTAGAAGAGGTTGCTTGTGGTGGTGCAACAATATAATAACCTTGAGTCTGGTTACAGGGCGAGTATGATGTTGAAAGGCGTCTCAGATATGGTTGAATTACTTGATGTTGGGAAACATGCACAATTTGGTTTTCTGTATCCGCACTTCGTGCCATGATGTATTGCTTCTGGAAGTCTTGTCGGAATGATCACGACCATCAGGAATCATAGTTAGGCTCAATCCAAACATGGTATCTGTCTACCATATCTAAACCACCTGCAAGTGCAATGTTGCCATTTGTTGATTTATCCAATACAAATTGTTAAGATTTGTCTTCAATTGATCTTCACCTGCCTCCACATTGTAATCTGGATAGGTACGTACCATAGCTATCGAAACTATCGGGATCGTGATTGGCTCTCCTTGTGAAGTTATACTTGGAAACTCCCAATGTATTTTAGACATATTTGATGAAGATGATGAAAAACTTCCATCTATGGTGGGGTAAGTCATAAAACATGGTTCTTCTGAAGGCTGTTGGCTAGGAACGAAGGTCATATCCCGACCCATACGTCATAACGCCGGGAAATCAAACCCATAAATGTGCATGTTGTGAACACCTATTATAGGTTTCTCAATCGTTTGGTACCATTGGAGGTACTGTGCTTCGGTAATATGCACTTGAGCCTTAATTCATGCCTCTCCCATGTACGTCGTCATAACCTATACATCAAAATATGATTAAGTAAACTTGCATCGGTTTTTGGTGGTTGATTGCAATTGCAAAAATATGTCGAATCGGAAAAGTAGTTTTTCTCCCAAATGCCAAACACCTTTGTTCATTTGCGGGGTGTAAAAAAAAACTCTCTAGAGTGAATAATCAAGAATAGTTTGTACCTGCTGATCGGTGAACTTAGAAAATCATTGTAAGGATGAACAACAACATTTCTACGCTCCGTGTTATTTTGTTGATACGTATTAACAAAAGCGCCCCTTCATTACCGGTGTCCTTTTTCCAGTTATTCTTGTAGTACATGTCTATAATTAGGACTAAGATGCACTACTTTCGTGAGAAAAATAAACATCGACAAAAACTATTCTCTAGGCCAGTTACGTATAAATATCCTTGGGATCGTTCCTAGTAGAGATCATTGTTTAAGCGATCGGTTCTACTAAAGATCTTATCAAATCACTTTTCAACTGCGAAACAAGTTCCGTAAGTCTACTTCCTTAAACTATGTAGTTAAATATATACTGACTTGAAAGAAACGAAAATAAAAATGAAACAAGTCGAGTCTGTGTTATTAACCTCGAGCGGAAGGATGATGTGTTCGTTGATGCCGATACGTCTTTAGATTCTTCAAAGTAACACGAGCAGGTGTTCCTAGTCTAAACTAACGAAGTTGAACTCTAATAAACAAATTAAGCAGGCTAGAGTTTTGGAACTAAAATATGACTACCTAACTTAACATACCAACACTTGGTGGGTTTAACCGAGCAATGCTTTAACACCGGGTGCCTAAAAATGAATTTGAGTACCTTGGTTGGTTTAACAAGGTTTACAAGTATAATATTGTTATGCAACTATAAAATTTGGGTGGGATGGATATGCTAACTTTAGGTAGGATTCAATTTGATGATGATTATTTTCCTTCCCAACCTAGACTACTGACGCCCCCCGGCTTATCATATCTTATTAGACAAAAAGCTTCATAGACAGTTATGTCAGAGTTTTTTTTGGATGTACAGACTATATCTCTAAGCGGAGAGACTATTATAGTTCAGTTACTTCTCAAGGTCTCGATTGGACTACTTCATATTGAGGGGTACATGCTACACTGGAGCAATATTAGGATAGGTTGAACGAGTTTGAATATCAGGTACAAAAATTACATTTACTTAACTTGCATGAATGAGATGAACCAAATGATGGATAACCTGATGTTTGGCATATCCACTCTAGTTTCTTCCACTCATGGTGATGGTCATTGTGGCGTTCAAGGTAGTGCAGGTTCTTATTTTAGTTGTGGTATAGGTTCTTCTTTCTGTGGTGGTGAGGTTTTCCTTATGATTTTACTCCTGGAAGTCTGAAAAGTCGTGGAAAAAAAAACATTGTTCTACCCTAAATATTGTGCAAGAGACTCAAATACCACCCGGTGATAAAGGAGGCCTTGACATTAAAGCATCTTAACTAAAAACCCGTGGTAGTGGCTTTGACATTGAAGCAGCTCATCTACAAACTCCTGGTAGTGTCTTTAACATTGAAGCAACTCCACAATGTACTCTTTTTACCACAATTGCCTCAACAACATCAATATTTTACCCATTTGAAGATTGCTATCATGTTACCCTCTGCGCGAATGGTCCACATCAGGTTACTTTTCAAGATTTTGGAGATGCTTCTCTTGAAACTACTCAACCACCATCTCAACTCAAACCGGTAGGTTCTTTGCTATGTTCAACAACACTCTTGATCCACAAACCTGGCTGGATGAATCTTTAATGATTGGGAAAATCAGGGAAGTCAATAGTTTATAGATATGATTTATTTTGAACTATTTGATGTAATTGATCTCTTTTTACTAATGAAAAGAGATAATCTTTAAATCCAAACCGTTTTACATTTCATTAAACGACACTACATATAACAAACTTAATCAATATCGAATCCAGACACATGAATTTTAAAGAGTTCATAACATTCATCACAATTAAATTGGCCATTGTTGACTTCTAAAAGTTTAGTATGGTACATAGTTTTATGAAAAAGAGATACATAACAAATTAATATGATTTTGATTAATTAAAAATTAACCATTCAAAATGACTCATTCAAAAAGTTATTAACATACAGTTGAACCTCGATAAATGAATGCTCTCGGGACCAAGAAAAAATATTCGTTTAGCGGGGTTATTTATTTATCGATAAATGAATATTTTATTCATTTATCGATATTCGTCGAACATCTTTTGAACTATCCTAACGAGAATGATGCAATTATGGAGTCTCCAACAGATGAAGAAATTATTGAATCAGTAATGAATAATGAGAATGATCCTGAACCAGATGATAGTAGCGTTGTACCAAATGTTTCATCTAAAGATGCTTTTCAAGCGATGGTCACTTTAAAAAATTACTTGCTACAACACGAGCAAAATATTCCAGAAATTTTCCAAGCATTGCATAAAATTAAGGATACGGTGTATTTTGGTTTGGGTGGAAGAAAAAGACAATCAACCATAAATGAATTTTTTTGAGTTCATTCCTACATATTTTTATGTAACATTTTCTAATTATGTATTTTGTTGTATTTTTATATATTTTTTTTATATATAATTCGGTAATTATTCGTTTATATTTCTATAGGGCCTTTAAGGATCCAATTTATTTTATTCATTAATGCATTAAGCGAGGTTATTCATTTAGCATCTTGGCCCAAGTCGGGACCGGAGAAAATTATTCATTTGGCGAGGTTATTCATTTATCGAGGTTCGACTGTATTCAATCCAAGATGATCTTGGTTAACCATCCACAAAATTTCTGCATAATTCCTCACATGATCCCTGATGATGGAAAACTTTAAGGTTCTTCCCGGTTCTTGAATTTTCATTACCGATTTACGCCACAAACCTATGAAACACATTGTCCCATAATTTAAAACTAGTAAGATTCGTACCTCTATATCACTTGCAACTAATATCCAAACACGAATAAGACCAACATCTTCTTCTTGAGTAAAGCAAGCGTGATCCATATCGAATGTGAGGTGTAATGAAAGTGTGGAGTGAATTGTATGAGAGATTAAATATTTGTAGAAACTTCACTTACATGCTATGCATGAGGAGACATTGAAAGACATAAATATCAACGATTAAGACTACTCGCTGGCAACATAAACTTGATTGCTCGATGGAGACTGTACCGAGCAGTCGAGACTCTACATCAATTGGCTAAGTGCTAAATTTACCACTTAGCCCATTATTGTTGCCAATTAAAGAACGATTTTTTGGGGACCATGGTTTTTCTCGGGGGACCATTAAGTTATTACGCCACCCACTGTCTAGGGATAAGGGATTTTCTAATAAGCGTAAATGACTAAATTATCCCTTACTTACTTAATTTTTTTTTATTCTTAATTTTTTATTTTAACTTTTTTTAATTAATGTAGTAGTACGTTGCTTAGAGCTTAGCTTGTTAGGCTTCCGATTAGTTAAATATGTAATAAATAAAAAAGTATTTAATGTAATAGGTTTAACAAATTAAAAAAAAGTTTAAATAAGAAGTTAACTAATTTTTTTTTTGAAAAAGATCGAAAAAAAAAAGTTTAAAAAAAATCTAAAAATAAAAAAATAGAATAAAAAAATAATAATCAAAATAATCTAAGGATATTTTTACTCGTTTAATTGGAGGCCCTAGAAACTAATTAGGGGCCTCCGACATTTTATACCCACCCCAAATATATTAGAACGCGAAATTGGGGGATAAAAAAAGGAATTGGGGGATATAAGAAAAGGACAAACAGTGGATCCAAATATCAATTCGGGGTCACCCCTTATCTAAGTATTTTACGTAATACATAATCTACCCCTCACTAATCAGGATTAGTGATTAATAATAATTAGTAAAATTATAAGATTTTTTATAAATGATTAGTGTGTGTTTTATTTGAATTTGGGTTAGTGAGGTGAGAGTAGAAGGAAAGAAAAATATTTTGAGAGAGAAATTATTTTGGGAAAAATGGAGGATGATTGTGAAGAGAGAATTGCTGCTGCAGAATCTTTAGCTCAACTACAACAAGGAGCATATCTTGAATCTTCAGCTAACGACAACAACTCTCAATTGCAACTCTTTGTTGAGCCAACACCTTTGAATGATGATTTTGACGAGTATGGAGAGTTTCTTGAAGAACCAACACAAGAAAGTAAACTTGCACAACATACTAGCATCCCCAACACACATGTAAAGCTGCTAAGATGTCGAAAAATCGATTTTTTTTCTTTAAACCCGCCATTTTTTCCACTGAAAAACCTCGGTGCCGGCATGGTAGTTGTATGAATTCCATGCTGGTAGTCAAGTTACCGGCATGGTATGCAAACTTCGACCATGCCGGTAGTACGGTTACCGGCATTGTATTCATATTTCGCCCATGCCGGTAGACCGATATCCCCCATTTTTAATATTGATCCGGCATATCATTCTTTTAATCAACTATGCCGGTACATAGTTAACCTTTTTACCTACCAAGGAATATACTACGGAATATTCAACCGGCATAGTTCAATTGATAGGTTACCATGCCGGTACTGCATGAAAAACATACAGTAAACATTACCATCCCAAACCTAAAACCGGCATTGAAACTTAATAAATATAAACGCCGGAACTGGGTACCGGCGTGGTACCATCAACATCGATAATGCCGGCATTAAAACCGGCGTTGTTCAGTTACAACTTTTAAATGCCGGCACCTACAAAAAAACAGGCAGAAATAAATGTTTTTCAAAGCTAAATTCTGGCATTCAATATCAAATATATTCAATGTCGAATCGTGTACCGGCTTGGGACAATCGATTACGATAATGCCGGCACTCGTGCTTCCGGCGTTGTTTTCTAATGAAATATTTATGCCGGAATAGGTTTCAAGTTTAATCTTCCGTTTTGGTTAACTTAGACTATGCCGGAACAATGGTCGAGCATGCCGGTACGGGTTTCCGGCATAGTGTTGTATGTGTTTGGAACTAATTTTCATTCGATCTTTAGGTGGTGACATATATTGATCCAACAAATGCAGAGCCGCTTTATCGGGATACGTCAGAATATTATAAAATCCCTCCGGTATGTGACCAAAGAATACTTTTCACCTAGTATCTTGAACTTTACTAATGGATTGCTAGTAATTGGTAGGCCTTGGAATGGGTATAAAATTAAGCCTACTTGTAATAAACCGCAAGTGCACGGCGTCTATCGGAGACGCGGCAAGTACAGGTCGAACCACAGAGACTTGTGGTGCTATGGTGATCTAAGGGCTTTACCTACTGAATTCCTAGAAAGTGACAGAGTAGTTATGCTTTGTGTCGATACGACTAAGTTGATGATGTATGAATCTAAGCTAAGGCAACAAGGTAAATTGTAAAGCACAAGGGTGGTTTCTACCACCTGATCTTATGCTAAGGCACTCAACTGAAGTTGTGTTCTTGTAACTACCCAAGGAAGCTTCTAATGAATGAAGTGTCAACTAATCATACCAATTCCCCCTAGTATCAACTGTCTTTTGACAAAGACAATTGATCACGGGGCCTTTGGTTAACTAACTAAGCATCATTTCTCGTATTGTTAAGCACATATCTCCTCCATGGCAGTCTCTATTGGATAATTGCCTAACTTCATTCTCTAGCTCTCCCCTAGTATTGGTTGTCTTCTTACAGTACAGCCAATCACAGGAGCAATAGATCAATTAGCTAGCAATATTTCTATCTTAATCAAGCACAGCAATAACACAACATGAAGATGAATTTTTACTTAACATAATATCAGGGGTTTCAACAACACCCTGGTTAAGAAACTCAGAACATAATTAAAGTAATTAAAAACACAAATTAAACTACAAATTAACCCTAAACGGTGCTCTGGCTAGCCCAGGCCTCCTTTCTACACACAAAGTTCATTGCTATTTATACATGCAAAGGAAAATAAACCCTAATTTTCAAAAACAGAAATTAAAGATAAAACAAATCAAAAATACTCGCACCCATACTCTCTGATTCGCCTCTCCTCTTGTCGTGCGGCTCTGAGAACTCCATCACTTGATTGATTGATCGAAACCTAACCCTAGTTCTTCCTATTTCTCACTCAGCCTCTAGGAAAGAAGCTATGAGAGAAATAGAGAGAAGCTAGGGGGAGAAGGTGGTGCGGTTGGAGGTTGTGGTGGTACTGTTGGTGTCAGGGAAGGAGAGATGGGCGGAGGTGGTGTTGCAGAGGGTTTGGTCGCGGAAGAAGTGGTGGTTTCTCTGCAGAGGTCGTGGGAAAGAGAGAAGAGAAGAAAGAAAAGAAGAAGAGAGGAAATGGGTCGATCGAATAGGGTATAGGGTGTAGGGAATTTTGCTGTGAAGCATGAGTATCAGGGGAAGATGAGGAGGCCTCAACGAGCGTTGGATGAAGCTGGTGCGATCTGAACGGCTCAGAGTGTTGGGGTGTTTTGATGTTGAGCGGAGACATCAAGGGTCGATGCGTAGGAGGCAGCGAGCGTAGGATGCAAAGATGAGATCTCAACGGCTTGGAGTGTACGGGCTCGGATCCGGGTCGCGGTCGGGTCTAGCTCAAGCCCATGTCTTGTAGATGAGTTGCTACTTGTTGGGTTGCAATCAAGCGCGCGCGGCTTCGGCTTTCTGCTCCATAGATGCTCGACTCCAATTCTTCGCTCTTTGGGCTCCTCGGTTTCTCCGAGCTTTATTTATTACCTAAAAACACAAAATTAATTAATACAAATATTTATTCTTGAAAACAAAGAAAACACAGAACTGGGATAATATCTCGATTTCTAAGCGCAAAAGATGAGTAAAATGCCAATAAAAAGGTGTATAAATATGCACTATTTAGCACTCATCAAATACCCCCAAACCTGAATTTTACTTGTCCTCAAGTGAAACAAAATGAAGAAATCCTAACTATACCCCCGTCGCAGTCTCGAATGCATTTAGCGTATGCACTAAGCCTTTAAACCCCTAGGTGTCCCTAGTGGACGAGTTGTAGTCTCGTGAGGGTTTACCAGAGGTGTACCCACAAAACCTTCTCCAACTTCGAGTGTAAAAGAGTCTCACGCATCCAAGGAGCTATGAGTATATAGAGTTTCTCGCATGCTAGTAACAGAAGTTAGAACTACCAAAGAACGCCTTCTCATCCTTAAGTGCTGAGCGAGAAGTAACCATACCATATGAAAGAATTCGGATTCGATTGTGATCATAAGTCTCAACTTCTGCCTCACCATTAGGGTTTTATGATAATTGCACTCAAAAAGATCGCTTTTTTAGTCTCTCATGTGTGCAGGCAGGAATAAAGAGAGAAATCCTGCACACGTTGTATGTAAGAAGGGTAACCTTCCGAAATAATTTCTGGAGACTCCACAGAAGTGTGGACAAAAGAATCTTTTTCTGATGATCTCTAAGAAAGGAAATCAACTATTAGCAAGGATGGGAGTACTCACTCACTTTCTCACCCGATCGGCAATTAACATCATTCTCTCATAGGAACCATAGAAACGTCTTCACTCTTCGGTCTTCGGTCTTCAATTGTTGATGACGAACTTCTAAACTTCACAAAACTTGACAATTTTTAACTTTTCTACTCAATTTCCTTGTTTGGATTTTTCTTTTTCAATTCTTCTTTACCATGGTGGTATCAAAACTAAAAACAAACTACAATATTTTTTTTTGATTTTTTGGTTTTTTTTTTTTTTTTTTGATTTTTTTTTTTTTTTACAAAAAGTGAAAATAAAAATACAAATAATGAAATAACTAACTCCATGGACAAAGGACTTTATCACTCAATTTTTCCACAACTTGTATTGTCTTGATTTTATAAATTTTATTAATTCTCATCCTATTTTCTTTTCTTTTTCTTTGTTGCACATAAACCTTGGACTATATCAATTTTTCTTTCAATATTCTGATGATGCTCCGTTTGCTGACGATGATGTGTTTCTATGGGTCTTGCTGATTGAGAGAGAGAGTGATGCTAACTGCAAATCGATATTTAGAAGGAGTTTTCATCTTTAGACGTCACCCTCATGATTGACAAAAACTAGCACTCAAGAGATCAAAAGTAGTGCTGAAAGTGGTGCGAAGTTGGGTAGCTCACCATTCCTACCCGGAATTGATGTACGGTGACACACACTCTAACAGCTTTTCTAGAAAGTTGCAAAAAATTGAAGGTTGGTGCCTCACTTGATGTAAATTGGGTAGTCTCCACTATGGGTGATCACAATTCTACTACCGAATATCTAAACAACACCTAATTCGCCCTCCGGTATGGTTAAATCCAACTTTAACGCTCTAATCAACTAAGGAACCTGATTGCGTTCTCCGGTACTTCCAAGTTCTTGTTATTTCGGTCAGACTCTCTATGTAAACATAGCTAGAAGCATGCTAGTGACTCTAAAATCTCTAAAAGTTGGAGGTTTTTACAAAAAGAGTTTAATTTTTTTTTTTTTTTTTTTTTTTTTTTATTATGAAAATAAAAGGTTTAAAAGACTAAAAACTCTAAATGCAAATGCACCCCCAAACCTAAATCAAACATTGTCCTCAATGTGTCAACAGATAGGAAAAATTTAAACAGTCACATACCATGAGAACTATGCTGAAAAGAGAAAAGGGAAGAGATTACCGGTATGTCGGCGGGAGCAAGGTTAGAGCTTCACTAGTCAAGGCTAGAATCCAACATTCTCAGCAGAGATCATATCGGATTAGCACAAAATATGCACAAGAAGACTCAACCGATTCAAGAAAGAAAAAATTTAACGAGTCCTACTGGATTATATACAATGAAAATTCACCATACACTAACAATCTAAAGAGTTGAGGATCAACCCAATAGAAAATATATACAAACATCAACAGCCTTACACAGATATAAAATGAGAGTGCAAGTAAGACTGCAAATGAGAATGAGTTTCCCCCAAACCTAAACTTGTGAACGGGTGTGTTTGGGAGCACAAAATCTTGCAATTTTAACGGTACATCATGCAAAAGGTCTAACTCAAAATGAGTTTTACTAATAACAGGCAGACATACACATTCCAACTGTGGTTCTTTAAAAGTGTTATACTTTGATGCAAAATAGTCCAAGAGGACTTGGGAAGCACAAAGCTCTAGGCCTAAGTTAGGCATTTTCAGAAAAGTTGGTTTTGCAATTTTGTGACAAACTACACCTAGGTTTGGTGGAGGAGTTTCAATTTGTGACTTAGGAGAGAAAGTAGGTACATCTAAGTTGTTTTCATGCATAAGATCATTTGCACCATTACATACTTTCCTAAGGTCAGAAGAAGGTAAATCATGTTCACCAGCATAGAACAATTCATCACTTTCCATGTCATACTCATCAGAGGAGGCAACATGTTGTGACATGGCCAGGGAATCAGACACAAAAATAATATCATGGTCCATAAGAATATTAATGTCTACAGAAGATTCATCCTTTCCTAAGTCACAAACAAGTTGTGCAGCATGCTCACATTCACTGAAGAATTTCACAAAACCAAGCTCAGAGTTAATATCACATGTATGAATATTAGAAGAGGCATCATTCATAGGGTTCACAGAAGAGACACTTAATGTCTCTGAACCTAAAGATTCTATCATATTTTCAGTATGCACATGCTCTTCTAACATATCATATTCATCATCATCATCATAGCAAAAATGCGTTTCCCTATTCAAAATTGTAGCATTTCTAGTGTACTCATTTACCTCTAGATTAGGTTCATATTCAGTGTTAATTGCATGAGTAGGAGTAGAAACACTATTTTCAAAATTATCAGAGATAACAAACATCCTATCATAAGTTTCCTTCCAATCTTCATTTTGTAACTCAATCAGGTTCCTTTGAAGAATCATAGTGAGTTGTTCTATTGAAGGAGAGTCTTCACTAGTGGGTATGCATTCCTCATATGGATATTCATTGTATGGTTGAGCATGAGGTTCACTAGAGAAGGGAAATTCAGACATGTTGCTATATGGATGGTCATGTGTTGCATTCAGTTCAAGCCTAGCATTTTGCTCCATGAGCGTTTCCATTAGTGATTGTAAACAAGGAGTTGGGGAGTATAAAATTGTTCATCTCCCCACTGTGGTGACTGATACATGTGCTCATGATGGTTAGGGTATGAGTATTCAAGGTCAGGGCCCTGAGAAGGCTCATAATACTCCCTAAAATCAATCTGGTATGTGGGGAGTTCATACTGTGAAGCATGCCCGTAAGCAAGCTCTCTAATGGATTTGTTTCCATCCCCAGACCAAAATCCCGACATGATTTATCACTCAAATTGAACTCAAAGCCCAGTTGTAGTGGACTCAGTTTGGTTTATTGGGTTTCATTTGGTTTGTTGGGTTTCATTTGGTTTAAGTGGGATTTGGTTTGTTTGGGCTTTGGTTTATTGGGTTTTTGGTTTGTTGGGAAAGTCCAGCCCAGTTGATGCTAAACAGCCCAACAGAATAGGTTCTAGCCTAGATGGTCTGGCCCAGCTTGGTTGCACAGCCCAGATTATGTTGAAAAAAAGTATAGCCCAGAAATGGATTGAGCCCAGTATTGTGCACAGCCCAGAAGTAGAGCCCAGATGCACAGTTTGATTGTGAGCAGCCCAGGTGATTGGGTTTCAGGGTTTGTGCAGGGAACAAGTTGCACAGCCCAGATTGATTGGGTGTGATGTTTGTGCAGAGCCCAAGTTTTGATTGTGTTGCACAGAGCAAGTTAGACACAGAATAAAACAAGCAACAATTACTTAGCACAGCACATGGTAGCTTAGTGAAACCAACACAAGGAAACACCAGCTCACAAAAAAAATGATACAGCACTAGGTTGTGTGCAAGTCAGGCAAGCACAGCAAGTGAGAGCACAAACTCACACAAGGTTTAAGGCAGATTCGAGATGTATTGCAGGGTCAACAGGTTAGCTCACAGGCCCCACAGATTCACAGGTCTTTCACCAGGCTCAACAGGCCACAACAGGTCTAGTATGAAAGGTAACTGGCTCAACAGTCAACCAGGGTATCACACAGATTTGCGGCTAAACAGCTCAGGTTACCCAGTTGTATCTCAGCCTCTATAGCAGCAGGGGATGGATTTGAGCACAACAGGGTCTCACAGATGGTTTTATCAGCAATCACTCAAGGCTGTCAACAGCTTGAGTTGATGTCAACCATCTTAGTTGACTTCAGCTTGGCTTGTAGGTATTCTAGCTATCCAAGCTCAACCTCACAGCTACAGGGATGGAGGTCAATACTTCACAGGTCAAGCTCAGGATTTTCTCAAAGCACAGGGCAGACAATGGCTCAAAGGTTCAAAAGGGTTTCAAGGATATGCTCGGTGGTTATGCCGGGGTATGCAAGGTTCACTGCAGATGCAACAGATGAGCAGTTGCAGCTTAAGCTCTCAGCTACAGGGGCTGGAGTTAAGCGCAGGTCTTGTCGGGACCAAGTAGTTACAACACAGATCACCCAAAAACACCGATTTCATATATATTTGGCAAAGCAATTGAGTTATCGTGCAAGCAAGATGGTTATTCCGTCATGCAGGGAAATACAGGTGGTAGACCAAGGGCTAGCCAGGTGGACTAGCTTATCGGGGGGTCATACAATGTTCAATTACTAACCTCTAGCCTTGCGCTTTTTCTTTTCCTCCTAGGCTTTGCTCAGCAGCACAGCAACACACAGGTACCTATCAATCTCAACAGAGCAATTTCAGTTTCCAAGATTACACAATCAAAACCAGAGAGCACTAATGTTATGGCAAAATTTAGAGCTGTGCATAAGCTAAAAATTGAGCCATAGGATAACAAATATACAAACAAGGTGCAGGGGTACTATGGACTTCAAGTTACACTACAGTTACACTAAGTTAAACAAGAAAAGGAAAATTACAGATGTATGATGCACTAACAGATGGAATGAAAGGTTAAGTTATACTAAAACAAGACGAAAAGCAAAGAATGTAAGTGAATATATACAGAGATGATTGAAAAACAGTGAAGTCAAGCCAAAAATCACAGGGCACACGCCAAGTCCCCGGCAACGGCGCCAAAAACTTGGTAGGCCTTGGAATGGGTATAAAATTAAGCCTACTTGTAATAAACCGCAAGTGCACGGCGTCTATCGGAGACGCGGCAAGTACGGGTCGAACCACAGAGACTTGTGGTGCTATGGTGATCTAAGGGCTTTACCTACTGAATTCCTAGAAAGTGACAGAGTAGTTATGCTTTGTGTCGATACGACTAAGTTGATGATGTATGAATCTAAGCTAAGGCAACAAGGTAAATTGTAAAGCACAAGGGTGGTTTCTACCACCTGATCTTATGCTAAGGCACTCAACTGAAGTTGTGTTCTTGTAACTACCCAAGGAAGCTTCTAATGAATGAAGTGTCAACTAATCATACCAATTCCCCCTAGTATCAACTGTCTTTTGACAGCACAATTGATCACAGGGCCTTTGGTTAACTAACTAAGCATCATTTCTGTATTGTTAAGCACATATCTCCTCCATGGCAGTCTCTATTGGATAATTGCCTAACTTCATTCTCTAGCTCTCCCCTAGTATTGGCTGTCTTCTTACAGTACAGCCAATCACAGGAGCAATAGATCAATTAGCTAGCAATATTTCTATCTTAATCAAGCACAGCAATAACACAACATGAAGATGAATTTTTACTTAACATAATATCAGGGGTTTCAACAACACCCTGGTTAAGAAACTCAGAACATAATTAAAGTAATTAAAAACACAAATTAAACTACAAATTAACCCTAAACGGTGCTCTGGCTAGCCCAGGCCTCCTTTCTACACACAAAGTTCATTGCTATTTATACATGCAAAGGAAAATAAACCCTAATTTTCAAAAACAAATTAAAGATAAAACAAATCAAAAATACTCGCACCCATACTCTCCGATTCGCCTCTCCTCTTGTCGTGCGGCTCGAGAACTCCATCACTTGATTGATTGATCGAAACCTAACCCTAGTTCTTCCTATTTCTCACTCACCTCTAGGAAAGAAGCTATGAGAGAAATAGAGAGAAGCTAGGGGAGAAGGTGGTGCGATTGGAGGTTGTGGTGGTACCTTGTTGGTGTCGGGGAAGGAGAGATGGGCGGAGGTGGTGTTGCGAGAGGGTTTGGTCGGGGAAAAGGGGTGGTTTCTCTCCGCAGAGGGCGTGGGAAAGAGAGAGAGAAGAAAGAGAAGAAAAAGAGAGGAAATGGGTCGATCGAATAGGGTATAGGGTGTAGGGAGTTTTGCTGTGAAGCATGAGCATCAGGGGAAGATGAGGAGGCCTCGCGAGCGTTGGATGAAGCTGGTGCGATCTCGAACGGCTCGAGTGTTGGGGTGTTTTGGTGTTGAGCGGAGACATCAAGGGTCGATGCGTAGGAGGCAGCGAGCGTAGGATGCGGCAAGATGATATCTCAACGGCTTGGAGTGTACGGGCTCGGATCCGGTCGCGGGTCGGGTCTAGCTCAAGCCCATGTCTTGTAGATGAGTTGCTACTTGTTGGGTTGCAACCGTTGTCTGCGCGCGGGCTTCGGCTTTTGCTCCATAGATGCTCGACTCCAATTCTTCGCTCTTTGGGCTCCTCAGTTTCTCCGAGCTTTATTTATTACCTAAAAACACAAAATTAATTAATACAAATATTTATTCTTGAAAACAAAGAAAACACGGAATCTGAGATAATATCTGATTTCTAAGCGCAAAAGATGAGTAAAATGCCAATAAAAAGGTGTATAAATATGCACTATTTAGCACTCATCAGTAATGAACTTTCTAATGAATGCGAAATTGTTCTTATGTAGGGAATAACAGATCGAAAGGAAGCAATCGCTTGGGCTAAAGAGACGGCTCTTAAGAACATGTGTGTGTTGGTGAGGAATACCGAAGGTTCGAAGAGGCGTTTTGAGATGGCTTGCGAGAGAAGTGGGAAATACAAGGAGAAGAATAGCCCTAAGAGAAAGGATTATGTATATCCAAAGAAGACTAATAGGGTATACAAGACTCATACGAGGAAGAATAATTGCCCGTTTAAGATTGTATTCCGTTTAAATGACATAAACAATTGGGATTGTGAGGTTTTGTGTGGCTCTCATAACCACCGGGATCCGAAATATTTTGTTGGTCACTCCTTAGTTGCGAAGCTAAAACCTGACGAGTTCGAGGATGTAAAGAGATTGACCAAAGCACTTATCAAACCAAGAGAAATTCTCAGAGGCTTCAAGGAAAAGGATGAGACTAACGTGTCTTCTCTACGTACAATTTATGCCGCAAAAGCAACTATTAGAATGGTGGAATGGGAAGGGAGGAGCGTTATGCAAGAATTTGAGAAGATAGTTTGGGATCACAACTACACGCGTATCATTAAAAGAGGGCCGGACGAGAAGCCCCTTCAAATATTCATTTCGCATCCTTTGCTCTCACAATTGGCAAATACATGTTGTGGTGTTCTTTTGATGGATTGCACCTACAAGACAAACAAATACAATATGCCGTTGTTCAACATCATGGGGAAAACCTCGGACAAGGTAACATTCACATTGGCTTGGTGCTTAATGGAAAACGAGAGGGACTATAATTATCATTGGGCATTACGACAATTGAAATTGTTCTTCCGGGAAAATCAACTTCCGAGGGTCATCGTAACCGACAACGATGACGCATTAATGAAAGCAATATCCGACGTCTTCCCGGATGCACAAAATTTCCTATGTACATATCATATACGTCAAAATATCATAAAAACTTGCCATGCCTTGTTTGAACCCGCAAAGGCGGATATTAAGAAGAGAATGATGGTACAACTAGAGGAAGATGTTCGAAAGAACAAACTATCCCCCAAAGAAGAAGAAGATGAGAGAGGCAAGATAAATGAGCGAGTGGACAAAGAACATGCGGAAAATCATAAAAAGTGGTTGAAATTTCTAAGAGATTGGGAGAAAGTTTATTGGTCTCTTACCGAGGTTATGTACGAAAAGAGATTGGAGAAGTTTATTGCCGATTGGAACGAAGTTTATCCGACTGCCGTCTGGTATTGTCGGACTCAATGGTTGGATAAGTTCAAGGAAAAATTTGTGGGTGCATGGACAAACCGGTATAGACACTTCAAAAGTGAAGCAACTAGTGCAGCTGAGGCCGCTCATGGGAGATTTAAAGATCTCATCCAAATCAGGTCAAGGCAATGTGGTTACGGTCACCGAGGCAATGGAGCAATACTTTAAGCAAGATATCAATAGGATCAAGGATGCTTTTGAGAAAAGCTCGATGGAAAGGATGACTCCATTTCTTCGTTATGGTAAGTTGCCCCAAGGAATAGAATTCAACGTATCTCATTGGGCAATAAAACATATGATGAGACAAATGGAATATGAGAAAAATTACGGAATACCGGGTGATGTGTGTATTTGTCCCGACATGTCTTCATTGGGGCTTCCGTGTCGTCATATGCTTGTGAAGTATGAAGAAGTGATACCTATTGAGGTTATTGATCCGTTTTGGAAGCAACTATCTTTCGACCCCCCCCTCCTTCAGGAGATCCCGGGCAATCTCCATGGGATACGAACGAAGCAAAGGAATTCTTCGAAGCTTACTCACGTGGCACCTCTGATGAGTGCCAAATATTGCATATTTCTACATATTTTTATTGGCATTTAACTCATCTTTTGTGCTCAGAAATCAGATATTATCCCAAATTCTGTATTTTCTCTGTTTTCAAGAATAAATACTTGTACTAATTAATTTTGTGTTTTTAGGTAGTAAATAAAGCTCGGAGAAATTAAGGAGCCAAAAGAGCAGAAAATTGGAGACGAGCGTCTATGGAGCAGAAAGCTACAGCCCGCGTGCGCATCAGTGCAACCCAACAAGAAGCAACCCATTTACAAGACATGTGCTTGAGCAATCCAAGGCCCGGCCCATAACCCGGATCCAAGTCCGAATCTTCCTAAGCCGTGAGATTGGAGACATCCGCATCCAACGCTCACTCCTCCCCGCACATCAACCCTCGCTGCATCCGCTTCACACTATAGCCACCTACACCTTACCCATCGACCAAACACTCCTCTTCTCTCCTTCATTTTTCTCTCTTCCCCCGACAGAAAGAACAGACCCCTCACTTTCTCTCCCGACCAAAATTGCAGAGCCACCTTCTTCTTCCCCGACTATCACCACGACCCACCAACACAACCACCAAGACATGCCCGCCTTCACCACCTCCTAGTTTCTCTCTATCTCCTTCATAGCTTCTTCACCCTAGAAGCTAAGTTTGAGATAGATAGAGTTAGGGTTAGGGTTTCTTCAACAAGGGGGGAAACATCAAATTAAAGGAGTTTCGAGCCGAATTAACAGAGGGGACAATGATTCGAGGGTTTTGGGTGAGTGGGTCTTCATTTAATTTCCAAATTGAAGTGAATTGGGGGTTTGCATGTATAAATAGGAAGAGGCGTGTGTATGTAAAGGCTTATGCCCGGACTAGCCAAAGGCACCAACCTTAGTTTAATTTGTGTTTTAATTGTTTTAATCATTTTCTAATTCCATCAGCTAGGGTGTAGATGAAACCCCTAGTTTGTATGCTAATATAATCATTGTTCATGTTGTTGTTCTTGATGTGCCTAAACTGTTTAGGATTGATAATTAGCTAATAAATCAAATGATCCTGTGATAGGTTGTACTGTAAGAAGACAATCTATACTAGGGGAGAATTAGTGAGTTAGTTAATCAAATATCCACCTGAGACCTTCAAGGGAAGGTACAAGACACAATGAGAAATTGTTTTGCCTTAGCATAGAATTAGAGGGTTGATTCAATCACCCTAGTACTCTCAGTCATCTGTTTACAACACTTTTTGCTTGTTTGCTACCTTAGATTACATTCACAGTACTCCTCCTTGTCGTATCGACACCCAACCAAACCATATTTGTGTTACCCCTTAGAAATCAGTTTAGTGAAGCCTTGAGATCAACTTACACAACCCCAAATCTCTGTGGATCGACTTGTACTTGCCCTGCCTCCAATAGGCACTGTGCACTTGCAGTTAACATTGTAGGCATTCACTTTTCCTGTCCTACTAAGTTTTTGGCGCCGCTGCCGGGGATTTGGTAGTGTTGCTGTGTTGATTATTGGCTTACTTTACTGATTTTCAGTTCACCCTTGTATATATATGCTTTGAATTGTTGTCTTTAGTCATTATTAGTATAACTTAGCTGTAATTTTTCCATTTCATCTTCTATTGCATATTGTTAATTCTATCATTGCATTTTAGTTAACTTATCTTAATTGCATATCTGCATATCTGCATTCTCTTAGTGTAGGATCATAATCTCATCTGTGCATTGCACCTACCATTTCATTCAATATCTAGCCTAGCTTGAACTCAAGTCTCGCTCGGCTTGATCTGTCACCACTCACCTGCATTGTAACATCCCCCCGTGATTAATTGCTAAAACCATTATCTGTGATAGATGAATCTTGTGTAGTGGTGGGTGTTACTTGAACTACATTATTTCAGTTCTTTTTGTTAAGCTCTGCATCTCTGTATCATTGCCCTGTAGAATAACTTAGTGTAATCATCTCATAACATGTTGCATCAATAGCTTAATCCATTTTAGTTACTTTTGTAGTGTAACTTAGTGTAGCTGGTACCATTTCAAGCTTGTTGTTCTCATCATCTGTAGTTGTAGCTATACTTTTAAATTCTCTTTCACTTGCATGAAAATCGCATCTGGTTTCATTAGAATAACCGCATCATTGTCTCATATCATATCTCAGGTTGTAAATCTGTTAGCTTTTGGTTTGTAGCTTTCACAATTTATAGTAACTCCATCTTAGTGTTAGTTGTAACTCTTAATCCCCGTCACCCAAATAAACATAAGAACTCATTGTCATCCAAGAAATTACTCTCGCTTGCTTATACCGATATTGATATTGTTTGAACTCGCACATTCCGAGAACTTAACTTCTCCTCCGAGTCGCAGGGTACCGTGCTACTGCATTACAACCCCAAGGAAAGGCATAAGAAGGAGCAGCACAATCTGTACCTGCAATACTGTTGTTCAAAACCAAAAAAAAAAAAAAGAGGAAAAGGAAAGGAGCAAACCTGGTTTACACTAGCGGTATCATTCTCGACCCTTAAAGTTATTATCTTTGATAATCTCCATGATCGCTTGCTGAGCTGTAACCCCATTGTTCAGCGTTAAACCTCTGAATTTTTCTTGCTCTGCCTTGAATGATATACCACATGTTTTCCTGATAACCTAGCTGCCTGAATGAACATTGTCCATCCCTGCAATATCTTGTATGTGCACCTGTAGTGCCTTTGCATGATAAAAACTTTTGCTGGGTATTGCTCAACATCTGAACTTTCACTTGTTTTTGTGTGTTCTGTGCTGTAACTCCTTGGCTTCAACAAAGCCTGTGCCTAGCTCCAGCCCCTATGGCTGTTGAGATTGAGCCGTAACTTGGTTAGCCAATTTAGCTGCAAGCCCAAGTTGATATCAACTGAGATAGTTGATATCAACTGAGATGGTTGACATCAACTGAGTGAGTTAACACCATCTGCCCTGTACCCTTAGCATGTTCTACTCAGTCAACTAAAGCTGGTGACAGCCTTGTGTGATCATCTGTGAGCATACCCAGTCATATTCACTTGATATCAACCAAGTTGGTTGACGTCAACTGACCCTGTCAACTAAACCTGTTGATACTATACACCATGTCAGGTGTGTTGTGAGAGTGCTGAACCTTTGCATCTGAGTCGCTTGCTGATCTTCCATACCTACATTGAGCTAACCTGTTAACCCGTTGATGCTTTGAATGATATGCCATGAAATTATTAGTGATAATCTCTGATGCTTAACCTGTGAAGACTGAGGTCAACTGAACTAGTTGACACTCCATGGCATACCAAATATTTTGTAAGGTGTTGAAATTATTCGTCTGCTATAGCATCTGTTGCATTTGTGCATCATTGAATCATAGTGTGAATTGCTCCCTGTAGTGTGAATTTCTTGATTGTCTGATAGCCATAACATGTTGATTGATGTTCATGTATGCTTGCTGAACTAGCTGCATTGCATAACCTTATCAAACCCTGCAAACGCAGTGCATGAGTATTTGAGTGACATACCTGCTAGTTGAATTGTTATATCACTTTGTGCATCTCTCAATCTCTCGTGTCTCCGATAACTCATCATGTCGGGATTTTGGTCTCAGAATCGGGAATGAAAACAAATCCATCGAGAGAACTTGCTTACGGGTATGATTCATATTATGAACCCCCCACAGACCATGATGTCACTAGTTATAGGGATTGTTATGGACATTTTCATAGTCCTGAGCATCAATACATGGACCCTAATAACTATTCACACATGTATCATCCATCACAGGGGTAAAAATGAACATCTTTACAAGACCCAACTCTCACAATCATCACTTTTGGATCAGTTAGAAGCTCAAACTGCAGCTTTAGAAATGCAATTACATGAGAAATCTGTCGAAACTAATTCCCCTAGGCAATCTGAAATGTATGCATGTACCTTATGTGGTAGCTTAGACCATCCTGCTGAGAACTGTTATATTTTGCATGATTTTAGACAATCTAGAGAATACCATGAACATCCAAGATATGAATTACCGACAGGTTATGAAGCTGGTTGTCATTGGGAACATAATCAACCATTTAAAGGTTGCGATCGCATTCTATAGACCCTAATGACCATACACACATGTATCATTCACCACAGTGGGGAGTTGAACAATTTTATACTTCCCCGACCTCTTGTGTGCAATCAGTGGAAGAAAATCTCATCGAACAAAACAATGCTAGGTTTAAATTACAAGCGTTGCATGATCATCCATATAGCAACACATCTGCATTCCCCTTCGATAGTGAACCTCATACCGAATACCCTGAAATGAGGATACCCATTATTGAAGACTCCCCTTCAATTGAACAACTTTACATGATATTAGGGATGAATCTGATTCATTTACAAAATGTAGAAAGGGAGAATCTTCAAAATGAAATGCTTGTCAGTCCTGATGAAGTAAATTTCGAAACTAGTGTTTATGCTCATAGTCAAGCTACTAATGTTGAAAATGAACCTAATCTAGAGGTAAATGAGTACACTAGACATGCTACAATTTTGAATAGGGAAATGCATTTTTGTTGTGATGATGATGATGATGACTATGTTATGCTTGAAGAACATGATTATGCTGAACATATTGTGGAGCCTGTGGACTCAGAGACATTAGGCTTTGCTCCGACTTTCATGAATGAGGCTTCTTCTAAATCTGCAGATGCATGCGATGTTAACTATGAATTAGGGTTTGAAAAATTGTTCTGTGAAAGTGAGCATGCTATTCAACTTGCATCTGACCTAGGGATAGCTGAATTGTCTCGTGTGATACGATGATTCAATGCATGTAGATATAATTGATGTGTCTAATTCTCAACCTAGGTCACAGTGTGAAGTTTCTTGTGATATCCCTATGCATGAAACTGAAGTTGTAGATGATGATTATGGACCGAGGCTTGTCGAAATGTTTTGTGAACATGAGCATGTTACAAAGACTTGCAGATGACTTGGGGATATTGATGTAAGTTATAATGGTACTCTTGATCTCACACATGTGAACAACTTAGACATGCCCAACTCGCTCGCTTATGTCACAATCTGAGGGTCTTGCACCTAAACCAACTATTCCGAGAGTTCCTAATCTAGGCCTAGAGCTTTGTGCTTCCCAAGTCCTCTTGGACTATTTTGCATCAAAGTATAACACCTTTAAGGAGCCACAGTTGGAATGTGTATATCCGCCTATTCTTAACAAAACTCATTTTGAATTAGACCTTGTGCATGATGTACCTTTAAAAATGCAAGATTTTGTGCTCAAAAACACATCTCGTTGACAAGTTTAGGTTTGGGGGAAAATCGTTCACATATGCAATCTTACTTGCACTCTCATGTTATATTTGTGTAAGGTCGTTCATGTTTCGCATATCATCTTTTGGGTTGATCCTCAACTCTTTAGATTGTTGGTGTATGGTAAATTTTTCTTGTATATAATCCAAAGAGGTCTTGTTAAATCTTCTATCTTGAATCGGTTGAGTCTTCTTTTGTATATATTGTTGCTAATCCAATATGATCTCAAATGAGAATGTTGGATTCTAGCCTTGATTAATGAAGCTCTAACCTTGCTCTGCTGCCAACATACCTAAGTAATCTCTTCCCTTTTCTCTTATCAAAGATAGTTCTCATGGTATGTGAATATTTAAATTCTTATCATCTCATTGACACATTGAGGACAATGTTTGATTTAGGTTTGGGGGTGTGTTTTGCATATAGAGTTTTTAGTCTTTTATTTTCAAAAAAAAAAAAAAAAAAAAAAAAAAATCAAAAAATTCAAAAAATTCAAAACTCTTTGTAAATACTTGCATAAAACCTCCAACTTTTAGAGATCCTAGAGTCACTAGCATGCTTCTAGCTATGTTTACATAGAGAGTCTGACCGAAATAACTGAATTTGGAAGTACTGGAGAACACAATCGGGTTCCTTAGTTGATTAGAGCGTTAAAGTTGGATTTAACCATGCCGGAGGGCGAATTAGGTGCTGTTTAGATATTCGGTAGTAGAATTGTGATCACCCATAGTGGAGACTACCCATTTTTACATCAAGCGAGGCACCGACCTTCATTTTTTGTGACTTTCTAAAAAGTCTGTTAGAGTGTGTGTCACCGTACGTCAATTCCGGGTAGGAATGGTGAGCTACCCAACTTCGCACCACTTTCAACACTATTTTTGATCTCTTGAGTGCTAATTTTGTCAATCATGAGGGTGACGTTTAAAGATGAAAACTCCTTCTTGTAGTTCGATTTGCAATTAGCATCACTCTCTTCCTCTCGACAACACAACAAATCCATAGAAACACATCATCGTCAGCAAGCAGAGCAACGTCAGAATATTTGAAGAAAAGTTGAAATAGTCCAAGGTTTACATGCAACAAGTCAAAGAAAAGAAAATAGGATGAGAATTAATGAAGTTTGTGAAATCAAGACAATACAAGTTGTGGAAAATTGAGTGATAAAGTCCTTCATCCATGGAGTTAGTAGTTTCATTGTTTTTATTGTTATTTTTATAATTTTCTAAAAAAAAAAAAAAAAAAAAAAAAAAAAAAAATTAATTATGTTTATATATTGTAGTTTATTTTCTTAGTTTTGATACCACCATGGTAAAAAAGAAAAATTCAAGAAGAAAATTCCAAGCAACAAGGAAATTTGAAAATAAAAGTTACAAATTGTCAAGTTTTGTGAAGTTCAGAAGTTCATCATCAACAGTTGAAGACCGAAGGCCGAAGGTTGAAGACGTTTCTATGAATGCTGTGAGAGTGATGTTAATTGCCGATCGGATGTGAAGGTAAGTGAGTATTCCCATCCTTGCTAATGGTTGATTTCCTTTCTTAGAGATCATCAGAAAAAGATTCTCTTTGTCCAAAACTCTGTGGAGTCTCCAGAAATTACTTTCGGAAGGTTATCCTTCTCACCTTCAACGTGTGCGGATTTCTCTCTTTATTCCCGCCTGCACACATGAGAGACTAAAAAGCGGTCTTTTTGAGTGCAATTATCATAAAACCCTATTGGTGAGGCATAAGTCGAGGCTTGTGATCACTCTCGAACCCGAATTCTTTCATATGGTATGGTTATTTCTCGCTCAACTCTTAAGGATGAGAATGCGTTCTTTGGTAGTTCTAATTTCGTGTTACTAGCATGCAGAAACTCTATGTCTTCATAGCTCCTTGGATGCTTGAGACTCTTTTACGCTCTGAAGTTGGAGAAGGTTTTGTGGGTACACCTCTCAAACCCTCACGAGACTACAACTCGTCCACTAGGGACACCTAGGGGTTTAAAGGCTTAGTGCATACGCTAAATGCATTCGAGAGACCAAATGACAGTGGTATAGTTAGGATTTCTTAATTTCTCGTTTCACTTGAGGACAAGTAAAATTCGAGGTTTGGGGGTATTTGATGAGTGCCAAATATTGCATATTTCTACATCTTTTTATTGGCATTTAACTCATCTTTTGTGCTCGAAATCGATATTATCCCAAATTCTGTATTTTCTCTGTTTTCAAGAATAAATACTCGTACTAATTAATTTTGTGTTTTTAGGTAGTAAATAAAGCTCGGAGAAATTAAGGAGCCAAAAGAGCAGAAAATTGGAGACGAGCGTCTATGGAGAAGAAAGCTACAGCCCGCGTGCGCATCAGTGCAACCCAACAAGAAGCAACCCATTTACAAGACATGTGCTTGAGCAATCCAAGGCCCGCCCATAACCCGGATCCAAGTCCGAATCTTCCTAAGCCGTGAGATTGGAGACATCCGCATCCAATGCTCACTCCTCCCCGCACATCAACCCTCGCTGCATCCGCTTCACACTATAGCCACCTACACCTTACCCATCGACCAAACACTCCTCTTCTCTCCTTCATTTTTCTCTCTTCCCCCGACAGAAAGAACAGACCCCTCACTTTCTCTCCCGACCAAAATTGCAGAGCCATCTTCTTCTTCCCCAACCAGCACCACAGCCACCAACACAACCACCAGTACAGCCGCCTTCACCACCTCCTAGTTTCTCTCTATCTCCTTCATAGCTTCTTCACCCTAGAAACTAAGTTTGATATAGATAGAGTTAGGGTTAGGGTTTCTTCAACAGTGGGGGAAACATCAAATTAAAGGAGTTTCAGAGCCGAATTAACAGAGGGGACAATGATTCAGAGGTTTTGGGTGAGTGGGTCTTCATTTAATTTCCAAATTGAAGTGAATTGGGGGTTTGCATGTATAAATAGTAAGAGGCAAGTGTATGTAAAGGCTTATGCCCGGACTAGCCAGATGCACCAACCTTAGTTTAATTTGTGTTTTAATTGTTTTAATCATGTTCTAATTCCATCGCCTAGGGTGTAGATGAAACCCCTAGTTTGTATGCTAATATATCGTGTTCATGTTGTTGTTCTTGATGTGCCTAAACTGTTTAGGATTGATAATTAGCTAATAAATCAAATGATCCCGTGATAGGTTGTACTGTAAGAAGACAATCTATACTAGGGGAGAATTAGTGAGTTAGTTAATCAAATATCCACCTGAGACCTTCAAGGGAAGGTACAAGACACAATGAGAAATTGTTTTGCCTTAGCATAGAATTAGAGGGTTGATTCAATCACCCTAGTACTCTCAGTCATCTATTTACAACACTTTTTGCTTGTTTGCTACCTTAGATTACATTCACAGTACTCCTCCTTGTCGTATCGACACCCAACCAAACCATATTTGTGTTACCCCTTAGAAATCAGTTTAGTGAAGCCTTGAGATCAACTTACACAACCCCAAATCTCTGTGGATCGACCTTTACTTTCCCTGCCTCCAATAGGCACTGTGCACTTGCAGTTAACATTGTAGGCATTCACTTTTCCCAGCCTACCAACCTCGGTAAGCCGAAAAGTCTTTTTGAGCCAACTAAGGCTAATTACTCGTCCATGGATCGCACAAAGCGAAGAGCCAAGAAAGGGAGATCCAATAGGTAGACCACAAACTAAAACAAAAAGGAAAAAACAAAGGGTAGAATTGAAAGAAATGACTCAACGTGAAGAAGAACTCGCGGCAAGTAAGAAACGAGATCTAACCGCATGTGAGATTTCCGAACAAAGGTTCGTGGAAGCGCAGGTTCCAAACAAAAGAGGTAGGCCAAGGAAGGAACCGTTAAGTCAACAACAAACGAAGGAATCCGTATCCACACCAAAAGCCAACTCATCGGAGGTTCCAAAGAAGAGGGGTAGGCCGCCAAAGGTATCATCATCAAGTGGCAAAGAACAACAAGGTGAGCATTCCGAAGCCATACCCATAGTCGATCTAGCGGAGGTTCTAAGGAAAAGGGGTAGGCCGCCAAAGGTATCATCATCAAGTGACAAAGAACAACAAGGTGAGCATTCCGAAGCCATACCCATAGTCGATCTAGCGGAGGTTCCAAGGAAAAGGGGTAGGCCGCCAAAGGTATCATCATCAAGTGACAAAGAACAACAAGGTGAGCATTCCGAAGCCATACCCATAGTCGAGCTAGCGGAGGTTCCAAGGAAAAGGGGTAGGCCGCCAAAGGTATCATCATCAAGTGACAAATAACAACAAGGTGAGCATTCCAAAGCCATACCCATAGTAGATCTAGCGGAGGTTCCAAGGAAAAGGGGTAGGCCGCTAAAGGTATCATCATCAAGTGACAAAGAACAACAAGGTGACGAGGCTAAGGTGGTGACAAACCAAAGTGATAGCAAAGTTGACGTTGTTTTAGTTCGAAGGGGAAAGGGTAGGCCAAGGAAGTACGGACTCCCATCACATATCGAAGACATTGCAAGTGTAGAGATTGCAGATGATGGTTTGGATATATTATTGTTACAAAAGGGTAATATGAAGATGTATAAGGATCCCAGAACAGGCAGGACAATTAGAAGTTATCATACCAAGATACAGTCTTACATAGACCAACTTCCAGAGGTTATTCGTGAGTATATTTCATATACGGATGATGTCGACGGAGATGGAAATTGTGGCTATCATGTTGTGACTGAACAATTAGGAATATTTGACACGGCGGTTAGTAGAGGTATGAAACCATGCCAATATGCTAGAATGAGGATGGCCGAACAACTTGTGAACAAGAGGAGCTTTTATGAGCAATTGGTTGGTGTAGGCGAGGGGTTTAATGATATGCATGCTCAAGTATTGGGGCCCGAGAAACAGATAAACTTTCTTCCTTCTGAATATTGGATGAGAATGCCGCTTTGTGGGCATCTAGTGGCGGATACACTTAGATGTGTTGTTCATTATTTTACCCCCACCGTGGAAGTAACATTTACCCCAAAGTGGCAAAAATGCGAAGGATCCCTTAAGAAGAGAAGAGTCGTTTTGGCGTTCGTGAATGGTAATCATTTCGTTATTTTAAAACTGAAAGAAAATTGTCCATTGCCACCTATCTGTGGGATGATTAAAAACAAGGGTCTGGATCCCAATATCTGGAAGGGATGGATGGCATCGTATGAGGAGAATCACCAGTTTTGGGATGCGTTGGCCTTATAAAAAAAAACGCTCCAAGAGGAGAAGATGCAACCCATTACGTGTGGAGGCGACGATGAGTAATTTGGATTTATGTGGTTCAGTAGTACGCAACGTTTTGTTTTTTTGGAAGTCTGAATTGTAAACATTAAATCATATTTTGATGCCCATGCCGACATAGTTGTGTTTTATATTAACAATTCTGGAACTAATGTACCGGCGTAGACTGTGTTTTGAACCCATGCCGGAAATGCAGAAAAAACTTCCAGAGAAATCAGCGACCTTTCCGGCAATGAAATTAACATCATTACTGTGCCGGATCTCCATGTCAAAATCATATTTGACATGGAGATTACATAAAACCGGCATAGTATCCAAACATAGTTCAATGCCGGAACTCTGTCATTTAGAGCACAAGCATTGCTTTTACTGTTTTCGAGCATGCCGGTTCTGAAGAAAAAAATTAGAAATCAAACATAAACCAAGTTATCAAAATAATAAATTGAATAACAATACTATATTGTATACAAGAACAAACTCCAAAGTTATGTGGTTCCAATCCGAAAACAAATCAAACATAAACCAAGTCAAGCAAAGAGTTTAGCAAGACATACAAACAAACACATTGTTCAAGACTCACAAACAAACATACCAAACTAATATTATAGAATAAACACACGATCACTCGGTTCTTGGCTTCTTGTGTACCCTCTTCTTCCTTTCGCCCCACAAGTCTTTTGCCTTCGGATTTTCAATTTTGTCCATCTTTTGCTCGACGTTCTCCATTTCTTTCTGGGTCAACACCTCTCCTTTCTTGTTCTTTTTCTTGAAGAACTTTGACAAATTTCCAATCCGCTGACGCTGTTAAGGAAATTTTAAACATGTACTTAGTATGTTCAATTGTATAAGTTCATAGACATAGATTAAAAGAATGGAAATGAACAAGACGTACGTACCAACAACGTAACGAGTTGTACAAGTGCGGGTACAGTTTCCGAAGTTGTGGAGGGATGTCTGGTGGTGGAGGAACAACTACGATATCCGGGCGTACAACATAAGGATGCGTGAACTTCCGATGGCCTCTTAGGAAGGCTGTTTCACTCTCATAACCGTTCTCAGCCAATTCCCAATCAACCCTATCCAACACAAGTCCTTTTTCTTCCCTTTCACTCCAATGTGCAAGAATAGGTTTTGGGTCGTAAACCACGAGAGTATGGTTCTCATTTGATTGCCATTGAGGAAAGTCATGAGAGAATTTCTGATAAGATGTATCCGTGAGATCTTTCTGCTTGTACCCAAGTTGGCGCATTACACGGCGAGGGTTGTGCATAACAAATCCTTTTGGATGAAATAACGGTCCGTTGTAAAATGAAACATTGTCACGCCTTTGCAAGTGAACTCCTCTGGCATTCCTATATGGATCAAACACAACATCTTGGACATCCACCGAGTCCAAAGCCAATCTCATTGCTAATAACCGTTTTTTGTTATTAGGTCTTGGGGTATTGTCGAAGTAGTATTTCTGACCTAGAGGACTATTCTCTTGATATTCAGTGAAAATCTTCAATCCTTTATACCGTATGAACAATTTTGTGAAGTATTCATAAGCCCACACCTACGCCAATGAAAGATCGTTCCAATGAAATGTATAAGAAAATAAATAATTGGAAACTAACAAATTTAATGACAACAATAAAAAAAAAGTAGTTGACTATACCTGAAGTACAGTGAAATTCCCATTAAATTGACGGGCGTTCGCCTTAGATGCTCGACGCATTTCTGCCAAAAAATGTGCCAAGAAAGCAGTGCCCCATGAATACTCATGAACCTTTTCCAACGGATCCAAGTATTGTAGGTTGTTCATATGCACCCTATTACCATTGGCGTCAGGGAATATAGCTGAGCCCAAGATGAACAACATATAAGCCGCGGCAGTTTGTTGGACTTGTTCGGGATTCAATTCCTTGTTCTTCGTGTTCCCAAATAATTCAACGAGTTTGACGAATGTGATAGTCTTTGTCTGAGAACGCCTTGTCTTGTACATATTTGCCAAAGTGGTTTCCTTGTCCCATCCAAACAACTTTTTAGTCAACTCATAGATCTTGTCCCATTCCAAGTCCTTAGAGTCATCTCCTACCTTAACGGCTTTCCCAAGAACCTCAAGACCTATTATCCTTTGGACATCTTCAGGGATGATGGTCATCTCGCCAAAAGGAAAATGCATGGTATCAGTTTCACCAAAAAACCTCTCCAAAAAGCAGTTCGCCGTGACGGTATCAGTGGCCACATAATTTTTTATCGCGGGATACAACCCAGATGCTTTGACTACTGCTTTAACAACGTCACACTCAAGCTTCAAAGGCCATACATCCGATTGTTGATGGCGGCTAACACGGAAGGCGTTCTTGTGGTCCTAACATAGTTCCGGCACATGCTTCCGGCACGGTTTATCATACTTATCAGGCATATGCAACCAATACCGGCATAGTTTATCATACTTATCAGGCATATGCAACCATACTTATCAGGCATATGCTTCCGGCACGGTTTATCATAAGCTTACAATGCCGGTACTAGGAAATTTTTTAACAGAGATTGGGACAAATATGCAACCAATACCGGCATGGTTTCAAAACACTTTGAAACGCCGGTAAAGGGAACCGTCATTCAATCTATAATAGAGACTATGTCGGTAGTTGTTAAATTAAAAAAAAAACGGCTAGTTTTTTGAAAAATAAGACCGTTGGAGATTTATCTCTATATAATACCCCCATTCCTTTGGAAAAATCTACACAAACCAGCAACCAAATAACAAAAATCATTCTCTCAAGAAAGCAAGCACGGTTAAAGCTTCACAAAGGATGGGGGATTCATCATCTTCCTCTATTTGCAAAGTAAGTAGATTTACTAACAATATGATCTTCACTACTATGACGCACGACTAATATAATCTTCTCTTACAGAGTCATCATTGCAAGTGTCAAATTTGCAAGTCACCTTCTCATCTAGCCATGGACTGTCCTTTTATTTATTCAAAGTGTAGAAGCTGTGATGGGACACGCCGGTTTTGGATTGCAAAAACTGATGATGCTGAAAATGGAAGAATGTTTCTAAGGTGTTTGAATCACCCAAAGTGCGATGAGTTTCAATGGTTTGACAAAGCTGTTGAACTAGCATAGTCAAGAGAAAACCACAAGGGCCAATGCAAGCCAATCGATGGGTGTGATGGGTGTTATATGAAGGGAAAGGAATATGTTGAAAGAGAAGAAAAACCAATGAAGCCGATCCTTGACACCCCCCTCCCGGACGATGTCTTCGAAGAGGTTCGAGAAAGGCTCAAAGGTTCCGCAATTGTTGAAAAGGGATGGAAATAGATTATCTTTAACCAAATGTAATCCATGCCATGTTTTTTAGCATGTTTTAATTAAAAGTTTCAAATCTAATGTAATAGATTAATTAGGAATAAAATAAAAGAGCATTCGAAATGGATTTTTATTCAAAACTAGCAGAGTACTGGCATGGAAGTATTCAATTTTACAAAGGCTTTTTCGACAACTATGAAAATTTGAAAATATCATAAAACCGGCATAGATGTTAGAAAATACTACCGTGCCTAGGTACCTTCGAATATCTATACAGAACATGGAATTTTTAATCTTCTTGTTCCTAGTATGGTTTTATAAACAATTTCATTGCTTTGTACCTAGAACCGACATTGATGGATAAATATTAAACAGTGCCGGTACCTAAACCGGCTCTGTTAACCTGAACTTATCTATGCCGGTAAAAGTCGCAAATAAATCTTGCAAGGATAAACATGTTCAACATAAACGAATCACTAGAAATCAAAACATGTTCAACATAAACCAAACAACTGGATTCTGCTATCAAATGTTCTTAATCCAGGTATCCTAAACCAAAAGCAAACCAAACAACTAAAGAGTTAACCATGAGGTACAAACGAAAACAAGTACGGAATTGTTCAAGACGTAACAACCACCATCCAAAAAAAGAAACACAACTAAAGAGTTAATCACTGGGTCTTTTGCTTCTTTTGGGCCGGTTTGTTCTTAGTTTCCCCGAATAAAGCTTTTGCACTAGGGTTGGTTTCTTCAATTCTATCAAGCTTTTCCTCGAATTCCTTCATTTCCTCAAGGGATAGCACCTCTCCTTCCTGGTACTTGCAACCCAACATCTTCTTTAACTTGCCAAGCCGACGCCGCTAGTTTAATATACCAAACACATAATTAGTATACATATAAGATTATGTGTATATTAAACGACGAAGCAATTAACAATACTTACAAGCAATCCAATAGTCTTATTAAGTTGGGTCATCGTAGGTGGTGCCTGTGCGGGAGTTGGAACGGGAGGGTTTTTCTGGGGAGGAACTTGGACGTCATTCGGGAGGATGACATAAGGATGTGACCATTGCAGGTAATCTTCCATGTAGTCGGCATAAACTTCATCACCGTTTTCAGCAATCTCCAACTTCTCCCACTGACTAATATCTACCAAACGACGTGGTTCCGTATCCCTCCAATCTGTTGGGTCCGGTTTTGGAACATACTCTACATGCAACCGATTTGGAGTTGAATAGCACCGAGAAAGGTCGAGATCAAAACATTGAAAAGAGGCCGTTTGGAAATGTGCTAATTGCTTATATCCAAGTTGACGCATCACACGTGTAGGATTAGCCATAACGTATCCTTTTGGGTGGAACAACGGCCCATGGTAAAATGCAACGTTACCAAACCTCAAAACCTGGCGGTTTCCTCTAGCCTCCTTGTAAGGGTCGAACACAACATCTTTGGTACTCATTGCGTCCAAAGCCAATCTCATATCGATAAGTCGACCTATGCTACCGGGCTTTGGAGTATTGTTAAACTCGTATCTCTTAGCTATAGGCGTATCGGGTTCTAGAAGGTCTATGATCTTCAAGGACGGGTAGACCTTGAACAAGGTTGGGAAGTGTTCATAAGCCCACACCTATTCCAATGTGAAGCAATAAGTTTTGTTTCTAAGTTCACGATAAGAGTACATATGAACAATATACATAATAACATAAGTTTAAGAACAAATTTACCTGAAGGAGAGTGAAATTCCCGACAAATTGGTTGGTTTTAGCCTTAGAGGCCCTTCTCATCTCCATCATCAAATGTGCCATTACCGCGGTGCCCCAAGAATATCCATAGACATCTTCCAACGGATCCAAGTACTGAAGGTAGGTGTCAGGGAATACCCTAGTGCCCAAGATGTATAACAGGTAAGCAGCGGCAGTATAACGAATTTGTTTAGGGTCCCATCCATCCTCCAAACTTCTTTTCTTTGTGTTTTCAAAATTCTTCTTAAGCAAATCAACTTGATTGTCTTTGTCTTACCGCACGTGGATTCATAAAAGCTCTCCACGTAAGTTTTGTAGTCCCAACCAAACAGCTTGTTAGTCGACCGTGCAACGTCGACCATTCTAGGTCCGAGAGACTCAACTCCTTTTGCAATTGATTTGCCGATAACATTCGGGCCTAGAATGTTCTCGAGCATCTTCGGGATGAAGGTCATCTCCCCAAAAGGAAGTGCATGGTATCGGTTTCACCATGATACCTTTCGACGAAGCAATTGACAATAATGAGAATCAGGGCTTCACATAATTTTCAACCAAAGCATATAGACCAGAATCCTTTACTATTGTTTGGACCTCTTCACATTCCTCGGACAAATCCCAACCATCCGCGGCTTGGTTTCGGCAAACACGCACAGCCTTCTTATGATTCTACAATTAGGAGAGACAATACAATTAAGAGATTTTACATAAATACACAACAATACATATGTACAAGATAGAAAATGCTTACATAGGTTTGATAGATAGTACGAGCCCACGAGTGCTTGTATCCAAATAGTGTTTTTGGTTCCGGAGCTTCACCCCAAATTCTACCACGTTCAAGATCAGGTATCATGTCATTAATATGAGGAAGGTGGGAACCTTTAACTTTCACTTTGACGTTGCCCTTCTTGCCATTGCCTTGTGTTGGTTGTTGACTTGGGCCACCAACTTCGCTTTGGCTTGCTAATTGACTTTCTTCTTCATGTTGTTCATCTTGATCATCGTGCTCACGGTTCGCAAATCCACTACGGTCACTACCACTCTCCCAAATTATCCCTCTTGTACCAGCCCCCAAACGTATCTTACGGCCTTCATCTTTCCCTCGAGGAGGCAGAGACTGAGGAGTATCAAGACCGTCCTTCATTCTTCTCTTAGTGACAAAAGATCTTTATTTTTTCTTTTGTTGGCTTCCTTTGCTTTTGACCTATATCGTAAGCACACGGAAAGCAATGAATATAAGACAACTCACCTTCAGTTTTAGTACCGGCATTGACTACCTTAAAATAAACCACGCCGGTATAATGTTCCGGCAGTACACATTGACTATCGATAGTGCCGGTACCAAGTACCGGCATACAAATGCAACCTAAAATCTATGCAAGTATTATTGACAGTTTTCCTGTATGTTTTAAGTCCACTACCGGCATGCTCGAATTATTACAAAAGAATGCAGGTACCGAAAACCGGCATGTAATGAAACCAAAAATCTATGCCGGTACTGGTGACAAATTAATAAACTCTCCTGTATGTTTTAAGTCCACTACCGGCATACACGAATTATTATCAAACACTGCCGGTACTAAAAACCGGCACTGTATTCATCCTAGATTGAATGCCGGTAAAGAAAATTCAGTTTCTGGTTAATCTAGGGTTGGAAACCGGTATTGTATTCATCCTAGATTGAATGCCGGAACACAAAACCGGCACTGTATTCATACAAATTTCAATGCCGGTACTCTCTGAAACTCAACTGTTTGTGTTAGGGTTCGCGATTCTAACCTAAACCCATTGCTATAGATCGATTGAAACACCTACAAAGTAGTTTAAAATCACTTACCTTCTCACAGAAGCCATATTTACGAGTAGTTGATTGTCCGAGAACGTTGCTTCGTCGTCCTCTTGCTCTTGAGCAATCTTAGAAATTCTTTCTGCCTGTTTTTGTTGAGCAATCGATGATGTTGAGTTCGATTGGGCATTTGGTTTCTTTCTTGGAGGCATTGTTTATGATTCGGATAGGTTAATCGACGAAGAAATTTTTGAATCGACGATTAATCGACGAAGAACGGATGAAGAACGATGATTTTTTTTTTTTCAGAACCTAATCCTAGGACAGTGCCGGAACAGATTGTGAAGAATGGGGGATATGTTTTGGTTTTTTGATTTTAATGTTTTAGTAGAAAGGGTATTATGGTCTTTTCATAATGTTTTTTGATTAACCAAAGGGTATTTTAGTATTTTCATACACAAAAATCACCCCTTAACACACACCATGGGTTGGGAGAAGTAATCAATATCCCCCAATTCCTTTTTATATCCCCCAATTTCGCGTTCATATATTAGGGGTGTACTTAAATTTAGTGAAGTTACTATTTTACCCTTCCCTAATAATAAATCTTAAATTCCTATCAACCTTAACCCTAAACCCCAATTCATTTCCAAAACTTAACCAAAAATAAATCAGACTCTTCTCCTCCTCCCCTCCCCTCCCTCTCCATTCTTCTCTTCTCTTCCACCAACGACTTCAATGAAAAATAAATAAAAAATCACCCAATTCATCGTCGATGAGAAAACTTTAATCGATGATTAGCTTCTTCTACAAACATGATTTGTACGAAGCAGGCCGCTAGATATCCTATTAATCACCTTAATAACCCTAATGTTGTTGAAGCAGTAAAATGAAAGTTTTACGTGAGAACCAGGTACAAATCAAATCACTCGGAATCGAAGAAAGAAATGGCTCCAATAAGAAAGTTTGTGAATTAAAACCCTCTGGTATACTTGTTGTTTGCGTCTAATTTGATATGTTGATCGTTAGGGTTTTTAACCGAAAAATTGCAGTTTCAGTTTTAGGGTCGTCACGACCAAAGTTTTATACCATAAGGATTTTTCATATGCATGTTGATTTTATGGAAAATCGTTAACTTATATGATGAAGAAGATTACGACCCTATTTCTGGGTTTTAGGTTTTTTCGCCCTAGATTAGAGTCGTTACTTTGTTAGGAAAGAAGTTGACGATTCTTTTTTGACGACCCCTAGTTAAAGAACAACGACTCTACGTTCAACAAAAAACTACTCTCTGCCCAAATAATTCAAAGGGTCGTCAACCCAGTACTGAACCGTCACTTTGGTTTTTTTTCTCCATAGTTTAGAGCCGCTACTTTGCTATGTACACATTGACGATTCTTCATTGACGACCCCCAAATCAGTCACCCATCACTTTCAAACACCAAAAATGGCTCAAACTCCATTCAATAATCAAGAAGATGTTGCTATTTTTTTGTGCACAAATCACGGTTACGAAGCACGGTTTTGAAAGAGAGTATTGGGTCGCCAGTAACCACGACGAAACCGGAGATCCGTACCTTAACATGGATCAAACATCCAATTATTGGTGGGAACGTGTGTTTATGGTTTTCAAAGCACTAAACGAAAATCGTTATGGAAGGACGCTCCAGCACATTAGGGAAAGATACGATTTACTATTCGACGAATGCGTAGCGCTGAAAGACGAATTGAAAGCTCGAGCCGACGCTTTTCCCAACAAATCTCATATGGACAGAGTAAGTTTGTCAATCAAAAGGCCTCTCATATGGTTATTTTTATTAAAAAACGCTAACTTATACAGTAAAACCTCTCTGAAAGAATACTCCATATAGTTTTAAACTCCATATAAGAATAAAAATTTACGGTCCCGATTTGGGCCAGTTATATTTAAGAATGAACTTCATATTGGAATAAGTCATAATTTTTTCTGGTCCCGTCTTAAGGAACCTACCTCCATATAAGAATAATTGACATCATAATATAAATATATAGCTCTTGTCATACATCAAAATTAAGATGAAGAGATTCTTGTAATCATATTACAAGATCGTTTTGCTTCAAAATGGCTTTTTTGATTTTTTGTGCACAACTTAATACGATTATCTTCATACTCATTTGATCTCATTTGTCATTTTTCGATGTGATGATTGTGATGTATATGAAATCCTCATTCAATAGTTTTTTTTTTTTTTTTTTGTAGTTAGATACATTTTTGTGTTTCCTGTGCATATGCATGAATATGCCCAAATACACATATGAAAAAAAATTCTTTTGGTCTGTTCAAGTCAGACCTCCATATAAGAATATTTTTTTATGGTCCCTAGGATATTCTTATATAGAGGTTTTACTGTAAATAAATTGTTTTTCCAGTACTCTTTGGGGCGCAGCCAATACAAATTTAAGTACGGCAAGACGTTAAATTTAAGTACGGCAAGACGTTTTTGCACGAGGAATGCTATCGTCTCTTGGTAAAAAGTACATGGCCATTCACCTACAAAGAAGTGAAGCTCACAACAGTATATTGTAGGGTGAGTAGAGAGTATTTCAATTGGATGGATTTCATCAATGTAGTAAATATAAATCCATAAAGGGATAGGCATATGGGTATTATGTTTGCACTACACCAAATTCCTAATCGTAATAACAGCAATTGCGGCAAGATTTCCGTTACAAATGCTCGTTACAAAATATTCGTAACAGTCAAGTCAAGTACTAATTTTCCAAAAATTCGTAACAGGAATTACGAAATTTTTTTAGGCGTGCCGTCACACGCTTGGTCACACCGGTGTGGTAACACCTTTAGAATGTGCTGTGCCATTCACATGCGTGCTATTATATTTCATATTACACCGTATATGCCTAAGGTAACATCTCTACCCTTCATTCTAGTCTCGAGATGCATCTCAAAATAAAACCCTAAGTTTTATTCCTACACCATATTTTTTTCATCTCTTTCTCTATCATTTAATGCGCCTCTTCGTCCCTCTTCCACAAATTTTGTCCAATCTTAACTTCAAACTCTTTAAGTTAAAAACTCAACCACCTGAAATTGTTGATTGGTGTGTCGGCTTTCACGATAATGAATTTCATTCCCCGACAAGAAGGACATGATTGTTTTAGGAGGTAATTATGCACACATGTTTGAGCAACATATTATAAGAATTATAAACTCTAGAAATCCTTTGATAGTTTATTGACGACTATTTTTAATCCTTTATTTCAGATCTAATTTTGTCAAATAGGGTGTTGTTATATGACCTTGAAAATAATTCTCTTGGATTCACAGAGCAAAAATGTGAATATGAATGATCATTCGTTATTTTGCTATTACTTTGAGAGAAAAAATTGGGTATATGTAGCTTGGATTTCTTCAAAAGATTCATCAATGCCTTAAGTCCTCCAATCTTTGTCCCGCGCCATTTTATTTCTTTAACATTTCAAGCATTTTTCATTGGATTCCTTCATTTCAATTCGGCCCTCTCTTCTTCTTTTGCTTGGTTTGTAAACCGATGAAACCTTTTATATGCAATTTATGCCTCCAAAGTGGTCCTTAGGATACCACCAATATTTTCGGATGCAAGGGTTATTGAAGTAAGTGCTTAAAATCTTACGGGGAATTTTTCTTTATTATTCATTTTAACTTGATCTGGTGTTTGCAAAACCTTGTGAAATGGACATTGATTACATGGACCTTTTCGCTGTTTCCATTTGACAAAGTATACGGATGTTATTTTTATGCGATCCTTATTTTCAATATCTAATTTAAAAAAATTTCTATAAAATCTTTGTCCAATGTTAAATTTCTCTCAACCGAAAACACCGGTGAATGACCTTCATCGTGATGGATTCAAAGCAATATGGATGCTCGACCCGGGATCAAACATGAAGAGGGTTTTTCGTTTATGACTGATGTTTGGGTTCGAAAGCGGATGGACAACCTTTTGTAGGTAAGCTCTTGAAGCGCACTTGCCTTGTACTATATAACTTGTTTGAGCATTTTGACCATTAGTTGTTTCGGCTTCATAGGGGAGGTGTGGCACTTTGTTGCAAGTGGTGTTGATGGAATATGGAATGACATGAATGAACCTGCTGTGTTTAAGGTAAAATCTCATAAATCATGAGTAATTACTTGCCATTTCTTCTAGCAAATGGTTTTCAATTCAAATTGTTTTTTTTCAATCTGAGACCGTAATCACAAAGACAATGCCTCGAGAGCAACATCCACGGAGGAGATCTTTGAAGTTGGCGTGTAGTTCACTTATGAAGCTTTTATTATATGTTTATTTGTGATTTCTTTTCTGAACCATTTATGAACTAAAGCCTGGGAAATGAAATCTAGCTTGCACTTTTAGGTTTATGGTACGTTGATGGCGAGATCAACATTTGAAGGAATGAAACTGGCTAATGATAAAAGCGTCCATTTGTTCTTACTAGAGCTGGATTTATAGGTAGCCAAAGGTATCTTTGCAACTTGGACTGGTGATAACTTTTCTAATTGGGAGCACCTTCAGTGTACCTATGGTACTTCAATTGGTAAGTTCTTATTAGCCCGACAAGGTTTTTGTATGGCCGTAATAGGATGTCGTTGGTCTAAGTTAGTCTTTTATTATATTATTAAAGATTGGATTTCTTATTGCTAGGGTCTTAGTGGTCAGCCGCTATCGAATGCATGAGCCATGGTCTTTTGGGAAGGAGGTTTGTTTTTATTTTAGTAATGGCACTGTTGATCATGAGCCATCGTCTCGCCTCCATCACATTGGTAGAAATCTAAAATTCAAGTTGGTTTGGTAATCAAAGACATTTCGTGATCGGGCTCGAGATGCGTTGCCTCATGTACTTCCTACGGGCATTTGGTTGAGTTTTGATTTTGACTCTCATACATGGCCATTCACCTACAAAGACTTGCCAGTGAATCAATAATTCTCTTCCCGTGCAACATGTTGAGGAAGCAAATGCAACAGTGATATTTGTGGCTTTAGATCAATATGGTAACGTGTCTATGGATTTATAGCTAGACAACTATTTCAAAACTTGGATGGATTTCAATAAATCAATGTAGTAAATATAAAGATGTTCCATAAAGGGATAGGCATATGGGTAATAAGAGTTTCTAAAGCTGTTTATGGTATGTTTCTTATTGATGCATTGGGAATGGATGGAGAAGCCCTGCATATTAAAATGCCTTCGAGATTACACTAGCCAGGAGTAGTACAAGAATCGTATCGGTAGTCTCGTAGTGATGATTTTCTTGTAAGCATGATTGAATTACTCGAATGAAGAATTATTTAAGGGACAATTTGTACTATACGGGGACTTGAAACGTATCGAAATGAGGTTTTGTTTTGTGAGTTAAAAATCATTAGTGTTATCTTATATGCCCTTTAAGTTCTAAATAGATATTGTATGAGCTTTAAGCCACTTTGGTGACAACATAAGACTAAATTCAACAAGAAATTTTTACGAAATTATTTTTGAATTCCCAGTATTTTAATTAAGTTTCTTTTTTTGTTACAAAAAAGTTCGTGACTCTAAGAAGGATTCCTTAATCATTTTTCTTCTCATTGCTTCAAATCAATCTTTATTATTTTCTATTTATTTATTTGGCGCTTTTGTTTACAAAACCTAAAACCCTATTTTAATTAAGTTTCTTTTCATTTGGTTACTTTTTCTTCTCATAACAACTTTAAAATTTATTTCCAAAACCTAAAAACCCTCCATTTGGTTACTTTATAACAACTAAAAATTCCCTGCTCTTCGTGGGAATGAACTCATTGCCATTATATTACCAATTAATTATGTGGAGAGAAATGAATTAATTTGTTGTGTAAACGACGCACATCAAATTTTGACGCCACTGCCGGGGAGTAGTCGATAGCTTTTTAGTTGTTAGTATTTTTTTCTTTTTTTTAGATTTTTTTTTAGTTTTTCTTTTTATTTCTATTTTGTTGTTCACAAAGGATTAGTAGTATTCATAACCCGTCTAGAACGGGGGTAAATTCTATAAACCATTTGTGTCCATAATTTTTAATTTTTATTCTATTCTTAGGTTTAATTAATTTTAATTCTTATAATTTTGTATCATCGTCATGTTTCCATTTGGAAATAACATGTACGGTGTACAAGATCAATCATATCACAGTGGTAATCGATTCAATACTAATCAATATGGTTTTCAATCTCATTCATATGTCAACTACCAACCATCCTATGAGTATAGTCAAAACCAATCTTTTGGCTATGATTAATATCCCGTGGAACTTTACGGATATTCTCATACATGTAAACAACCTTATGACGGGCATATAAGTGAGCAAACACGAGGATGGGAGGATAGTTATTCTTCTAATCGTTTATCTTATGAAAGTGAGCAGAAGCTGGATCAATTTATTCTTCAGTTAAAGGCCAGTTTATCCACGCCAGAACCACTTAATGAGTATCCAAGCGCGGAGAACAATATGCCAACCGAATCTTACTTCAATATATCTAACCAAACTCCTGATCGTTTTTATGATCGTTTACCTATTCAAAAGGAGGAGACTTGGTCTGGAAATCTTGTGGTGAGTAAAAGTGCACATTTTGAAGAACGTCTTGACCAACTGATCCAAGCGATGGCGCAACATTAACAAGGTTTGGACCAATATCCACAGAGTATTGATAAATCACTCCAAGAACTTCAAGAAAGTGTCCATAACTTAAGAAGAAACCTTGATCAAATTAAAAAAACAGAGGAATAAAGAAGAACTTTGGTTTCAAAACCCAAACTATCCTGATGTCCCCGTGGATAGTAATGAATACTTGATCACTAATGATTATGAAGATGAGAAACCTTTAGAAAGTTCGTGCTATAATGGTAAAGTTATTCCAACTCCGGTTCATTATAACGATCACTCGCCTATTCAAAAGGAGGAGAAATGGTATAACGTACTCAAACGAGGATTATAGGATTTGCACCAATGAACTAGACTTTATAGGAGAGGATTTTGATTCTGATGACGAGGTTGTTGAAGAGATGTTAATTGAGAATGATTAATTTCGTGGAAGACCTAATTGAGCTTGCCAAGGAGTATAATGATGCTGAGATTTTTGTCAAATCGGAAGGTCGCGAAGAATGGCTAAAGAGCTTGATAGAGGACCACGATACACACGAGGTAAATAATTTATTGCAATTCTTTAAGAATGATGAGGATCCTGTAATGCAAGAGATTGTGGAAGGTTTTTCTAATCCTTTGCATGTTTCTAAATCTTTTGATCTACATCGCTTAGGATTGGAGTTGTGTGCTTCCAAGGTTTTAACGGATTATTTTGCAGGTTCACTATGATTTCAAGACGTGTCTTAATAATTCCAACTATCTAAAACAAATACTAAAATCTAATATTTCAAGATGTGTTTGATTCTAGCAATGTGCAGGTTCACCGAGAGGAACCTTTTGAAGTTCCCATGATTTATGTTCTTTATCCACTTTCGAGTGTAGAAAGGATTAAGTGCGGGGGAAACTTCAATAAAGTAACGGTTTCAATATTTTTATCTTATGCTAACGTCTTTGTGAAGCTATTATTCGAATTGCAGAATGTTTTTTGGGTGAACTACCAGATTTTTAGATTGTTGGTATATGGACGATAACCAGCGACCCCAAATAAATGGAGAAATCGATAGGCCCCAAATAAGTGACCTAGGTCCCGAACTAGCAAGGTATCGTAAATACGACAAACCAGGCTGATACAATACCACAAATCCGGCAAACCAGTTGATGATACAGATACAGATACGGTACAATAAATACTTGAAATCATTGATGTCGTCTATCACCTTAGATAAAAGATTTTTGTTAAAGGGAGAGCAAAAAGTGATTCGAGGAGCGCAAAAATCGTAGTCGACTCATAAACTAGGACCCATTCAATATATTTTTCCAACTCGGACAAAAATATCCGTACTCAATACACTCAATGACCACAAACTCACCGCATCCCCATCCTCTAAGAAACTCCACCACCGTCATCTCCACTGGCCCATATTTATAATTATGCTAAGAAATATGGGTGGCTCAAAAAGAAAGACCAGCTTCTGGTCATTTTGTTTCTTATATTCTTGTTTACATATACGAAAAGCATCCATTGTTCAATCTGGATCCCTTAAAATTCACGTTTCCTTTTCTAACTATCTTGTACTTGATGAAAACCTTTTGGCTACAAACTCTTGAACTTAATATCGAATATCACCAGTTTCCCTTAAAACTCACGAATACTCGCGTTGATTAAGATTGGTCGACTATTCGTATAATAATCTCACGTATGGATAATCCATATTAATCCCATTCCAAAAACTAATAAGGTATTTTAAATTTTTGAAACTAAACCATCCATTGATGATTTTTCCTCCCTGTTCTTGTATAATAACAATGACAACTTGTTGTAAGATTAAAAGGACTTCTATAAAAAAAAAAATCAAATGCAATTAAGTCTCAATATCAAAACGGGTCTCTTTGAACTTCGAAAACATTTGTTGACTTTTTTTTTCTAATTTTTGAGTATTAGGGTTTCGCCGTTTCGGTACCCTGTTTTTCATTATTAGGGTTTCAATATTGAACATAATCTATCCTGTTTTTCATTTTTACGTTTCGATATAGTACAAAATCAAAAGAAACCTACATGATAGTCATAATCTTATGAAGGAATCTTGATTTTCTCAAATTTGATCTTGTTGAAATTGCAATAGAGATTGTTGGTTTCGGGTGATGGCAGGGAGGGCTTGTTGGTGACGGTTGTTGGTGGCAGTTTCGGCTTGAACTGGTCATTTTTGGTTTTCGAAGGTGGGTTGTTCAAGGGATGGGGGCGAGTTTTCAGCTGGGTTTGGGTGTGTTTAGTAGGATAATTTTGTCCAAGTTAGAAAAATATATTGAATGGGTCCTAATTTGCGAGTCGACTACGATTTTTGCACTCCTCGGATCACTTTTTGCTCTCCCTTTAACAAAATCAGATAAAAAGCTAGATTGCCAAGTGGAACATTAGTTACTCTTGGGAAGCATCGGATCACGGGTGTATCACTGAATTTGACGAGGTACTGGATCATGCGCATTACACGACTAGGGCGTGTTAATGACACCTCATTTTCTTTTCCCTCCAAAAGCCAGTCTCTCTCATTCTCTCTCTAAAATTCCATCTGAGTCATGTCTCCGGAAAACCTAAATCTGATGGCGAAAGAAGAAGAAGAAGAGATCTCATCTCCTGTTCATGGTAAACATCTACATCACAACACTCCTTTTAAATTTTAAGTAATTGTGGTTAAAATTTGTAGCAATTGCACAAAATCTTGGTACTATATGATGATCGAAAGTGAAGTGGACGGCGATTCTTAAAATTTAACCTGATTTATGTCTTCAGGAACCCTAAATCTTGTAGAGAAAGAAGAAGAAGAAGAAATTTCACTTCCTGTTGATGGTAAACATCTACTTCACTACACTCTGTTTCAAATTTTTTTAGAGAGAATTGTGGTTTAAATTTGTAATAATTGTATAAAATCTTGTTATTATATGATGATCGAAAATGAAGTGGACGATTCTTAAGAATTCTCCTGATTTAATCTAACGAGGGAAGGAACTTGGAATCTAATTCTTGTTTTTTTTTTTTGTTTTTGAAATGTGATTTTGAAAGAGTAGGTAGTTTCTTGTTTACTTAGATTTGTAATTTCTTTAACAAGATTTAATTTGTTTGGTTAAAAATATAAATAAAAAATATATATAACTAACCCTAGATTTTAACTATCAGATTATAAGAGGAATAAAATGAAGGCTTCTGCCTATGCTGAGGTGGTTACGAAGCTTAATCATGCCAGAGAATTGGCATTACCGTTTCAGGTAAACTTTGTTTCTTCTAGTTTTCGTTGGATATCTAAGCCATTGTTGGCTGTATCTTTACCTCGTTTTTTTTATCTGTATACAAGCCATTGGCTTCTTTTCTTCTTTATCTGGTTAGAATACTTTGTGCTGAAAGTATTATAAAAGGTCAAGTTAGGCTGCCAATACTCTATATCCGGCCAATGTATCGTGCGTCTTGCAACTGCACTGCCACTGTATGTTACTTCAATTAGATTTGGGCATCTTATTTATAATTTCTTTTGTCCTGGTAGCCTGCTACTGCTTTCAGGGATGCTTATGAAAGCTTAGATCTCCATGAAGGTGGAAAATCAGTTACTGTACAAAAGATCTGGCACTTAATTCAGGTATTCGCTAATTTCTGCATTGTCACATGTTAATACTTCATTTTATGTCTATGTCTGTGATTAATATCTGCTTATAAGAATACTAATGCGACTTCCGTGCAATTTACCTCTTTGTATTGAGTGCAGACATTAGTAGGTGAAGACTCGTCCGTGAATCACGACGTATCGAGGAAACAGTCATTAGTGATTGGTGCAAGACGACACCTGGAAAGGGGACATGAAAAGTATATCCTCGATACAATCCAAAGTCACCCTGCACAGGTACTAGAAAGTCATGTTGGATTCATAATAAGGCTTTCAAAATATCTAGAGTTTATCAGAGCATCACATCTGTTTTAAAGGTTTTTAATCAATGATTTAATATTTCCTCTTATGTTTTCTTTTTTGTTTTATTTGTAACTGTTTTGGTTATATCTTCCTATAAATGCATCCTCCTTTGACCGTTACACATTTGATTTCTTAGAGAGTACTGTTACTTCTGGCTGACAAACAGCTTTGTATGGCTCTCTAGGCTCTAGATGTTTGTCCATTTAGTTATCCCTTCTAAGCTAATGGAAGGTAGGTAGTACTCAGATACACTTATATCGTCAAGTACTATGTCATTTTTGTTGATTTCTATTGCTTATCTCTGACTTCATTTTGTCAGGCTGCTCTTGGTGAGGTTGTTGGGGACCTGCAGACAATTCGTGCTTTTCTTCGGGTTAGATAATTTTTTTCTTATTGATGCAACTGTGAACACTTCACATTTAGGTATAGGTACTAGAGGTTGATCTTTAAATGTTCTTATATATTGCTTTACAGATCCATTTGAGGGAGTATGGGGTTCTAGATTTTGACGCAAAGGATGCATGTAAGCAGACTCCTGTTGATACGACTTGGGAGCAGGTGTTTTAACTCTACTTCAGTCTTATCCCGCACTTAGTCTTCTATGGCATTTGAGTGAATTACAGTATGGTTGATTTAAATGATTGTTGACTTATTTGACATTCATTTTATGTTCTTCATACTAGCAGATTTATTTTTGTTTGCGAACTGGTTACTATGGTGAAGCTCTAAATGTTGCTATGTCATCTCATGTTTCCCATCAATTTGCGGCCCAGGTGCTTGTCTTATACTTTTCCATACTTATTGTGTTTGTTACCACAATTGATCCAGGGCATCAAGAACCCATTGTTTGATTGGAACCATAAGCATTTAACTCCGTTTTATCTTTTTGATCCAAGTCTCAGTTTCTCGAGTCTGCATCAATAGTGTACTTGACCCACATCTTGAAGTGGTCTAGTTGAAATCTTTTTTACAGTGTAGTGATTTTATTTATATATTTTTTTTGGCAGCTTGATGAATGGATATGTACTGGAGGTGTGGTGTCCCAAGAGACTGCAGCTGCGGCTACAGAAGAATGTGAGATAATATTGATGGGAAATCAAATTGGTCTGAGTGAGCATGCCAAGAAGAAGCTACTACTTTATGCTATCATATCAGGCTCATGCAAACATATTGACTGGTTGTCCAAGGATCTACGGACAATTTTCGATAAGGTTGAGGATTTCTTATGGTTCAAATTGCTGTTAGTACGAGATTGCTCAGGTGGCGAAGCTGCTTCCCCATCTGTTATGTTGAATGAGGTCACTGTACCATACAGTTTAGAAGATCTGCAGGCTTATCTTAATAAGATTGAGCCTTTGCACTACACAAAGAACGGCAAGTATCCACTGGTGTACGCTTATGTGTTGTTTTTGAGCATCCAGTTGCTACCAGCTATTCTATACCTATCCAAGGAAACTGGAGATGGGGGGTTCACTATGGACGCAGTTCATATTTCGATTGTTCTAGCAGATCATGGGGTTCTTTCTGATGGTGCTGGAAATGATCCAAAGCTGGGTCTCATGGATGCTTTTGCTGAAGCTGCTAGCATAATTCGTCAATATGGTTCTGTGTATTTGCATTCAGATAATCTCTCAGCAGCACTAGAATATTATGCACAAGCTGCTGCTGCAATGGGTGGTGGAGAGTTATCTTGGACTGGTGGAAACAGTAACCAGCAAAGACAGAGACAATTGATGCTAAAGCAACTCCTTACTGAGATGTTATTATGTGATGGTGGCATATTTCTTTTACTTGGTGCTGGAGGTGCTGGTGAGGAAGGTCAGCTTAGGAGGTTTCTTAATGACAAAACAGCACAACAAGAGCTTTTGCTTGAAGCTGTTGCCCGATGTCAGGAAGCTGGGCTACATGGCAAAGTAAACCTCTGCCTCATTTCTTTATGTTGGAAATTCTTTTTCGTTTGTTAGCCATACACTATATATTCTTCTGCATGTACATTATAAAGGATATGTGCTTTGTTCCAAGTCTTCTGTTATTGAGATCTTTAGTATAATAGAAGAGAATATGTTGTCTTATATTGCTACCTGTCTGTTCTGGCACCTGGATGTATGGGTTCGTTTGGTCACTTCCTACCTTGCCACCCATGATGCGTATAGGTTCATTGGTAGATAAGGACATCCAGTGATTAACTTACAACGGCAAGCTAACTGTTGATACCAGGCTTTTATGAGCATGGTTCCTTAAAATGATGGATTTTGTTGAAATTGAGGAAGAGTAATCTATCTCTTCTTCCTAGACTTGTTGTCATCTGCAATAATTTTCTCTCTTGTTCCTGTGATTTGTTGTCATTTACAATAATTTTTAGTTTTTTTGAGACTATTCACACAGTGTTCATTTTCTCCTACAAGATGGAATCCTTGCACAGATACCTAGAGCTTATGGACGACACTGATTACAGTACTGATGATGATTCTGACTACAGTACTGATGATGATTCTGACTACAGTACTGACTACAGTACTGATGATGATTCTGACAACAATACTGACAGTACTGAAGATGATTTTGACGACAACACTGAAGATGATTCTGACGACAACACTGAAGAAAGTGCTGACCAGGACGATGGCAGTAAAGGATTTGCCAGACGAATGTGGCGATCAGGAAGAAAGTGTCACCTTTGCGGTGAAAAGTCCCAAAAATTCAAGAAATTCTACAAGTACATAAAGCACAAACAGAGATGTCATTAGATTGATATGACAAACAATTTCTGACCTAGAAAGCAACTTTAGGGTTTTAGTACGTTGAGAACTGTGAATTGATTTCCAAGGAGTTGTAGCTTCACAACATTTCACATAAAATTGATCAACCTCTTCTTTTTTTTTCTCTAGAACACATTTATTTACACATCCAATAGCAATTGCTTTCAATCTCTTTTATTCTTTCTTTATAACTTGCCAGAAGATGTTATTTGCACCGGCCCCGAAGACTGACCCCTAAAATAAGAAAGATGAGCTCTCTATTAACGAAAGAATAAGCAATGAAAACAAAATAAAATCACTAGTGGCAAAAGACTTTACACAAAAATAATAAAACTTGAGCCTGGAGCTTCCATTAGAGAGACACTGGGCAGGCACTACTGGCAGGGAATCAATTTTAATAACAAGTACAAATTATAAAGATGGCACACAGAGAAAACATAGAGAGGGATTTCATTAAAGCAAACAATTTGAAGAAGAAAATTGGGGGCTTAAAATCTGTGATAAGGAAGCAAAATGTGAGATCAAGACTACCTTTATAGGGATAGATATGATATCAGAAGATAAAAAATCAAACCTTTAAATTTCCTAAGCAAAACAACACAACAAAAACAAACATTTTTCGACTTGAAAATTGATATCAACCAATTATAGCATTGTTTGATGATGAATAAGAATCTACATAAAAATCAATGTTTTTTTTTCTCAATTCCTAGAGGGAGTTAAGAAACTAAGTCAGAACACAAGTTGGTTTCAGGTTGTTGTTCTGTGTTCAGTTTGTTCTCAAAGCGCATCTAAACCGTCCACTCTATGCTATTAGGCTTCTACTTTTCATGGTTCTTGCAAGTCTTTATCTGCACCAAATACAAGTGCCATTAAGCGTCTGGCCCTTGTGAAAAAACACTATTCTTCATGTTGACATTATATTCATTTTGAATCTGAAAACCATCAGAAGGATGCTGATGAAAGATTTGATGTACCTGAGGATGATGGCAGCGAGGGATTTAGGAGAAAAATGTGGTGACCAGGAGTGTCACATTTGCAGTGAGGTCCGGAATCTTCACGTCAATCTGGGAATACATAAACCACAAAAATGAAGACCATCAGAAGGATAAGAAAAACATAATTTCAGATCTGGAAAGAAAATGTATACACTTAATCTTGCATCCATACCTCTATGGCTCTATCCAATTTTGCATCAGTATTGCTGTTTTATGATGTTTGACGAGCTTGTGCTCTGCTGTTTTCTTCAACGTCTGCATTTTCTGAACGAATCACAGATTTCCATTTACTTCATAATCTTGATTTCATACAACTTCTGCCCCTGGAACACTTTCACCCGCAGGGAGTATGACTCCCATGATTGCGTCTGCAAGCGACGTCGACAGATGTAGAAGGTTCAGTTTTATACTCTTACAGGACCGTCTAACTGCAACATCCCATTCATGTTCTCATCTGCTTTTGTCCAGAAATTGTAAACGTACATGCTTCATTTCCAGTTTATCAAGAATACCTGTCGGTGCAAAGGAAATTGGCTCTAATTCCACGATGGTATTTTGACGTGCAAAGCGCGAGAATGTGATGACCATCTCTTAGACAAGCAACCTCATCACAAATAACGGTCGGGACTTTCATGAGTTTCTCCATTCCCTGTATTTAAGACAAAGCAGAAAATAACATCAACAAAGACATGACGGTGCACGACGCTTAGAGCGTATATAATACAACTTAAGCAGCTATATATATCCTTACAATTGTTGGTGCTGCAGCAAAGCCTTCCCTCAAACGCTCAACGTGATGATAGTTTTCCCAGTTGGTCCGAAACAACAGTCTTGTATTATCTATCTCTACAGCTTGAAGATAGCAATGTAAAGCATTCTGATAACGACTAGGACCTTGCTGAAGGAAAACATTGGCGTTCTTCAGTGTCAAGAACCTGAAAAGAATACGAAATTTTTGATCCACCCAAGAAAATATATCATAAGTGGGAGAGTGGGAGGTAAACCTCCCATAAATAAAATGATCCCAAAACTGTATATGCTACAACTTAATACCTTTACTCACCCAAAAAGTTGGTAGAGACCAAATCTTTTCACGTACCACATAATTCCCTTCATTTTGCCCTCTGACTACACCCTGAGAAGCAATGTCTATAAGGATTGGGAAAAAAACATGGAACCTCAACAAAAACCAGTTATATATATATATATATCCCTTATTAGTAAAAGCATCACTTTCTAATTCTTAAATGATTGCAGATTTAATTTGGTCATAAGTTTCCTTCTTCCCGAGTCTCACTAGAAAATCCACCATGAAAGCCACACTGGTGAATTTTCTGTAACTGCTTTTTAACAACCAATACTGTGAAAAATGAGAATGCAAAATCTGGGCCTCTGCATGTACTTAAAGCTAGAGTATCATCATATCATAAGATCTATTAAACATAGAGGACCCCCCTAAGCAGCCGCTACTGGCAGGGAATCAATTGTAATAATAAGCACAGATTAGGTAAATAGAGAAAAAGATTGAGAGGGATTTCAATCAAGCAGGCAATTCGAGGGGGGGAAAAATGGGGGGATTGAAATCTGTGAGAAGGAAGCAAAATATTTTATCAAGACTACCTTTATAAGAATAGATAGATATGATATCAGAAGATAAAGAATCAATCCTTTAAAATTTCCTTCGCAATAAAATGAATGAACACAACAAAATCAAACATTTTTCTGACTAAATATGATAGATCAACCTCCTATAACGCTGTTTGATGATGAATCTAACATAAAAATCAATGTTTTTTTTTTTCTTTGCAGTTCTAGTGTTGTCTTAAAAAAAAAAAAAAAAAACATCAATACTTCTATTAATCTGAAGAAAAATAAAATCACACCTTGGGTTGTCTGTGCAGGAGTCTGATCTGATTTGATCTGATCTACTGACCCAAAAACCATCTAAGTTCTCTCAGAGTATCTCTGTCTTTCTCCCAAAGGGGGGTTGACCTGAGAAACCAAGTTAGAACCCAAGTTGGTCTGAGGTTGTTGTTTTGTGTTCAGTTTGTTCTCAAACCGCATCTTAAACCGTCCATTCTATGCTATTAGTATAGGGTTTCTACTTTTTCTTCACATTCCTATTACAAGTCTCAGGGCTGGGCCCCCACCCTACTAAGCGTCTGGCCCTAGGGGAAAAAAGAAAAACACAGTCCGTTCCTGTTAACACTTTTTTCTTCTTCTTCTTCTTCTATTCTAAATCTGAGAACAGTTTTGTTTTCCTACTCGAGCACAGAAAATCTGATGACAATGAGTATGGAAGTTAGGCTGTCTATAAATACATATACTATCTTCACTATCAATTTCATACAATCTCTAAAAAATTGCTTATCTTCTGCAAAGATCTAGAGCAATTGTAACTTATACATAATCCTCTTATTTCTTCTGTAACTAACAGTTTCCATGGACAACCAATTAGCATCAGATGAGAGAAGTGACAGACAACGCCCCCCAATTCCAAAGGCAGCACCTTGGCTTGTTTTTCCACATGGGGAAGGTAGGAAATTTCAAAGTTTTTATAATCCTTGTGAACCCAATAATAGAATTTGCATTAAGTCTATTCCAGAGATGCGAGGAAGAGCATATTATCATAAGCCTTCTCATCAAGGGTGGCTAATTGTTATTGGTAATGTTGAAGATAAGGCTGAGTATTCTGTGGCTAACTCTAATTTAGATGATTGTTTCTTGTGGAACCCTGTATCTTCAGAAACTATTCAATTACCTAAGCTCGATCGTCAGTCTTTTCCTACCGAATCAAAAGATTATTTCCTGTATGATTTAGTATTATCATCACCACCTCTTCAAAGTACTACTTCTGATCCTGACAATCTAGGCTGCATGATATACCTCCTCTTTAAACATGTGAACCATCCAAATATGAGGGAGGATACGCACGTACTAGCTTTTTGTAGACCTGGAGACAAACAATGGAGAACAAAGGTGATGTCTATAACTGCTCCTGACGATGATAGTTATGCACTATCTGTTGAATCCCTGCTTTGCTTTAAAGGTGAGTTATATGCATTCTGTGATGCATCCCTTGAAGACGGTTGGGTTATACAGATCGAGATACACAAACTATGGTATCATGTTGAGGATAATAATCAAAGTTGTTGCTTTAAAATAAACAAGTTAGAGCATGCTGATTTCACATGGATAGGAGGTGGGGAGGAATTCACTCGTTACATGGAACATTGGGTTGAATCTGGTAATGAAATCTTCAAAGTTCATTTGAATTGCAGTCCAAGAGGATTTAGAAAAGTTGCCTCAACACATGTCTTTAAGTTGGATTTCTCATCAATGACTTGGATTTTGTTGAAGACTTTGGGTGATCATATTCTCTTTTTGTGCACAAACATGGACACGGAAGACTCTAGAAAGTGTTATTCGACTTCCACAGCATGTTGCTCAGCAGCCGACTTGGGTCTTGGAAGGGGTTGTTTATTTTATACACTACCTGAAGATCAAACCTTGTACACATTTGAAGTAGAAGACAATGCTACGACAGTTATCATGCCGTGTTTGCAGCTTCCAACTCCGTTGTTTCAACCCACTTGGATAATGATGCCCACAACAGAAAACAGGTAAATACAGCATCAACGCAACCACCACTACATTGGGTTTATGATACATTTTTATTCTTCTTTGTTAGCTTTTCTAATTTTGGATATTATTTTTTTGGCAGGCACGTCGCTTGTAGAAGGAGAAGAATAACAGATCTTGTTGCTGGTAGAAGGAGAAGAATAACAGATCTTCTAGTAAGCCATACAGCTGAAACCATAGAAGAGGAGAACATGACCAGGTTGAATAATAGTGGAGAAGAATTGGAAGCGTTAAAGCAATGGGATTTTCTTGATGATTTTGATAGTACAGAGGAGATTGCAAGATTTCTCCATCCAGTGGATTACACTCATTTCCGTTTAGCCTGTAAACAAAATTCAATATTTTTACCCGCATTGAATCGGATATCGGCTTCTACAAGGACCACCGCAACTACATGTTTATCTCCATGGCTGATTTCCATCTTTGAAGAAAATAAAAAGACCATCTGCCATATTGTAGACCCGATGCACAATAATGACAGGTACATCATGAAATTATCTAAAAAGCTTGTAGGTGCTACAATCCGATTTTCGAAAGATGGATGGCTTCTATTGTCTAACGTGAAAAAAACTGTATTTTGCTACAATCCCTTCACAAGAGCGATGATCCGTCTTCCAGATTTACCTGATGATTATGTACTTGGAGGAATGTCATTCTCATCGATACCAACTTCTCGCGATTGTGTGGTGATTGCCGTCTCTAATTGGAGTGAATTAACAGGTGACAATGACATATTTTTCTTGGTCACTAAACCGGGAAAGAAAGGAAGCAAAAAAGCAACTCGTTGGACTGTTTGTCGATTTAATTATGAAGGCTACACCAAGGACAACTTTATGCCGTGTATTAACAACCCGGTTTTCTATAACGGAGCTTTCTACTGCTTAGATTATAATGGAATGTTAGGAGTTTTCAATATGAAATGTAAGTTCAGTTGGAAAGTACTTTCGAAGTCCTTGAAACAATTCAATGGTTTTTTTCCAAGTTATTTGGTGGAGTGTGACGAAAAGCTTGTACTAGTGAATTTGGGACAAAGTGGAAAGTCGGTAGATATTTATAGATTGGATGATTCGGAGATGGTTTGGGTTAAACTTAACAGTTTGGGAAAGCATGCATTGTTCATCAGCTATACATCCAGTTTTTCAGCAGTCGCCCCACGTAGTTGCATGGAGAACAAAATCTACTTCCCTAGATTATACGGCGAAAGGATTTTATACTATTCTCTTGATACATGTAGGTATCATTGTGTTGGGAGTGATCAACATTCTTTACAAGATTTTCATAATACGAAGGAAAGATTAAGCTGCAGTTGGATTGAGCCTAGGTGGTCTTAGGCAAGTCCTAATCCGGAGCCTGCCAATACCTGCATGCTCAGGAAAGATCAAGCTGCCCTTGGATTGAGCCTGGGTGGTCTTAGGCAAGTCCTAAGCAGGAGCCTGACGGAGCAATACTGTAATTCTCTTTCCTTTTTCCCTCTGTAATTTTCGAAAATAATTTTATTTTCCAGTTGGATGACAATTTCAATTTTGTCTCCATGCCTACAGACTACAGTGTCTTTCTTCAGATTCCATCCAACGGAATTTGCCACTACCATCAGCACTTTCCTAAACCCCTTTCTCCAGTCTCCATCTTCTTAAAACCCTACCAAGTTACTGGTAGTTCCGATGGCGATTTCAGTACTTCTTAAAGCTTTTGCCCGCCGTGCTCAGCTTCCCAGTTCTCTTTCTTATTATGAATCTGTAAGTTCTCTAACTATTTTGGGTTTCATTCAAAAACCTTGTTTTGGTATTATTGGTCTTCTTCAAACTTATAACATGATCCTTGCATTTCTTTTCATTTTTAAAATATAGGGATTATCAAGTTGTTAACACTGAGCATGGACATTTCAATAACATAGTGTTGTTTCAGATTATACCCTTGTTTTGAGTACTAAAGTATTAGTTGGACAAAGTGTAGAATTATCAGAATGGGGCATGATTTTTGTTTTAGGGCTTTTTTTGTTTAGTGAGTTGAGTGCTCTTTCCAGTTCCTTTGGTCACTATTGCCAATTTCAGTGGGGATGTCTGAACTGTGAACAACATCACAAGATAATACGGTCACACTTGGTGTTTTTCTAACAATCTTCAACCCAGGCACCAAGCATTATAGTTTCCCTTCTTATGATCCAATTTGTGACTGTGTCCATGGCATGGCACAGCTTACTACCTAGGTGTTATGTTAACTTTACATTTGCGCTTCCAAAATGATAAAAGAAACACAAAAATGGAGAAAGTAGTGGGTTTCTTCATTGATTCATAATTGGTACGCCGTTGAGCCAGTCTTTGGTCGATGTTGCTGGGTTTATTTACGGGGTGTTTTCTTTTTGCTAGAGTTTGTTTTCTTGAAAACAAATTCACATTGGAAGGTCGTGTCTTAGAAACCATGATACAATTAAAGTCCCCTTGGATGCAATTCGCAAAATTCAAAGTAAAGAATGTGGCGTCGGGCTAATAGCTTTTAATATCGCAGTATAAGTCAGAGAACTAAGAAAAATACCCCACTGCGACAGACCCTGACCAAGGAGAAAGCCAAGCTATTCTATCAAGCTGGGCAACGAACTGTTTCAAGCATACCAGTCGGTTGTGGTACTAAGCTTGTAGTGAATTTTATTATTAAAACGGCTAACCAAATTAGAAAAACATTAATATTTTTAGTGAATTTCATTACTAAATGGGGAGAGGCTGATTCAACCTAGGCAAGACTCAGCAGCTCTTTCATCGACGGAAGTAGAAACTGTTACATCATCGTAGGCATCATGAGGACTTTATTAGTTTTGCCCCTATAGGGAACTAAAGTTTTGCAGCGTTAGATGTGCCCCTACTAGTAAAGTCGACTTCATTGATATTTCCCCCTCAAGCTCAGTTCAGAACCAAGATAGAGGGTATAAAGTTACAAAATGTTCCCATGCTTGTGAAGCTTGTGTGCTGTGGCTACACCAGTAATTCATGAGTCCGATTCCCCATCCTTTTTTCCTATATTCCCTTTCTTGCAGGTACTGTAACAACATTTCTTGTTTCTTTTGATTCAAGACCTACGGCTATATAAACAGTCAATTGCTTAGATGGGCGGCTATACTGATTCGATAGGCTTACTGACTTGTAAGTTGTAACAACTATACACAGATCCCATTTAACAACGGCTTTGGTTAGGGATTAGCTCTTGTCCGGTAAGGTTTTATAAGTTCCCATTAGAGGGGCTTCTTGTATTGGCGGGCATCTTCTTTGTGTTTCAATGGAGTTTCTTGGTTTTGCTCATTCATTGAAGTAATGCTGTTTTTATGACTATGTCTCGAATTAAGGGCGCATTTCTAGTAATTCACGAGTGCGTGATCTAGCTTGAATCGACTGGTGTTCTGTGCGCCCTTCTACATGTGAATAGAACTTGATTTTATATTCTTTAATGTCAATGCCTGTCCATAACTGTTAGTGAATTTATCTTTTCATTTGGTGTTCTGAATCAGGTGTTCAGGAATGTTAACTACCCACGGACCAGTTCACCATTAAGCACACAATTCAGAAGTTTGGGCAGTAGAGCATACTGGTGATTATGATTCTTTCCCTTTGCCATGGCCATGAATGTTACTGCAACTTCTTATTTTTATATTTCTCCAGCTCAAAAGCAGATCACAGTGATCCAGCTGCGCAGGTTAGTTTTTTTTTCCCCTCCTTCGGATTGTTGTCATCATGAATCATAATTTTTGATTTACTGTTTATCTAATTGTGTTACGAATTTACGATACTATCTAACAGAACCAAATCAAGTCCAACCTGACAAAGGTTGTTTTCAAGTATGTATGCGCCAATGACGAGTCTCAAGAAGACAGTAGGCCCATCAAGCCAATAATAAGAAAAGTACTTGAGATTCCCAGTGGGCATACATTATTTGAACACAGAGATGGAGATGTCGTGGGCTATTGTAACTTGAGCGATTTTTTGCACTCATATCTCATTTGAGTTAAGGAGGAGTCAGAGTTGGCCAGTGGACAAAGAGTATCAGAGATTTGTTTTGTAGAAGCCTCACTTTTCAAAGAGCGTATAAGAAGTATAATGAATAGTGCAGCTGTAAACTGCATGATTGAGAAAACTAAAGCCTCTTTTCCCAATGGCAAAAACTCAAGATGCGGACTCAGACTCGAAATCGATCCTGATGATTTATTTAAAGTTCGTGTTTGGGTATGTTACTATATGGTCTATCCGAGAGAGCTTTCTGTGATGTTTAGATTATCTACTACTAACCGCTGCTTGTTTCAACTCTTTTCCCAGGAAATGATAACAGGAGGTGATAAGCACGTGCTGGATATTATTGTGTCCGAGTTAAAGAGAAATGGATTTGACTTCACAGAAGATCCAGTAACACTCCAGAAAGTTGGGGAAGCAGTTGAGAGGGCAATGACACGAATGACAAATGGGATCAAGCTTCATCTGCCAGTTCCTGCTGGTAAACCTGATATGAGTGCGACTATCAGTTGGGGTAAATATGTTGGTCCACCTGCATTGGAAATTTTCAGTGTGGCCCCAAGTAAAGTAGCCGTACGCCTTGAACGTCATCCTCTTGGGTGTTCTTGTTCTAAATAAAAGAAATGGATCAGTTAGCCTGTGAAAACCTGAATTGTTTTTATAAATGTACCGACTCTTGTTACTGTTTCTGTTTTTTGTTTATTGAGAATGTAAGTAAAACATACTCTAGTAGACCAGCATCCACGTAACTGAGTTTTAATGGAAAACAATGAAGACATGTTTTGTGATTTCTATCTCGCGGCTAATATCTTTTAACTTATTCCCAACTAGTTACCATCTTTTAAGATCCATTGCTGTTCTTATGTATGTATTTTGTTCTTTCTCTTTGAGTGGTTCTGATGATGATTGAGAAACAAGGAATCAAGTTTAGCAGGTGTAGCTAGAGCCCTGGTCACCGTTGGAGCTTGGGAAGTTTGCATCTTTTTCTCCTCCAAGGTACCAAAAGCTTGCTTATACCCAGAGTACTTTAGGATATTTAAACTTACTGAGTGTACTCATCTTAGTCTAAATGTTGCTGTGTTTAAGTTTGCTCTTATTTACACATGCTTAAGGGTGACTTTATCCTACTGGACGTCGTATAAATAGTTGCAGGGCAGGTATAGCTTGCTGCAGATGTTATCAAACCTTCCACTCCGATGTTGGGCCTTTCGAAGATGTGTGTAGATGATTACAAGGGCATTAAGAGGCCAAGGCATTTCCAGTACAGCGGGAAATCTAGTGCTTACCATCATCACCTTTGAAGTTCACCAAAGTTGCTCTCTTGGTTGGAATCATGCATTATTACTTGCAGACAACGGTATATTCTCTCTCGATTTAACTTGCATTTGAAATAAATTACCATTAGTTTATTGAGATTTCGTTTCTACATCCTTGAAAATTATTGATCAAAAAAAAAAAAAAAAAATACATCCTTGAAATACAGGTCTAGTATCTGCACTTTGGTCTCCGGTAAAGTGAAGTCCCAGTTTTCCAAAAGAAAAAGCATGTTATCCCTGGGATTATTGGTTTTCTCTCCCGATTTCTGACTGCGCATTGAAGAGGATGATGTTTGATCTGCGTTACACGGATTCTTCTCATGAATGCTCGTGTCCCGTGTCTATAGTATGGACACTATACTGACACTGACACTCCTCCGACACTCCTTAGAACACTGTGTAATTAAAAGTTTATTATTTTATTTAAACTTAGAAAATTTGCACACAAAATTCTACTGTGGGTGTAAATGAATGGTCTGAGTTGGCAAAACCCAATGTAGCTGCTACTTGTGAGCTACTTCCATGATACCCTCTTTCACTTCCTTGTTGCAGCTTTCTTTAGAAATCTTATACGGCAGGTTTAAAGAATTTTTTTTTAGTCTCTCAAGTTTTAAGTTTTCTATAAATATAACGCACAATTGGAACTGGCCTGGCAACCCCAAAAACTGAAAAAAAAAAAAAAAAAAAAAAAAACTTGGCAGGCCAGGTTTAGTATTTAAGTGCCCGTAACAGCAATCAGGCGAAGTTTTAAAGTCTTGAAGCAAAATTGATCGTCGGCCAAAATCACTCTTGGTACCTGCAGGTGCACATCACTTGACAACATCAAGATTAGAGTAATTTAATTGTATGGACAAACCAAGATCTGTCTCAAATGGTTAACAATGTCGGGAGAAATGTGGTTTTACATCTTGAGCTTTGTTAATTGCTGAAAACAGTAAAGTGATGACTGCACTCAAGTGGAAGTGACTTGGTGTTGGGTGCGGAGACCTGCTTGCTTTGGTGTGAACTGTGAGGTAGTGGTGTTGAACCTATTGGTTAAGAAGAAAACGCAAACAGGTCACATGTAGCTGAATGGAGAGCGTACTCCTAGAACCAACAGCGAAAGGAGGTCGGATAGGATGAAAAGTAGGGGTGTGCAACGGACGGACGGTTGCGGATTAGGGGTCACCCGCGTCCAATCCGTCAAAGTTGCGGATTTGGAAAATCCAACCGTGTCCGGCCCAGTCACCAGCGGATTTCACATCCGCGGATCAGCGGGTGATACGGGCCGGATGCGGATTAACCGCGGATCTAGTCAGGGAAAAAAAAAGAGTCGAACAAACAAAAATACAAGTTCAGAAACTAGAATTTTAACACAAGATAGTCAACAGTTAACACAAAAGAGTATTGTGTTTTTTTTTTATGGTAACAAAAAAGTACCAATTCTTGCAACAACGGAAGGTAAACTACCAAATGCAGCAACAAGTCTTGAGCCAAGCCAATGGAACTTCTGCTGCCAAAAAAGAGTCCTTGGATTTGAGTACTACTTCATTCAATCCATAATAAATATGTCCGGAATTTCCTTCAAGATTTCTTCCGCATCTGTAAAATGAGAAGGAGTTATAGACCAGGTGATCAACAAAACAAGAGAAATGAATGATGAGCTATAGCAGCGCACAAGTGTCCTTAATTTCCACTAATTCTTATTACAAGGAATGATGTTGAATGGAACAAAAAGGCAAGAAGTATGGGGGAAAGAATATATATCATGGCAAGATTAACATGCGTTGTTTACTTAGCAGTGAATCCTATACAAAATTATCACTATGCAGAGTATTCAATTTAGGCTTTTAGTTGGAAAACGAAATCTCATACACAGCAACTGAATAGACCCCGAACCCCAAGTGCTTTGGACCAACAAGTGCAAGCTCAGAAAGCTTATCATAGCTTAAATAAAACACAAAAGCAAGATATTTATTCTAAAAAGAAATTATACTTCTGAGGTACTATCCATTTCTGTAGCTAATAGAAATACAGTATGAAAACATGCCCCATTATGTTTCCAGCTATAAAACAAACTCAAAACGAATAATTAATGATCTAAGAACGCACAGGACTCAACCTCAGTGAAGATGTAGCATCACAGCCCATGCAAGGGATTGTTACTACCACATGATCGGTAATGACATCATATTAACATATATTCTTTACATCTACAAGGTGAAACCGTAAAAAAGAGAAAACGTTTTATTGATGGCGAGTCTTAAATGCATCACATAAGCTGTTATCACTCGAGAAGACCCAGCACAAGGTCAAACAAAGTCAAATAACAGGATGTGGTTGGAGGCGCTATGTAGGAATTAAAAGAGAGCCAGAATAGCTAATGCTGGCGCACGTTATGGTAAGATTAGAGAGGGTTGTACGTGGTTGCAGAGACTGAAGGTAGTATTTCCTCCGCTATCTTCCTTGCATGCCCTGCAAACAGAGGCACCTCTCCGTCCCACATCGTGTGCGATTAGTGAGAGATCTGAGGAGGTGGCTAACAAGATTTGAAGCAAATCCTTGTTGGGTAGAGTCCTTGGATGCCAGTTATATATACTATATTGTAAAAACTTATCTCCTTGTTGGTTGAGTTCTAGGATGCTACTAACAAGACTTGAAGCGAATCCTTGTTGAGTAGAGTTCTAGGATGCCAGTTATGTATCTCCTTGTCGGTTGAGTTCAAGGATGCTACTTATATAACTCACTGTATATCCACTCCTTGTTGGTTGAGCTCTAGGTTGCTACTTATACAGCAATAGTGTAAACTCATATCGCGTGGTTCTTCAGAATTTCACTATGACACCTATGTGTAGTGGCAGTAAGGTAAGAGGGGTTTTACGTGTCAGAACATGGTGGTCATTGCTGTTTCATAAAAAAACTATATTGCGCACCTGGAATTCAACTATTTTGGAAATTATGTTCAGAAACATGAAACTATTTCTGAAAGGGTGGACAAGGCTTACTGGATGTTCTGTTGAGTAATTAGTTGTTGGAGAGAAACCGATCAATCTCCCCATTTTTATTGTACCGATCTACAATCTTTTTAGCATATGAAGGCATATGTTTATCAGCTCTGTATCATCAAAACTCAAAAATATCAAAAGACGAGGTGGTTTCAGCTTTACACAATTAAACTGATCTGTGCGATACCAGACTTGACTTACCTTTGTTTTCCCCAAGTGCGGTTTACATACAAATAGTTACGTATTGTATGGTAATCCAACGAATAACGCGCAAATTCCAAACCTTTTGGACCAATCTGAGGAGGTAAACCACATTAGCATTAAAACTGGATTTGGGGCTAGCAACTGATAGTTCTGCTTCTAGTGTGATTACCAAGTTAAGAATAAACGCGATTAGATTCCCAACAAACTTAGGTGCAGGTTGAGAAGGGCCTTTCCCTGAAGACCAAGAATAAATGTTAAAGAAGAAGCACTTGGGAGAGAATCTGCTTTACAAGGTAAAAACTGAAGGAAACAAAAGTATTGTGCTAATACCCATTTTTGCAGCATCATCAGCTTTAACTGTCTCCATGACAAATGGGCGACGATCACCCTGAAATTGGATATTCAAATTTCAACTCAGTCTCCTGTCAAGCTCCACTTACATTTGTTTTTTAGCCCCAATAGAAATATTAGCAAACATACAGTGCTGATTGTAGGTGTAATCTCCAATAGATTCTTTACCAGATTAAGCATTTCCTTACCGCGTTGATTTCTGAATTCAAAAGTAGTTATCAGAAAAAGCTTATCCCAAAACAGCATGATCGGTGTGAGATAAAATGAAGAAATAAAAAATAATAGACTAGAATGAAGCCTAAAAAACTATTGAAATTTGGCACGAGCAGGACTACCTGACCGTTATATACTGCGGATGCTTTGGCATGCTTACTCCTGAATACTTAGGAACACCCATGTATCCCACCACCAAATCCTGTGGTGTCTAGAACATGTGAGGAATCCAATAGCTATTTTTCATTATTGATAAAAAAGAAGACACAATTCCATCCAGGTTAGCAGCAATCCAGTGCTCTGTGTCTACATACATATACTGCCAGATGTTGTCTCTGTAATTCTGACCTAGAGTGCCAATCAGGCTGCACTGGGGGTAGGTCAGGTTGTCCTAACCTGGAGGTTTCAATCTCAAAAACATGTTCAACACTTCAAAGAGAATAAATTAAAATGGAAATCTTACCGCTAACCCATTTGTGTAGTCAAAGCAGCTGCAAAGGGAAATACATGAACGGGAGAGTAAGTTTTAATAGCTATTAACTGGAAGTTCAAAACTACAACCTTAGAATACCCAATTAACCAATCTGAAGTATCAGAATGAACTTCGGCTATATGCGAGATGTAAATTATTACTTGTTGCAAGAGTACCAAATGCAACAAAAATAAATAACAAGAAACTCACCTATAGCAAGACGGGGCAATAACATCAACTAAGTCATTTGCTGGTAGACAGAAATAAGGAACCTGCGTCAATCATTATGATTATTGGGTAAATGAGCGTTGAAGAAAGACTGATTATTCTGGAAAAGCAGAATCTGCAGGCAAGATTACCTCTTCGATGTGGCCATCCAAATGCTTCATGTGTACCTATTAGAGTACATTAAGTCTTAAAAAGAAGATACAGTAGATTACATATGTCAACTATGGTTAGCAACAGAAGCTGAATCCTACAATAAATAAATCATTAAGGGTGACGGCCAGAAAAGGTTGATTAGTGAGACCTTGTAATCTTGCATAAATTCATAGTGAAGAACTGTTTCTGGCTCACTGCTAGCAGCATTAAGAAACTTCTCCAGGCCCTCCCTAGTTCCATTATCCACTGCAAGAAACGGCAGATTTGGTATCAATATGACATAACCAACATGTGGGTACAAATTAAACCAGCACCCCTTTTTGGTTTTACATGTAACCTCTCATCTCCCAGTTCCCCAGATAATCAATGAGTATAAAAAAATGATGAACTGGATGTAAAAATAATTATTACCACAATTCGTGCCAAGCACGTAAAGCTTTTCTAAGTTCAAATGTTGCTCTACAGATCTTAATGCTGCAGGTTAAGAAACCAGTCTGCATTACAATAGTACAAGTCACAACAAAGGAGAAGAAACTGAGCATAAAAACATGTTGATAAAACAAACATACCTTGCACTTGGCAACCCACACCACAAAAAAGAAGCCGTTTTACACCTGCGGCCTGTTCACATAAATAATAAAAAAGAATCTCATAGTACACCAACCCAAGTTCAGGATTCTTTGCTATCAGAACATAGCAAAATATTAACTCATATTGCTGTCGACTTTATTTATACTAATAAGCCATTTAAACAGAGCAACCAATAAAGATGAGGAACATAACCGCAAGGGAAGTTGAAGCACCTCTACAAGGGCAAGCGTGTTTAAATTAGGAGATAGTGTTGGCTTTACACCTTTGGCCGCCAGCACTTCTTCTGGCGTCCTATTCAAGACGAAAGAACATTTGAACAGAATTTTGGAATCCCACAAAAACATGTAAAATGATCAAAGAATTATTGGGACCAAAATCTCCATCCAAATATAGACGAAACATTTCATTTGAACAACAATTTTTTTTAACATACCGGGCTAAGACAGGCCTAGGAGTAAATCTGTCCTCTGGGTCACTGCAAACAATTGTCACTATCCACTCAAACTAGAAGAGCCATCCAATTAAAAAACAATGACTAAATTGGTTTAAACAAGTAAATGAAAATCCAGTTTCACCCAATGTTCACCACAGTGTTTTCGATACCTCTGCACACAAATCACAGCATCAACCATGTTTGCTTTCAACATCTCTATCGCTATGGTTGTCACTATCCCTGTCCACTGTGCTCCTAGAATTCAAACTCATAATCAGAAAACTAAAAATTGCTAGTCTTTCTAAACCACGAATAAAAAACAAGCCAGTAATTACCTTCAACAGGCTCAGTTTTACGAGCATATAACAACTCCTCGTAAACCCCTAAATAAGTTTCATCAAGTGAGTCTTCATCCCTCCCTCTACCATGAACCACAGGTTCCAAACCCTAATACGAAAAAATATTGACAAAGCTTAAGATGCTAGAACTTAAATTTTAGAACATTGAAATAAGTGCAAGTACCAATTGAATTAAGAACATTGAAAGTTTTGGAAAACATAAGAACATTGAATAAGTGCAAGTACAAATTGAATAAGAACATTGAAATAATGAATGAAGTTGAAGTAATTACTTCAATTCTAGACATGCCATCCCCTAAGAAAGCACAAGCATTCTTCACATGAGCGATGTAATAAGTATCGCATAATCCACATTTACTGCACAACAAGTAACGGTTTCATGATTGGAGAAGAAGAGGGGTTTACGAGAGAGAGAGAGAGAGCACCTGCACTGATCTTTAGCAGGATAAGTACCACCAGGAGGTATAGGTTTTGAACGATTTCTCCAATCTTCTCTCAATTTAACTGAAAACATCAAGAACACCATATCAGGAGTAAGTCGTGATGATTTAAAAAATGAATTCTCGTATAAGGTATACCTTGTTTCGGTGGTGGTGATGATGGAGAAGAAGAAGAGGATGAAGCAGATATAATAGAGGAGAAAGCTGGGAGAAACAAAGAAGCCATGGAACCGAAACAAAAAAACCCTAAAATGCTTTCTCTATAATCTGTTCATAGTTCCATTTCCTTATCTTGTTTTTAGTTTTTACTTTTTACGCGCCAAGAATAATAGGATCGGATGAGGTTAGAGGGGCTAATACCGCCAAAGACAAAAGTTTTTTTTTTTTTTTTTTTTTTTTTTTTTTTCTGGACTTCGCACTACTTAATTGACACATCTGCAAGTGTGGTTGTGATCTACTTGGGGAGAAAACAACACATTAAATCTCTTCTCGGTGAAAGGAACTAAGTTGCCAGATCTTTTTTCTTTTTTCTTTTGAAGCATGTATGTATTAAAAGAAACTAAACTGTGATTACTCGAGGGAATGTAATTCTCGTATAATCATTTAAGAAAATCTGATTAAGAAAAGGAGTGTTTGCTTGGTCCCATATCGTTGTCGAGCAATTGCCTTCTTCGCTCCTATCTGCTGCAAAGTTTGCTATACCGTCAACTGTTTGGTTTCCCTCTCTATAATTGTGTTGAATGTGGCAGGAAGGTATTTGGCGCATTCTTTGATTGATTTATACAATCATTTGTGATATATACCAAGGAGCTTCCGCTAGTGTTTCGATGAAGCGCATGAGATTCTCAGAGTCCGTTTCAAATAGCACCCGTGACCATTGTCTTTCGGTCGGTATCTTGGTTATTATGACGGTTGCCCGCGCCTAATCCTATCACCCTGACATTGTGTTAATATGACATTGTGTTAATACTTTTGAATCAAGTTTCTCATAGTGGGCTTTGAACAAGCAAGTTGGGCCCGTTGGACCTTAGGGGTGAGCATGGTTGGATTGGACTCGTGTTCATTTCATCCGCATCCAATCCAATGCATGACAGACTTCAAGTTCGGCCTTCGCATCCAATCCTCCGTCCTACGGACAATGATATGATTAGGCGCGGATGATCTAATGGATTTTTGTCTAGTACCTTACCATTCGTTAAAATTAATATTTTTTTCGCCTTTTTTTCTTCTTCTAATTCATCCATTATCTATATCTAAAACTTCGGATAATATCATAAATATTTGATACGAATTCAACTGGATATCGGATATCGATTATCTGTTGACATGCCTATCTCTATGTAGACTCTAGTTTCTATTATAGACTTGGTGTTTCTGGATAGGGTATATTTTACGTATCTTATCTTTTCCCATTTGCATAACAATGAAATTTTTTATATACTTTAATGGATTTGTGATCCTTTTTGTCTGGTTTTATAGACTGATATAACTAAATGTTTTTTTATACAACTTTTATTTAACAAATCTTCGGGACGACTCAAATGTCCTTTACAATCAACTTAGATCGAAAAAATTTCATGTACTTAGGAAAATTATACCAGTTGTGTGATTTTGTTATCTTGTTGTAATTTTATAGCATTTTGGAGCTATAGTAAAGCAAAAGAAGCATGACATACTTTCCAAGACGGACATGGAAAAGCATTTGGAGTAATGAGAAATTAAATTCAAGATTTTTGAAAGGCATAAATTTGGTCCAAAATAGAGATAGTGGATGCAATGGTGCGTGTTTCTCATACGTTAGTATATCTAGTGAATATGTATCCTTCTCAAAAATTTATACCCATAAAAGGACTTTGCCAAAGTGACCCTTTACCTTTATTTTTATTCTTATTGGTGGCTGAAATCCTAATCAAACTGCTAGAAGATGCAACAATAAGGGAAAGAATATATAACTTTAAAGTGAAGAATACATAGCTTTTAAGAATACATACCTTTAATTTGCTGACGACATGATTAATAATATTTCTGAATGAGTACATCAAGGAGGTAAGATCTCTTTTAATCATATTATGATGTTCCAAACATTCACGGGGTTGAGATTTTACATGGAAAAGAGCACAAAATCTAGTACTGGTGCAGAAACCAACATTGTTGAGCTTGATGAGGAAAAATGATGTAAATTTGAGAACTATGTTAAAAAGGAGTGATACCAAGTACACCACAAAAAAATTGTTCGACAACCTGTATGGACAAAACCTAATACAATCACAAGTAGGTCTCAAAAATCAATATCCAAGATCAATCTTGTCGTATCCGAATTAAGAGGATCTGAATTCTAACAAGTTTGAAACTTTCAATCTATCTTTCAAGATATGAATTCAACAAGAATGAGTCTTGTTTTCGATCTCGAATAATAAGGACTTAAACTATCTATTTTGATTCACGTACTACTTGTGTTATTCTTATTATAACTATAGAACTATACAATGTAGAAAAGGAAAAACACAAGTGTTTGTGGGTGAAAATTGTTTCTGCTGGTTTTGGTAATTTTGGGTGTGTGTGTGGATGAGAAACAAATCTAAACCCTAAACAATGCACTGCACGGGAGTACTTTTGATTCGAGAGATCAATCTGTACAATCCTGGCGTACACCAAGAAATGGTTCAGATTTGCTTCTGGCTGTGAAGGAGAAGGATTGGTCTCGTTCCGGGCTTGCTTCACCCATTACTTTTGTCACAATGTGAAGGAGAAGGATTGGTCTTAGGGAGGAAGAACGATTGAGTGATGGAAGAGTGGAGTAACGTGTAAGAAGGTGTTGAGACCTTTCTTATAGCCCAATTGTGAGGATGGACGTAATGGTTAATTCTCGAAGGTGTGGTTGTTTTATGACTTGTATCGTGGTGCTTGTTGTGGTGTAAAGTGGAACCTGGAGTTTGAAAAGCTATTACGCTCTTTGGTGATTTCGACACTCTCGACCAAAACTTGTTGTTTGGTGGAAATAGGTGAAACCTATTTATACAAGTCATAATTAAACGTTTTTCCCGATTCCCCCTCGTCTCGTAGGAAGTGGGAACGATTGAGTGATGGAAGAGTGGAGTAACGTGAATATTGTCGAAATCGTGTTTCCAATGATGAAGGAAGCGATTATCGATCCGTTTACACCCATTACTTTCTTGCCACCACTAATTGTCCCGAAAGTAAAAAAAAAAAAAAAAAAAAACTTTAACGACACTTTCTTATAACTAACGGCGTATTGCACACCGCACGCCGTAAACCGCTGGTTACCAATACCCTGATGAGTATCCCCCAGTTTGTGACATGTTTGATGTCTCGAGTGTTTTCGTGGAAAACATATAGCAGTTTGCTACGTGTGGCAAGTCAAAATCAAGAGACTTGCCGCAGTAAAATAGCATGTGGTGCTATTTAGGCTTATCTCGGCTGGTCGCCTAAAACTTGCCACAAGCCTGTCAGTTTGGTGGCGAACTTGGACGGCTGAGATTGCCTCTCGTGAGAAAGGGTAGCCATTCATTATGGCCACATCCTGTTGGCGCCTGATAATGGCATATTGGCGTTTTTAGCGCATGCCAGTGGAACGGCGGCATGGCTGGCATATTTCGTGCATGCCAGTGGCACGATGGTGCAAGTAGCTCCTGGCGTAGCCATGGTCACTGGATTTTGGCACATTGGTGTTAGACTCCAATGTGGTGTGGCAACATCAGTTTCAGTGGCCACATCAATCCCAATGCTCTGTGGAACATTATTTGGCTTGGTTGGTGTAGCAACTTTGCCTAAATTAAGGTTTGGCATGCCGAAACCCTAATTAGCACATATGGTATGTGGCATGTGACCATGGCACAGCGACGCTTCATGTAAACGGTGCCAGAGCCATGCCAAAAGAACCATAGCCAGGCCGTTATGTGAAAATGGCCACATGAGTCAATATTTCCACGAGTGGCATGTTGTGATGCCTTTATTAGGGTTTCCACGGCTCGTGGCATGTTGTGGGCCCGGAGTGGCCTAGTTTGTGACACGACTAGAAATTAGGGTTTCATCCACTGCCACTAGAGCATGGTCGCGCTTACGGTTAGGATAGCCAAATTGAAGTCTGTTGTGATGCTGGTCACGAGCAGAGAGTGGGTTGGCATGCTGCCGCGGTAAGTGGCACGTTTGTCATGTGCATTTGGCATGCCCGTTTGGCATGTGCGCATGGCATGGTCGTTTTGGCATGTTTAGCATGCCGTTAGCATGTTGGCGCGGTTTTTGGGAAGCCAACTTAGTATGGCGACCTCTTGACACAACTTCCACCTCTTTTAAAGCTGTGGCAGGTTTAGAGCAACCCGATTGGTCAATAAAAGTAGGGGGCTGGCCAAGCACGGGCGTGGCCACCCTTTTGCTGCGCGTGGCAGGTTTAATGCGACCTGATTGGTCGATGGGGAATAGGGCCAAGTATGGGCCCAGCCACAACTCATGGAAGTGTGGCAGGTTTAAAGCGATCTGATTGGTCGAAAAAGGAATAAGGGACGGTTGGGTAGCATAGGGCGTGGCCAAGTGGCGCTGGCTAGCCTGTGGTATGGCCACGCTCCTCTCATTGCTGCTCCTACTCCGCGGCTCCGTTATTCTCTGTTTTCTAATTTTGGGTAGGACTTCGCACCTACTGATCCATGGCAGATCAATTGCTTAGTTGCTTAAGCATAATTTCGACCAACGGGGCCTAATATACTGCGCATGGCGCAAAAACCCTAATTTTTGCAAATTAGTTTAAATTCATGAATTTTGTGAATTATCACAAAATTGATTGAATTCTATGTGTTGACACAAAATTCTTTATTTACAGAAAGCAGTATCTTTTCTGGTTGAGTACTTTGTGCAAGGAACTTAACCTTGGTACTTGGAAATTTGTGCTACTCTGCTGCGAGTGAACACAAATCCGTCATGCCATACCAATATTAAGGGTTCAGCCGTGGAACATAGCACAGGAAAAGTACTTAGAGGGTCTTACATTAGTGAATAATATAAGCAAGGTGTTGAAATTTACAGAGCATCTGGGATTGTTGCTACATGCGCCATTCTGGATAAATTTCATGCAAATATATTGAGCGGCTCAATAAATGCGTCGTGGAGAGGTTGACACTCATCACTTTTACATGGCTCCGTCCCTTTGCCGAGTGACGGCACATTAAATGTAAGGTTTTACAAATTTAGCCCTGAACTAAAAACCACCATCAACATTAAGTCCTCTGCTTAGCCCGTAACAGTGGCATTGTTGCGGGGTAAGCATGAGATGGTGACAGACAAGGATAAAATCAAAATGGCAAGTCATGGAGAGATTGCCAAAAAAATTTGAATGACCTTTGGCAGAAGGCATGAGGAATCTATGATCCTTGTATTGGCGACTTTGCGTAATTCCGGCTTGGGCATAGGGTGCTGGCGTTGGCGCCGGAATTCTTGCTACTAATCGGCAGAGATGGCGCTGCAACTTGGTTCGCCAATCGGTGGATGGCGCTAGCTGGCTAGGTCACGGAACGTATAGAGATGGCGCTTGGCTTCAGTCCGTGGAATGATGGAAACTGGCTTCAGTCCATGGAATGGTGGAAACTGGCTTCAGTCCGCGGAATGGTGGAAACTGGCTTCAGCCCATGGAATGGTGGAAACTGGCTTCAGTCCGCGGAATGGTGGAAATTGGCTTCAGTCCATGGAATGGTGAAAACGGCACTTGGAACTTTGGCTACCAAACAGTGAGGATGGAGCCTGGCTAGGTCGCAGAATAGGCAGAGATGGCACGACTTTGATCACAGAGTGCTGGAGTCATGTCGCTGCTTGCTAGGCGGTGGAGCAAGCGGAGATGACGCTGCTTTGAGCGGTGAAGGTGGCGCTCCTTTGGCTTGGTCACGGAATGGCAGTGAGAATGTGGATGGCTCCGGTTCGTGGATCGTGCGGAGATTGCGCTGCTTTGAGCGGTGAAGATGACGCTCCTTTGGCTAGGTCACGGAATGGCAGGGAGGGCGCCTGGCTGGCTTTGCGAGCCCGATTGCCTTCTTCTGTGTATGGCCCGAAAAAGGAAACCTTCTTCTACTCAAACTCCAAAAATATAATGTATACAGAAGGCGTTGCCCACCCTTTTATTTTTTGTATCATTGGCTTTATCTTTGTAACGGCAAGCCTATTTCCACCAATAGTCCAGGTGAGCCAATTATCATGTATAGACAAGTATCTAATCCAGCTGATATCCCGCGTTCGGAGCCTTAATACACGGTTGGCAATTGAGTTTTTCTTTCTCAGGTTTCACCAATCTGCTTAATATAAGAGGCAATCTTGAACCTTTCTTTCATATAGATCATCATAGAACTGCGTCCATCCTCTTTACAGGTACCGTCTCGTGTCTCTCTTCACAGTTCTCCATTTTATCTTTTTCATCATGTAGATTGTCGATGCAGACATAATAGGATAATCATACCTCTGACTCTTCGGAGAAATTTTTTGAAGTTGACAAACCAAGGTTTTCTTCACATGAGGAGGTATTATACAAAATCAATCCTTTGTTCCGGGAAGCCGGCCAGATTATACAAGGCATGTCTCTCGCCCATCTACGCATCGTGCGGATGCGTGCTCAGGCTTTCATGTCTTCGATGGACATGGAGGAAAAGTGGAGACATGATGAAGCATCCCAGCGCGTCGGGAAATCTCAACGTGATGAAGCTTCTCCACAACCCGGTGCCAGGGCTGAACGATTCGCCTCTCGATTGAAACGGTGAAGGACTGAGCCCAAGAAATTTCTAGGCGAGAGCCAGTTTAATTGCCATGTCCATAATGGTATCGTAATCCTTGATTCTGATATGGACGAACCAGAGCATCCTCAAGAGGTTGTTGGAAAAGTTCCCGAGGAAGATGTCGACGCGGTTTGCGAGACTGAAGCATCTTCTGGAGTGGACTCCGAAACTGCTGTTTGGGAAGTTGGAGCGACCGCTTAGGATGTTGTCAAGGTATATGGGGAGGCGGTGGAAGCATATGTTGGAGCCGTTGGAGAAGTTGTGGAATCATATCTTCGGAACCGGCTGGTTGAAACGGATTCGATGGGATGTCAAGCTTTGAAAATGGCTTCTGGATGGGATGCTGAAGCTGCTGTTAAAACGGCTTCTGGATGGGATTCTTGCTGTCGGAGAGAGTGCGGGAGAAAGTGCTTGAAAAATCTCTGATGGAGGCGTCACTGGCCAAGGTGTTTTTCATTGACAACTAGTTTTTCCACTTTTGATATTTCCTCTTGGCGTGTAGCCTTTTTTGATACTTCAGGGATTTTATTTTCATTCTCTCGTTCATATGATGGAGCTAGAGCTTCGCCAAGTAATATTCTTTTATTCAGCTTTGATAGTTTCACGTCTTTAATTGAATGAATGAACAAAATCTTCCAACTGAAAAGAATCCAAAAACCCCTCTTGTGAAAACAAGTTCCTCTATTCTCCTAGGCCATCCAGCAAATGGAAAGACATTGTACACAAATAGCGTGGATGAAATTGCCATATGCGCTGACCATCATTCTGTTTTCGCCGCCAACACCTCCGAGTGTCGACATCATCCATAACAACTCAAAACAGGGGAAATAATAATAATGGTTAAAGGTTTGACCGACCTGTTTCTTGGCTCTTGATAGGTGTTGTAAAACACCTAGATTTATATCTAGTATTTATACTTTCTTTGCTATTATCCTTGTGAATTGCATCTCTTATGTTTAAGTTTGAGTGTTTAGGTACTTTGGAGTCATTTGGATAAAAAGAAGGAGAACTCGTCCATTTGGAGCGTAAAACGCAAAAAGGGTCAATTAACAGGCGAGCGATACATGGAGCCGGTTAAGGTCGCAAGAAGGAGTGAAGAATTAGGCTGTCGGTTGTCCACAACTGACAGAACAAATAATTTCAGGAGGCCCTTATCCAAAGCTGGGGCGTGTAAATCAGGTTTCCTACAAAATACCTAAGTTTCAGTGAAGAAATCATTTTTCTTCTTCTGCCTGAAATGAAATGGCGGCTCAGAGAGGTTGCTGTTGTCGAAGTGAAACCAGGGATGATACTACTGTTGGTGGAAGAAATTCAGAGGTTGGGAATGATTTTACCGACATAGAAGAAGATGATGATGATGGATTGAAGTAGAAACATGATATGTTGCTGTTAAAATAAAGAGGAACAATTTGGAATCGAGATTCAGATGGGGTTAGGAGTGAATCTGAGTTGAGCAGTGAAGAACATGAAATTACAAATTTAGATGAATGATTAGGACAGGGGTTATCTCATATTTGAACTCAAATCGAAGTTATGGTGCTGATGCTTGAGAAAGTGAAGCCTGTAGGGGTTTGTGAGGATGTTAGGGTTTGGTGGATTGGAGCTGCTGGTGATGAGATACGATGGTGGAATCAGAGATGAAACTGAACTAATGTTGAACTGGTGTTGAATGGAAGAGAAAGAGATGGGTCTTGAGCAACTGGCGTTGGTGGTTATAAATCTGTAGTAATGCAGATTTGAGACAAACCATGAAGAACTGAAATGGTGATGAGTTGTTATTGTTGCTGTCGAATGAAGATAATGATGCCATGGAGATTACAAGGCTGTAGAAGGCAGTGATGCTGTTGGTGCAGCTTTTGGCTTGAGATGCTGAGAAGAATATGAAGTTGGATTTGCTCTTGAATTCAGAAGATGTGAGATGGAATTGCTCAGTGGTTGCAACTGAGGTAGCTGGTGATGCTATTAAGATCAAGATGGTTCTGAGATGATGTATAAATGGCAGGGCAGTGTGGTGAGCTACAGATAGCCCGTGTGTATGGTTGTCTTGCTGTGAAATAGCATTGCAGTTGCGGTTGTTGGCGGATTCGAGAAAATGTAAAGCTGTTGTTGTTAGCTGGCCATGGCTGGTGCTCTTGCTTTGAGATTATGAAGCTGAAATACGTTGGATTGAATGGAGCTTCAATGCAGTGCAATTATATGTTTTCTGTGAAGAATGCAAACCTAGATATATGCTAGGATTGAGATATGACTGTGGAGTTGTTGCTGCTGCTTAATTTGGCTGCTGATGTTGTTGAGAAGCAACTGGGAATGATTGAATGAATGTGTGTACTAAATGCAAAATGATGCAGTTGCTGGTGGTTATTGTTGAAGCAGTTGGTGTAGTACTGGAACTGAGAAGGAGCTTTGAGTTTTTTTTTTGGATTGTGTGAACTAGAACAGCTGCTGCTGTTATGGTTCATGAGATGAAGTTTATGGGAAAGGCGGAATCATCTATAGGTTTGTATGATGCCGATGATGGCAATGCATTGGTGGAATGACTTACAGAGAATGAGAGGAACTCAGCAGAGTTTGGACTGAGTTAAAGCAAATCAAGCAACATGTTGGTGGTTAAGAAGAAGTCGTCGTTGTAATGGTTGTGTGCAGGTTCAGATGGCTCAAGTAATATTGATGATGTTGCATTTGATAGTGGTTGGCCTGGAAGTGGATGTGGTGGTCGATATGGCCTGTATTTGAAGGTGCAACTATCATGGCTTGAATGAAGCTGCAGGTGCAGCCAGAAGTGGAGCATTTGCATGGATGAACTGGTGGTGTTGCTGTGTGTTGAATGGATTGGAATGGAAATCACAGTCAAGGGAGTAATCTCTGGTGATTGGCCAGGGATTTAACTGAAGTGCAGTTATGGCTTGGGAAGGAGCTGATGGTTTTACACAGCTGAAGGTTATGTAACAACCATGTTTGTGTTTGCGAGAGACATTGCAGGTGCAGGCAATGGCATTGCAGGTGCTTGGTGTTGACTGCAGATTATAGAGAATATTTGCAGCTGCAAGTTATGATATGAATGATGTGGAGATGAGAAGTAAGTTGTGCACTGCTGTTGCGATATTGCTGGTGTTATAAAGTTATGAATCTGAGCTAGGAAAGGAGGAATGGAAGATTGCGGGATATTGTTGTTGAAGCTACAGAACTACAGGGAAGAATTGAGATAATGCAGAGCCATCATGGCTGGACTGAGGTTGTGGTGTGCAAACATTGTGCAACACATCTCTGGCAATGACTCACACAATGATGTCACTGAGTTGATTCACTGACTCGGTCTGCTTGACCCGAGTTGACTCGGTTGACTTTCCGAGTTACCAGTCTGACCGGTGACCGGGTGGACTTTGCCGGTCACCTGAGCTACTTCACAGTTACTTCTCCGTCCAAGTTCCGACCACTTTACTAGTTTTCCGACGACCACTTTTGGAGCATATTTTCTACATAGGTATTTCTCACATATGGGCTTGGTGGACCACTTGGACTTTGGGCTTTGAAGACCTAGTTTTGGAAAGAGGAAAGGCTACAAAAAGGAAAAGCTTCTTCTTTTGGATCACATATATTCTACTTGGAGTTTTGGAGAGCGGCGACTAGGGTTTGCTTTCATTTTTGTTTTTCATCTTCTTCATTTTATTATTGAATATGATGAACTCAAATGCTATGAGTATCTAAACACATATTATTGGTTATGGGATAAAGTTGATTTCTCAACATGATATTTGATTCAATGCATTAGTTTTGTCTCAATTTTATTGTTTATGATTCATTATTAATATTGTCTTATGATTTGATTGCTTGTTTGGTTGAGTCCGGAATCAATTGGATTTGCATTCATCTCTACTGCTAGATTAGGATTTTCAATACGAAAAAGTTGTCAATTTCTGATTGCAAGTAGCATAGTGTGGTTATTACTTGTAGTGATACATCTTTATAATTGCATATGAATCATAACCTTTGTTAAAACGAATTAGTGCTTTTATACGTTCGTTTGCATTGATTAGTCTTATTTCATAGAACTTAGTGCTTTTAGGGAGTTAAACTTAATTGTGCTTTTACACTTTAGGTTGCTTTCTAGGAAGAATTCACATATGCATCTTTTAATGTGGTTGTGATGAAATCAGGGAATTAGCGGGATATTCTTGCGATCAAGGTATCCTAGGACTTTTAGTAAATGAGAGATTAAAATACCAATTCTAGTCATTGATGAAAATACATGTTTGTGAATGATACTATCCCATGACCAATATCTTCTCCATATTGATTATTCAAATTATTTTATTGCTTTCAATTATTTTTATTGCTTTTCTAAAACAAAAATCCCATTGGTTACTAAGAAACTGAAATTTTATAACAACAAAAGCCTCTCTGTGGGAACGAACTCTTTCTTACCACGTACTTCAACTCTTTCTTACCACGTACTAAATTTCAATTTTTTTCAATGCAAATGCTTAACCACTAAATTTTGGCGCCGTTGTCGGGGAAGCATACGGCTAGTTATTAAGTTTTTAGTTTTTTTTCATCATTTCTGCTTTTATCTTTGCTTTTTGTTTTCTTGTCTTGTTTCTCACGTGTTTGCGAGAATTGTTTTCAGGTACCTAATCCCTTGCTTCTAAAGATTGGAACTATCCAAGGTGCGGGATAGCTACTCGAAGAGGCACAATACTCCAACCAAGTCAAGACACAACAGAAGATCAAGAGTTAGAAGTGGAAGAAGAGTTACAACTAGAAGGAGAACAAGAGGTTCCATTCGTAGACGAACCACTATTTGAAGAAGAAGAAGCAATGGGTGATCGTGCACTCAAGGACTTGGCTTCTCATAGGCTTGATGCACAACGATGGTGTATTCAAACAAACTCAACCTTCGAGATTAAGCCGGGGTTGCTTAGAGAGTTACCAAAGTTCCATGGCATGGTGAATGAAGACCCAAACAAGCATCTTATGGACTTCCATACCATTGTCACGACCATGCTTCCAGCGGAGACTGATGCTGATGGTGCAATGTTGAAAGTTTTTCCATTTTCTATGGTGGATACTTAGCGCTAAGGATTGGTTATACTGTTTGCCATCCGGAAGTGTCACTACATGGAATGGGTTGAAGAAAATTTTCTTAGAGAGGTATTTTCCTGCATCGAAGGCTACTCAAATTCGCAAAGAGATTTGTGGGATAAAGCAAAATGTAGGAGAATCTTTGTATGAATGTTGGGAGCGATACAAGAGATTGGTGGCAAGCTGATATAATCCAATACTTTTATGAAGGTCTCCAATCAAGTGATAAATATCTCCTTGATGCTACGTGTGGTGGTGCTGAACAAGATGGTGGCACAAGCTAGAGAGTTGATTGAAAACATGGCAGCGAACTCGCAACAATTTTACACTAGAGGTGAACCAATGGTTAGGCGGGTGCATGAAGTTAGTGATTCATCATCACACCGTGATCAAAGGATGGATAATATGGAGAAAATGATGCAAAGAATGGCTGCGGTTATTTTACCTTCATGTGATGAAGAGTTGGAGCAAGCTAGTGCGGTCTTTCCAAATCAGCAAAGACGGTATGATCCCTACTCCAACACTTACAATCCAGGATGGAGAGATCATCCCAATTTTAGCTATGCCAACAAGCAAGGTGCAGTCCAACAACCTACTTTCAACCGTCCGAGTGGATTTCAACCGCAACAACAACAATTTCAGCAACCACAAGCACAACAATCAATGCAAAATCAAGGTTCCGATATCGATTCAAAGCTTCAAACAATGATGCAAGGCATTTCCACCATGTTTAAAGAAAGTCAGCAGGAAACTAAGAGTGCTATCAAGGAGTCGCAGACACAAATGGGCTCCATGGCGATTGATATAAACAAATTGAAGGCACAAAATAGTGGGAAACTCCCTTGTCAACCTATTAACCCAAAAGAGGGTGTCAATGCTATTACGTTAAGAAGTGGTACACAACTTGTGCAACCCGAAGGTACTGATTCGGGCAAGGTGGAAACACCAAAGGAACCTGTTTTGGAGGAGAAGAATGAGGATTCTCCCCAAACTTCTGAGGTACCTATTCCTAATCCTAAAACTCCGGTTTCTACTTATGTTCCTCCTTTACCCTTCCCTCGCAGATTTGCAAGTTCTAAGAAGGCGGAACTAGAAAAGGAGATTTTAGACGTTCTAAAGAAGATCCATGTGAACATACCACTCATTGATTCGATCAAGCAAGTTCCCAAGTATGCAAAGGTGTTGAAGGACTTGTGTACCAATAAGCAAAGGCTCAAAGGTAATGAAGTGCTAAGTGTGGGGGAGAATGCTTCGGCAATCTTACAACACAAACTCCCACTGAAATGCAAGGATCCCGGTAGCTTTGACATTCCTGTCACAATTGGTAACACTACGTTTAACAAAGCTATGTTGGATTTAGGTGCATCCGTTAACGTTATGCCGGCATCTATGTATAATTCACTTGAGTTAGGTCCTCTTAAAAAGGATGGAATTGTATTGCAACTAGCCGATCGTTCTAATGTCTACCCAATGGGTATTTTGAGGATGTTCTTGTGCAGGTTAATCAACTTGTCTTTCCAGCTGACTTTTGTGTGTTAGAGATGAATGAAGGGTCACCGGACTCGTCTCTTCCATTGCTACTTGGGCGTCCCTTCATGAAAACGGCGAAAACCATTATTGATGTGGACAAGGGAACCTAACTATGGAGTTTGATGGAGAAACAATACGTTTCAACATTTTCGAGACGATGAGATATCCTATTGATGTCCACTCTTGTTTCTCTATTGATGTTATGGATACATTGGCACAACAAGTGTTTGAGTTGAATGGTGAAGATGCTTTGGAAACCGTGTTAATTACATCCATGGATAATGGTGTAATGTGTGGTAATGAAGTCAAGGAAGCCCTTGGTGATCTTAATTCACTACAAGAATGCTCGGAAACTCATAATATCTCTTTTATTTCTTTACCATGTAGTGATGAAAAGAGACACAATCGAAGAAAAAACGGTTTTGATTCACTCGAATCGGTTCATGAACATTATAGTCACGGTTTACAAAGATTGCATTCCTTATTATATAAATGTTTTAGTTCATGAATAAACCGATTTTAGAAAGTAACCTACCTAAGTATGCAAACAGGTACGCGTACTTAAGTAACCGGATTGATTTTGTTTTTACTTTCAAACTCTAGCAGAATTTTACGGACGTGAACTTTCCGCCAGTATGCATACATGAACGCATACTTAACCGGATTTCCAACAACCGCCAGTACGCGTACGGGTACGCATACTTTGGGTTCCCGGTTTTGGACTTTTACACAAATGTGAGAACACACTATGTTTAAATCCAAAGATGGTTAGATGTTCGAAACTCTCATTTCAATCATTGAAACTTCTTAGAGGATGTTATATAGTTGTTATTCACAAACTATTTTTCATCAAAGCGATTTTCAAGTTATTGAAATAATCATCATGACTTTCGTCACGAGTAAAGATGAACTTGGCCAAAGCGAAAGCTTACCAACACATATTTCGATAAATAGATAAACGAGATAAACTCGGCTCGAAATAGCAAATGTGTATAATCGAAGTCTATATAGCAATACGACTTTTGTCTCAAGATGGGAGATATAATAGATAGACTTTTGAGTGATAGATAAGTTCAAGTCTCCATATACCTTTTTGTCGATGAAGTTCCACAAGTTTCTTGAGTAGTTCTTCGTCTTCGCATGATGAACGTCGTGGAGTCTAGAGCTTAACTACACTTATTATCCTAGTCCGAGACTTAGCTATAAGTAGACTAGAAATCAAGACTTATAGTTTTGGCAACTAAACTTGACAAACAAGCTTGAGATAGCAACGCTTGCGAGTTCGACCAAGCAGTGCTCTAACAATCTCCCCCTTTGTCAGTTTTAGTGACAAAACTATCAATACATATGGAATACAAAATAAATAAACTTCGTAGCTTCTCATCACATGCTTGATCTCCTTGGTTGTTCAACATTACTCGAAATCTTTGTCACTTCCAAGTACTCCAATGATTCCAAAGGTATTCAATTCAGCATCATCGTTGTTGAAGTTCCGTAGCCATAATAATGAGAAAACAATAGCTCTCAATCATTGTTATAAAGTGTCATAGTATTATTACACAGCATCAAAGTTCAATTGTATCACAACTTCGACAACAATACTTTGGTGATATGTATCACTCCCCCTTAGCCAATACTTCATCTCACATGAAAACCACTCTCCCTTACATAATGATCCGAGAATCATATGTATTTGTAGTGTGAACTACACATTAATTCTCCCCCTTTTTGTCAATAAAATTGACAAAGGTACGAAAACTAGTGGGATCCTAATGAAATTTCCATAGAGACACTTCATGACCAAAAGAAAGCACATATCAACTTTTTTAGATGCAATCATATAGCCGAAACTAAATGCATTCATCAAGGAGTTTATAAAGATACAAGATAACCCCTATAATATTCCACAGCCGCACTCCCCACAAAGATTTGGCAATTAAACACAAGTTCAATTAAGAACTCTCCCCCATGAAATGTCATTCCCAAAAGAACAACAAGAGCGACCTTACTTTCACAAGAAAAGAAGGATTTCTTTGGACATTAACAAATCACATAAGAATATGAATTTGTATCCAAAAATCTCAATTAAATTAACCACAAGAGAACCCATGATTAATCTAATCAGAAATGCTCTCTTACGGGGCCGCACAGTATTTACATAAATAAAAATGGATCAGGGAAGATCAATACTGCGGAATAAACAAAGATTCATTCTATTTTTCATCACTATTTGCACAATGACATATAATAGAATTTAGTATTTGTAAACAAAAGTTCATCCCATCTTCCATCAATATTTGCATAATGACATAATAGGCTTAACTTTTGTTCGTCATAAGTTCATTCAATCTTTTATCAATACTTGCATACCGACATATGAAAGACTTAACTTTTGACCACGTATGGGACAATTAAAGTTCACGGACGCAAACACACATATCCCATAACAAGTTGCAATATATGAAGCCATAATGATTAATACTACAAAAGAATCTTCCAAAATCTACAAATGAGCTTAGAAGAGAAGTACTCCAAGAATCCAAGTGTCCAAGTCCAAGAGAAGTGGAACAAGTGCGACGAAACAGAGCAAAACACTCAAAAACAAGAGTCGGGACAAATACCAATATTAACTCATCCAAATCCAAGAATTCTCATCACCATTTTGAAGAGAATTCAAAAAGGAAGAGAATTCTAAAAGATGAGGTCATTCCGAGTTCGTACGAAGAAGTTGCGGCCAAAACGAGTTTACCGAATATCGACGTCTACAGGCCAGTATGCATACGGGTTTGCAAATGAATTTTCGTGACCTGGAGCAATATGCAAATGGGTATGCATACTAAAATCCCTGGATTTTGATTTTAAATGATGGTATGCATACCTGGTATGTGTACCATGAAGTCCAAACATCCCGAACTACTATTTTCAAACCTAAACATATAATAACCTTAAACACAGATCAAGTTAGGTATAAATAAACGATAAGCAAGGTAAATGGATCATTATAAGTACTCTAAGAAAATAAAAACACAAATATTGCTCAAGCTTATAGACATACCTTTTTAGAACAATCCAATCGAATTCTACAGCCTTACCGAACATAATCTGTGTGCCCTAATTCTCGTGCTTCCCTCACCGTATACATAGCAGGGCATTCCTTGGTGAGGATTCACTTACAACACAATCAAGTTGTGTTTAGGTGAACAATGTCTTGCTCACCACAAGTGACTTTTGGATTATCATGAAAGAGATCGCTTTTAAAACCTTTCACATCTAAATCGATATTTCCAAAGAAATTTTTAAGTTCCAACATCATGGATACTGCCTTCTCCATAGTCATAGAATTTTCTGGGAGATCATTCCTTTTCACACTCAAAACATCATTGAATTTCTTTGGTATCCACTTCTGAGTGCGTTTAGGAACAACCGGAACCTTCTTCCCATTACTCTCTTCAAGAATTCTCGGAAGAGAATTGGATTGACTATTCTTTTGCAAGTTAGTCTTTCTCCAATTGGGAGCATTGGATCTTGTCTTCGTCTTTACAAAGTTACCCTTTTGATAACCATTACGATTGTGAAAAAGATTCGTATGAATTTTATAGGCAGATCTAGGTTTATCACAGCACTGATTCCTTTGCCTAAAGGTTGGACAGTTACAACCTGTAGTGTTAAGGGGATTAGTCTTAACATATGATCTTGGTTTCACAACTTCTTGTGATGCCCAAACAAGAACATCATGAAGTTTCTCATTCCTTATACGGAAACGACATCTCCTTTCCAGGTGACCTTTATTTCCGCAATAGTGGCAAACATAAGGAATGTTCTTACCTCGATCAGTGTGTGCTGACTTTGGAGGTTGATATACTTTAGTCTTTTGAACCTTAACTTCCGGTGAAGGTATTTCACTTTTGCCATTAGTGGAAACCTTTTGTTGAGAACAATCACTAGCCTTGACAAATTTTACCTCTTTGCTAATACTTGGAGCATTTATTCCCTTATAGCCCAATCCTTGTGTATCACGATGATTTTTACTTGCTCCTAGCATAGTGGTTAATTTGTTTGAACTAGTATTGAACTTTTTCAAGTCATCTTCCAACATCTTGATTTTATCAAGAGCAGCAGCTAAATCAGCCTCAAGGCGTTTTTCTCGAGCGAGAAAAGCGCTTTCTCTGTCATCAAAAATTGCATACTGAGAGTTAATTCTTCCTTCAATTTCTGCAAGTTTCTCTTCCAACAAGAAGTATTTTTGATCAACACGATCACATTCAAGTGACTTTCTACTCGGGTTTTCCTCGGTATCTTTGAGGACTGATTCGCAAGAGCGATTCCGACCATAAAGACCTCCATAAATCCTTTTTAATTTCTCGTTTTCTCGACAGAGAGGAGTCGGAAGAGGTGTGACATGATAAGTTGTAAACTTCTTCATTTTCAACGAATCCAAAAACTTAACATACTCTGAGACTTCCTCATCAACATCTCTATCAATATCAGAATCACCTTCATCAGAAAGTTCATCCAACTGTTCTTCTAGGAGTTCCCAATCAATAGTTTTTACATCAAGAGAATGTTTAGATATTGGCTTAGATGTGACAGTTCTCTCAGGTGAATCCAAGCTTTCATAATCATCTAATAATTTCTGAACCAGTACGTTATTAGAGATAAACTTGTCCATAATAATCAGATTGCTACAAACACAGACTTATGAGGTCTTAAATGTGTTTGCCTGCTCTGATACCAATTGAAAAAGCGGGGGTCTAACAACGTCACCCAGTGGTTAGCCATATAAGAACTTTCATATCAACCTTATTTATTGAAAAAGCGGGGGTCTAACAACGTCACCCAATATTTCGCTTAGTTGGTTCAACAATAGTTAACCAATGGTTAGTCATATGAGAACTTTCATATCAACCTTATTTATCTTCACCATAACTAGTTCAAATGACTCAAATGAACTAGTTAGAGAGTTGTTCAATTGCTTAGATCTCATATAAGTATACAAGACACAATCGAAGCAAAATCTGTTTTGATTCACTCGAATCGATTCATCAACATTATAGCCACGGTTTGCAAAGATTGCATTCCTTATTATATAACTGATTTTAGAAAGTAACCTACCTAAGTATGCGAACAGGTACGCGTACTTAAGTAACCAGATTGAGTTTGTTTTTACTTTCAAACTCCAACAGAAATTCACGGACATGAACTTTCCCCCAGTATGCGTACGGGTATGCATACTTACCCGTATTTCCAACAACCGTCAGTACGCGTACGTGTACGCATACTTTGGGTTCCCGGTTTTGGACTTTTACAAAAATGTGAGAACACACTATGTTTATATCCAAAGATGGTTACATGTTTTAAACTCTCATTTCAATCATTGAAATTTTTTTAGAGGATGTTATATAGTTGTTATTCACAAACTATTTTTCATCAAAGCCATTTTCAAGTTATTGAAATAATCATCATGACTTTTGTCGCGAGTAAAGATGAACTTGGCCAAAGTGAAAGCTTACTACCACATATTTCGAGAAATAGATAAGCGAGATAAACTCGGCTCGAAATAGCAAATGTGTATAATCGAAGTCTATATAGCAATACGACTTTTGTCTCAAGATAGGAGATAAAATAGATAGACTTTTGAGTGATAGATAAGTTCAAGTCTCCACATACCTTTTTGTCGATGAAGTTCCACAAGTTCCTTGAGTAGTTCTTCGTCTTCGCATGATGAACGCCGTGGAGTCTACACTTACTATCCTAGTCCGAGAATTAGCTATAAGTAGACTAGAAATCAAGACTTATAGTTTTGGCAACTAAACTTGACAAACAAGCTTGAGATAACAACACTTGCAAGTTCGACTGAGCAGTGCTCTAACAAAGACGATAATTGATGTGACCAAAACGCTCATGCCAAAGATGTGTAGATTCCACCTTAGTCAAATTGCAACAATTACTGAACTGAGTATCCAACTGATAACAGTTATTTTTGCCACGTGATCCTTGAAAAATCACTTTTCTAGATTTGTCTACAATGCTACATCTATTAGCATGGAAGACAACCTTATGATCTTTGTCACAGATTTGACTAAAAAAAAGAAGATTAGCAGTCATACCTTTAACGTATACTACATCATGAATTTCAGGAACACCAGGTAATTTGATCGTCCCCTTCTTGCTTATGTAGCAGCAACTCCCATCACCGAATGTTAATGTACCACCATCAAAGTCGCTTGTGTTGACAAACTACGAGAGATCTCCAGTTATATGCCTGCTACATCCACTATCAAGAAACCATTGAAAGGGTGATGTTGATTTCAGAGCAAAAGCTCCCATACTAGCACTACTAACCCAATTAGGCTTTCTTGTTAGTATTGATTGTCTTTTAAGAGCAGACAAAAGTTGTACAACATTCTTGTGAAGATTTCGTGCAACATTTTTTTTTCTTCTAAAAAACAAACATACATGATGAAAGTGATCACGAGAACCACAAAACACGCATGTACCAACATCTTTATTCTTGTTCGAAGAATTCTGAGCACTTTCAGTTTTCACAAAGCCTAAACATCACTTATCACCTGACATACGGCAATTCTTCAATGAAGAATTAGAGGAGTTATTCAAATCCATTGAAGATGACTTTACAGATTTCAAATCCTTAAGTTTTGCAATTTCTACAACAAGATCAGATTTGATCTGGATTTGTTCATCCAACTTCTTTTGGAGATCAACAACCTCTTCAGAACGTTCTCGAAGCTCGGAATTTTTTATATAAATCTCGCAATGAAGTCTATCAATTTTCCTTATCAAGCGATGTATTTCTAGACAAAGATTATTGATGAATTTTTTAAAATTAGGATTCTCAACCATATCGATGGTTTCTAGAACGCGCTCGAAGTTGAGTTTATCCATTTCTGGTGAAGCGTTTTTAGAGACAAAATTGTACATACTCAGATCGCTACAAACACAAATTTATAAGATCTTAAATGTGTTTGCCTGCTCTGATACCAATTGAAAAAGCGGGGGTCGAACAACCACACCCAATATTTCGTTTGGCAATCTAAATAGACAAACTCCAATATACTTTCAAGATAATCAACTGGACAGTTAGACTCAATCTAGAGAAAAGTATATCAAAGAGTTTTATATCTCTGTTTCACAATGTAATTAGCAAATCAAACAGATAGATATCCGCGAGCCTAATTATTATGTGAAACAACTTGAACGGTACCAAAGACCAATGTTCAAGAATTTAAATCAACAACCAAAGGTTGAATTATCTTATTGATTGATCTTAACACACAACCTGTGATATTTCAATTAGATAAAAAAATATAATGCGGAAAAAAAATAACACAGACAATAGAATTTTGTTAACGAGGAAAACTGCAAATGCAGAAAAACCCCGGGGCCTAGTACAGCTTTGAACACCACACTGTATTAAGCCGCTACAGACACTAGCCTACTACCAATGAACTTCGGACTGGAATGTAGTTGAACCTTAATCAATCTCACACTGATTCAAGGTACAGTCGTGCTCCTTACGTCTCTGAATCCCAGCAGGACTCTACGCACTTGATTCCCTTAGCTGATCTCACCCACAACTAAGAGTTGCTACGACCCAAAGTTGAAGACTTATAAACAAATCTGTCTCCCACAGGTAAGTCTGTTCTGATAGATAAATATGTCTCTCACAGAAGTACCTATGAAGTTTTTGTTCTGTCTTTTGATAAATCAAGGTGAACAAGAACGAATTGATAATCCGGTCTTATATTCCCGATGAACAGCCTAGAAATATCAATCACCTCACAATAACTTAAACTATATGGTAGTAGAAGAAGTTATTGTGGAATCACAATGTAGATGGGGCAAAACGAGTTGTTGGTTTTTAAGGAATTAAGGAGACGACCGTGCGGAGGAAACTCCTTGAACCGAGCGAACCGTCAAGCCTCACATAGATGCACTACAAAAAAGGGAGTACTTTGAATTTGAGAGATCAATCTGTAGGAGTCCGGCCTAAACAAAGACAATGGCCGTTCCAGAGTCAACTCGGTCACAAGAGAGGATGGGTCGATCTGTAAGAGGGAAGCTGGGAAATATGTGAGATCAATGATTATCGAAAATTGTAGGTGTGTTGTGTATTCTGCGTGAAGAAATAAAATAAGCTTTGATTGATTGAACTTGCTCTATTGAGAGTAATTGCTCAGACGTTGAGAAGTTAATATCTTGTTGTTTGTTTGACGAAAGATTGTCTTGTTTTCAATCATGATTCAGAGACTTATTTATATTGCTAGAATTGTGAAACACCTTGATCCCATGAAGTGTGACAGTTGCTGGAGTCAAAGAGTTGGGAAGTGGAAATCGTGTTAAAACCAGTTGCTCATCGTGCGGAGACTTGGTTGATTTTCCATCCACTACTTTGCTAACTCCTCCAACTGATTGCACGACTTGCTCACATTCTCATCGTGTGTATGAACACACGTGTCGTAGACCGCCAGACCAAAACCCTAGTTAATATCCCCCCATGTAACACGATTGATGTTGACTTCATGGGACGATGAGTCCTTGTATTGCTGAGTTGAACGTGATTTGCAAATGTTCTGAGACTCATGAATTGAAAGTGTCCGTTGAGACAGAGGTATAATTCTCAAGTAAATGTTGATAGTTAAGGGGAGCAAATATTGCTCATTCGATGAATTGTTGAATATTGATAGTTGAACCAATATTCCTTGGTTTGAGCAAATATTGCTCATCTGAGCAAATGTTGCTCGTTTGATGAATAATTGGTAGCATGAACAAATAAAGTATTAAATTAAAATACTGGCAACTGAACCGAGTATAATTAATAAAATGTTGATCATGGGATCAACGTAAAATTATTAGCGTTCGAATCTGGAATTATGAACCTTGGACTCGAAACCCTAATCCGATCAATTGATGATCAATTGGTGATTTATTAAAAATCAACCACGGAGTGAAGGAGGGACCGACTACATGGGATAATGGGTCGACCATGTAGCGCTCAGATGCTCAAGTGAGCAAATACCAAAGTCTCTTGAAGACCAGTTGGTGAAAACTAATTCTGTAATTTCCCTACAAAATGAAATTAATAACCTTAATTGAAAGATTCTTAACTTACTTATGTTTCGATCCTGGGATTCTCTTCCCTTAGCCGTTAAGGAATATCTTTGAACAATTATAGAAATAAACATTCACAGCACGTGTTCAAAGTTTGTCGACATCTTAACTTTGTAAGTTCTCTTTCACACTTACAACCTTGAAACCGATTTGCCACACTTCCAAACAAGTTAAAATTGGTTATGCTGGTTCAATCATTTATTAAAATAATGCTCGTCTGAGCGTCAGGTGATAAAACCTAATTAATTACGAAGAGATGAGAGACCGACCAAGGGGTCATGAAACCGTCCCTGGTTGGTCACGGGATCGAATGACGATCGTTTCATGAAATTCCAAAATTGTTTGGAAGAGTTTGAACCTAATGTGAACAAATTAGGTCCAATGATGAAAGTATGAGGGACCGGCCTCTTGCAAGCCAAATAGCTAACCTTGGTCGGTCAAGGTAGTATGCTCACATCACCAAAGTGTTCGCGTCTCAGTCCTGAGAATTTTGATATTTTCTGGCGTGCATTTGAGCAATCATTTGAGAAAATATGAAGAAATCAAGGTTTTTGCTCAAACTGAGGAAACTTCATGAGATGAAGGAAATAATAATAATAAAATGAAGGAATCATGAAGTGTGGGACCGGCTATGGCCAAGGCATGGCCGGCCGGCCAATAAGCCCGTCCCATGGCACTTTTTCCTAATTTTATATTATTTTTCATGATTTTAGGGAAATACCATGAAATCAAGGAGTTTGTTGAAATAAAGGAGTTTTCCTTGAAGTGAAGGAGTTTCCATGAGATGAAGGAAACAAATAATATTAATAATAATAAAATAAGGGTGTGTGGGACCGGCTTGGGCATGGTCGGCCGGCTAGGGCCCGGTCCAGTGAGCTTTTCCTAATTTTATGTATTATTTTCATGATTTGAAGGAATTTTCATAATTTGAAGGAATTTTCATAATTTGAAGGAAATATCATGAAATCAAGGAATTTCATGGGATTAAGGAAATAATAATAAAATAATAAGGAATGCAAGGTGTGGGACCGGCCACAAGTAGGGCATAACCGGCCGGCTAGTAGGCTTGGTCCCGCACACCTTTCCTAATTATTTATTATTTCCTTGATGTGAAGGAAACACCATAAAACTGAGGAGTTTCCTTGAAACGAAGGAATTTTGTTCAAATGAGGGAATTTTCATGAGATCAAGGAAAATAATAAAAATATGATAAAATATAAAATTGGGCGTGGGACTGGCCACGACACGACCGGCAGGCCGGTGCGCCTAGTCCCCCAGCGCCTTGATTAATATTTTATTACTATTTTGCATAGGTTCATCGTTCCTTCGTATTTTGGAATGCTCGTTCGTTCATTCAGGTGCTCGTTAGTGCATTATTGCTGAGTACACTTGCACCATTTTAGTCAGGGCTTACTCGATAGTGGCTCAGATGCCCGTGTGTTGAATATTTATTACTAACCCATGGAATTCTGCTGGGAAGAACCATGAATTGAAGTAACGAAATATTATGAAAACGTAGAATATTTTCCAAGGATTCAGTTAATGAATCTAATGATTTAGGAATAATTAATTGATGGCTCTATACTAGTATGATCGTCTAGGAGCATTAATTATTCAGGAATTGAGTGATATGAGCTTGTTTAAGCGTCATATTTCTTTTATATAGTCAGGGAAAACATTGTTACATCCTGAAGACGTTATTGCTTTATACTAGCAGGCAAGCTGTCTAGGAGCCGTCCAATCTTTCGATTCTATATAGAAGTAATTACAAAAATTGTTCAGTATTCATGAGATATGCCGTTGTATCAGCTGAGAGACTACACATCTACATATACTCTGAGAGACAGTATTCTCAGTCAGAGATTCTTGTGGCATGAGCTTTCATGCTTTCGATAAGAGACATGAGCCTCAATACTCATCTGATTGCTGGATTAGGAGCAGGTACAATTATGGGTTTACGATTTTAGCCATTGTCGAAAATCTACAATCTACACACAAACAATGAGACGAGGAGCTTTGTGATTACTTTTTATATCTTACCTATCGGAGATAAATCTCGAGCAAATCTTAGAGAAGATAGTACTCAACCCGATAAAAAAAGTAAGATCGAAAAATGAAACTACAGAGAAAATAGTTGGGCCTGGCTTCACGAATCCCAAATGAAGTCTTCAAGTCGTTAACCTATAATGGTTTTGGAAAAACTTGTAGTATGACACATGAAAGTGTCGGGATTAGGTTTTCCAATTGCTAGAGTTCTCCCTATTATAGTCTTTCAAATCAGGGTTTGCTTACAATGAAAGGTAGGTTAGCTTAGAAACAAAGCATTCAATATTCACCGTTAGATGAAAACCTGATTTAAGATTCAAGCTAGGTTTGCTTAAAACCAAAGCAATATCTCTCCACCGTTAGATAGTTTTAGCTTGTTACACACAAATGTAATATACCTTTATTTAGATATGGGTAAACGTACCTAAACGTGTATATTGAGTTGGCTCAACAATAGTTAACCGAAGTTAGCCATATGAACACTTTTGTTTTAACCACATTCATCTAACACTTCCAGATCAAATATGATGATCAATCAAACATGAAAGATAATCAAATGAATATAATGGTGTTACTCATAGAGTTGTTCAATTGTTTATATCTCATAGAAGTATGAAAGACACAATTGAAGCAAAATCGGATTTGATTCATGATTGTACAAAGTACTTATACAAAAATCAATTCATGAACTTTAAGCCACAGTTTGCAAAGATTGCATTCCTTAATTTATAAATGTATTTGTTCATGAGGGAATCATACTTAACCGATTTTAGAACTTTAACCACTATGTTTGCAAATGGGTACGCAGTCTTTAGTTCCGGACTTTGATCTTGTCCAGCAGTTTGCAAACATGTATGCATATTGTTGTCCCGAACCTTAACTCAGGTAGAACCATTCGCATACTGGTATGCAAACTTGGTTCTCGGACTTTAACAGTTAAAATCATTTGCATACTGGTATGCAAACAAGGTTTCCGAACCTGAACCATACCAAAAAAGTTTGCATACTGGCATGCATCCTGTGTTGTATCCAGACAAAGGTTAATTATTCTAAACTCCCATTTCAATCATTGAAACATCCTTAGAAGACGACAATAGTTGTCTCACACAAACTATTAGCTTATAAGTAATTTTCCAGTGATCGAATGATCAATACAAAACATTCCGAGTCGACATCAAATGACTGTCTCACACAAATCATGTAAGATGTTTCAAGGCAATTTTCACATGATCATCTTTTGACTTATTATTTAGTTTCTAACAAATAAATTATTTCCAACTAAACTCGTCAAGAATAATGATGAACGTAGCTAAAGCAAAAAGCTTCCAACACATATTTCGAAAAATATATAAGTGAGTCAAACTCGGCTCGAAATATCAAATGTGTATAATATAAAAGTCTATATAGCTAGATGACTTAGTCTCAATAGGAGATAAAATGGAATAGACTTCTGAGTGATAGATAAGTTTTAGTCTCCACATATCTTTTATTGATGAAGTTCCTCCAAGCTCTCCTCACTAGATCTTCGTCTTCAATCGATGAACGTCGTGAAGTCTAAAGCTCAACTACACATTTTATCCTAATATGAGACATAGCTATAAGTAGACTAGAAATCAAGACTTATAGTTTTGATCACCTAAACTTGACAAACAAGCTTGAGATAGCAACGCTTGTGAGTTCGACCAAGCAGTGCTCTAACAATAGTACCTCTAGATAATTGATTAATTAATTTTAGCTTTAATTAATGTAGTAGTACGTCGTTGGAGCTTAACTTGTTAGGCTTCAAACTAGTTTCATGTAATAATCGTTATTGTTTTAATTTGAAATGTTAAATTTAAAGTTTAAATGTTCTTGCATTTTACTTAATATTAATAGCTAGTTGAAATGAAAAGTTGCTTCACTTACTTAATAATAAATTTAACACATTAACTTAATATTGAATAAACAAACAACTACAGACAAATTTACAATTAAATGTTTAAACTGATACATGAAACAAAACTTAATAATTACACCCACCGGCTCTTCCATACTCTACACAAAGATTAACTCTCAGATATTCTCTTAATCTGTTATACATATTCTGGTTCTGAATGTAACTAGTCATTTTCTCATAGTTTTTTGCAGGCACGCCTATTTGTGGTTGAATCTTAGGCCTCAAATCTTCATCTTCATAGTTAGTCCACTCCTTATCACGACGGGTTTCCTAAATTACCATGTTATGTGTAGGATCAGAATATCGCGACATCAATACTTCGCGAGATTAATAAAGAACGACATTGCGAGAGAGTCATAGAGAAGTAAAATAAATGACGCAATGAATGACGACAGCCAGAACATGAGAATAATGTGAAGACTCAGCGAGATTAGGAATGTCGCGAGAATTGGTATATGTACACTTGCGATATTTCGCAAGACATTCCCGAAAATAAAGGACAACTTAGCTGTCATCCACTGTGTACTACCCTATATAAAGGGTCGAGTAAATCTGTTGTTGGAGAGAGTTGTTTTTGAATTGTTAAGCAAGTCTTGAGGAGAGAGAAAGTGTTAGAGTGATTGTAATTCTTCAACTCATTGCTATTTCTTATTGTAAAGATTCAAGTATTCAATCAATAGAAATCATAATCATTCATCTTAAAATGACTTAATTGTGTAAAATCTGGTGATGGGTGTAGTGTAGGATTTCCTGCAACTACATATTGGCGCTAGAAACAGGGATTGAGTAGAGATCAACCTTGTGAATTGAAAGAATCAGGAGTAACAAGAAAGAAATTTCGTATAATTTTCAACAACTTACTAAAATTGAGAAATGGCTAGAAGAAGGAATGCATCAGAACAACCAACAATTGTAAGGAGAAGCGGGAGATTAGCTGGAGAAAGGAGAAATGAAGTAGGTGAACTATCAAGAATAAACGCAAGAGATAGAGAAGAAGGTCAAATTCAACCATCAATTCAACCACCAATTCAACCAGCACCGAATAGAGTAATAGATTATGATAGGGTGAGTGTGCATACATGGAGATCAGATTCTATGGAAGAAAGAGAAGAAGTGCAACAATTGATAAATAATGGACAAGAGGAGAGAAATCGAGAAGAGATGGGAGAAACAGCTCATAGAAATGAAGAAGTCGCAACATTAGAAACGTTGAGGCAAACAATACATGAAGAAAGGCGATTAGAAGCGGAAGAACGCGCAAATTTAACAAGGCAAAACCATGAGTTAAGAATGGAAAATATGAGGTTGCAGAATAGGAGGTCGAGAAGTAATACCAGATCAAGATCAGGATCGGTTAGAGATGATATGAGGAGAATATTACATGTAGAAAATGTTAATAAAGAAAATTTAGAAAGAGAGCCAAATCTCGATGAAGGATGCTGCGAAAGAAGGGAAATAGTGTGTATTCCACGTCATGAGATTTTACAGAATGTCCAAAATAACGGAAATCAAGGAAATAGGCAGCAGAATGGTCCAATTGATGAAGAAAATCAGGAAGAAGGAAGAAGAATACTGCATGGGAGAGAAACACAGAGGAACCAAAAGGAGATTGAAGATGACATCGAAAAGCATTATATTGAACAAGCGCGTCTAGCTTGCGAAAGGGAAAGATTAAGAGTAGAAATGGAAGAACGGGAATTGGAGGAAGCAATTCGGCAGAACAATCATGACAATCGAGAAAGAAGGCGCGAGCAAAATCGCAACAATGGAAATATCAATGAAGAATATGAAAGAATACAAAGGAGAGCTGACAGACAACCAAGAAGAGAAAATGATAAATACAATGGTGTGCGAATTCGTGAATGAGATGAAGGAGAAAATCGCAGAGAAAGAAGAGAAAAAAATGTTGAACAAGAAAATCAAAGTAGACATGAACGCAGAAGGAGAGAGGCAGAGCTAAAAAGACCAATAAATTCGAATCCTGATGTAAACGAACAAATCTTAAGAGAGTTGGCATAAATGAGGGGAATGCTTTGAACAATAGAAGGGGAGGAGGAAGAAGACAATTGGATGAGGCCATCGAAGAAGTCTGCGAAAACCCCTTTACACTAGAGGTGCGATTAGGAGGAATACCCCCAAAGTGCAATTTACCCGCATTAACCAAAGATTTTTGATGGAACAACTTGCGCAATACAACACATCAAAGCGTATGTGAGATGTATGCTGCAATGGGAAAATCATGATGCCATATTATGCAAATATTTTGCATCAAGTTTAACAGAGAAGCGCTGAAATGGTTTGAGGGTTTACCAAGAAACACAATCACGTCATTCAATCATTTACAAGCTATATTCTTAGGGGCATATATAAGTAATAACTCCTCGCGACCAGGAATTGAAGATGTATTTGGGTTGAAACAAAGAGTTGGCGAAAGTTTGAGGCACTTAACTGTGAGGTGGAAGACAATGTGTAGCGAAATGGCTGGACGAGTGGATGAAAGATATCTTATTCTATCGTTCATAAACGCTATGTTCGCAACCAATTTGTTATATATTCAAGTTTTTAGAGTCAAGAATACAATTACAATGACTGAGTTGCGAGAACTTCAGGAGGAATATATTGCTCTAGAGGAAAGACAAAATGAGATGGAATCATACCCGATTGCGAATACAAAGCCAAATGCTGTGAATGCAAGCTTATTACCCAAATTGATAAATACAGTAGTGAGCACTTCGCAAGGGCAACAAGAAAAGATAATAGATGATGGGCAGCCAAAGATAGTAGCTATGGGAAGTCGTGATCAGGAAGAATATGAAAGAGAAAGGAACTATTACAACCGTGGCGGCAATAACAAAATTCAAAGACTTGATCATCCGCAAGAAACTTATGGAGGTCGAAGGAAGAATTATCATGGAGGGCAGCGAAGTCACAGAGTAGTATGGGAGGAAATCAAAATGCCACCATTAAATACTAGCGTGGAAAAAATATGGGAAGCTATACTCTTGATGGAAAATATACATGCACCATGGAATATGGGGAATGAGCCACCACCAAGTGATAGAAGTCACGAGTTCTGTTCTTACCACCGCTTTCATGGACACCTAACAAATGACTGCAGAAATATAAAAAGAATCATCCTTAAAATGATTGATCAAGGAAAGCTGAATCATTTTCTAAAAAGTGAAGAGAAGGTTCAATCGTTACCACCACCGCCAGAAATGCACATGACAAATTCAGCAAAGGGGAAAGAAACATTCGTAATAGAAGTTGGAACGAAAGCCAAAAATTTGTTTTGCAACTCTATTATACATTCATACCGAGCAATTGAAGATTTTCATGATAATGTTCTCAGTAGGGTCTTTGCGAGGGATACTGATGATAGAGAAGTGATGAACATCGCGAAGGCGTCGCAGTTAAAAGAATGGCAAATGCAAATTATTTCTTTCACTACGAAGAGATTCCCGAAGAAGGCTAGAGAGGCGCATGATAACCCATTGGTCGTAAAATTGGAAATTAATCCAAAACCTGTAGATGGCGAAGATGATGAAGCAGAAAATTCCTGGGCGATCAATAGAATATTAATTGATACGGGGAGCTCAGTAAACATTCTTTTTACCATACTTACAAGACTATGGGTGGGAAGGATGAAGAGTTGATACCTTCGACATACAAAATATACGGTTTCAATGGCACAAAATAATAAACCTAAAGGAGAAGTTCATATGAGAATACCCTTGCAAGGATTATCAACGGAAATTTTGTTCTGTGTAGTCGATGTGGAGTCCCCTTATAATGCATTGATCGGAAGGCCATGGTTGCACTAAATTCTGGGTGTAGCGTCGACTTATCATCAATGTATAAAGTTTCCTCATCCTAGCGGTGTTGGAGTTATAAAGGGAGATTGGATGGAAGGACAAAAATGCTATGAGATTGATGTGGAGAGTTGCGAGGAAAGAGCTGCAAAAAGAAAGGGCTGGAAGCAAAATATAAAAGATGAACAAAGAAGAGAAAGGTTGATGGTGGATACCATAGATACAAGAGGTGAAGATACATCGCGAAGCAAGTGCATGAAAACAGTGGAAAATCATGATGGAAAGGAATCATTAAAAGGTTTGAAAAAAGTGTAAGAAATGAATAATCATCAAAAAGCAATGACAAAAGCATATTAAGGGTAAGAGGAAGAAAAAATAATTGAAGAAGAAATACGCTAGAATCTCGCCATCAAGAATGTATGACAAATTGATTGAAGAATTGAAAAACAAAAATGAATAAACAATGTAAGATTGTGCGATAGCTTCGCAAACAAAATGAATGATTGAATGAATTAACAAAAATGAAAGAGTGAGTGAATGGGACGAACCTTTATGGCGTACACCCTAGTTCGCGAATGATATTTTGCAAGAGGCAAATGTAAGACCTAAAGTGCGTCATATAAGGGGGTATCTCTTGACATGGCTCGGTGAAAAGGTTACACCGCTCCCCGGAACTGAGCCATGGAGATTTGGGGCCCATGAAAGCCTATCCTGAGAGATACCTTGGATTTCCAACTATATATATAAGGTTATACCCTGGTGGACGCCCGAGGGTCTCTTACAAGGAGTCAGTGTATGCTCAAGGCGCCGGGGTACACGGTTGAGCCAAGAGTGCCTGGGGCATTCGAAGTGTCTCGGCCATTCTTGGCAAGTCTTGGCATATGTTGCACTCGGCCCGAAGAAAACTCCACTTAGGGTGCAATCTCGTAACCATAAACCCTATATGTATAAGGGATAAGAGGTCACGAAAACAACCGGTTGTTGTTAAGACCGGATGGGAGGAGCTAGTCTTGTATGGCCGATGTACGCCTCCTTGAAGGGGCAACCAGGGAGATGATAAGGGCGGCACCCTCCATTAGGGAGCTGATAAGTGTCACAAGACGACAATGTCATGGGGCTTTATATTCGCAAGAACATTTAGGCCTGTCATATTGTCGCAAATGAAATATCCTGCAGAGGCAAAAATACTAAAGAAATGATAAGACAAGATCAATGGGTCATTACATGAAAGTGTAAAGACGTCCTGCGATCTTGTCGCAAGACGTCAATCTCATGGGATTTTACGTTCGCAAGAATATTTAGACCTGTCATATTGATGCAAAATGAGGGGTGGCAAAATAAGACCTTTAACTAGGAAGGCAAAATAAGACCACACAAAAACAATGGTAAGACAAGATCAATGGGTTATTACATGAAAATGTAAAAACGTCCTGCGATTTTGTCGCAATGATGAATTTCAACATGAATGATGATAAAATAACACAAGAAATTGAGTAAGCAAACAAGCTTGCGAGTACGATTATATTTCTTCATTTATCTGTGAAGAATCAACAACAACAGTTGCGAAATTAAGAAGTATCATTACTTAAGGATTATCGACTTGATTTATCTCATGTGAAGATAAATAACAGAGGCAAGTATGGGAATGATTAGAATAAAAATTTGTTATTTATTTTCACATGATAAATTTACAGTAAGAGATTACAAATGGAAGGTTAAAAGGATAAATATACAAATATCACAAGAAGAGAAAGGAAAATGGAACAATCTAGCAACTTATTCTTCTTTATCAGATTCTTCTTCTTCACTTACATCACTATCAGAGACATCTGAACAAGGCATATTATCAGGAATTTCATCGAGAAGACAAGGATATGAAGAAAGAGGAATGTTGTGATCATTGCAAATCTGTTCAATAGTTTGGTTACGAAAACGAACAACATCATTGTTGAAATTCGCCACAGTAGTTTGTAGTTGCTTCTTCATCTTAGAATATTTGTCATTGCGAAGAGAGAAGTCTTTTGCAAGTTGCGCTTTCTCAGATTCAAGTTCCTTGATTCTAGTTTGAAACCTCTTCTCAGATTCTGCGAACAAATGACAATGAGTTAGCGTTTAATAACAGATTTCATAAAAAGAAGTGGAAAAATAATGAAGAATAGTAAAACAACCTTCTCTGTCAGAAATCATATCTTTAACCAAGGCATTATGCTCAACATGAAGACTGACGTTAACACCTAAGTTATTCCTGGCATTATCTAGAACCTTCGCAGCCCAGGCAAATTCATCATCATTATTTATGACAAGAAGAGAACGAATTTGATTTTCTCGCTCGTTAAGTATGGCATTTTGGCGAAGGGATTCATCTCGTTCAATTTGGACTTCAAGAATAGTTTTTTTGGAATTTTTCTAATGCTTGTGCACCTTGATTAGCAATGCGATCCTTATCATCTATGAGGCTGCTAATCTTTTTCCTTAGAATACTATTACTCTCCTGGGAGTCAAGATATAAACGTTTAAATCGGTTGGCTAAACCTAAACTAGATCTATGTTCAATTTCTAAAAGATGAAATTTGGTTCGAAGTTCATTTAATGAGGGAGAATTAGTCTTGTTTGAAGAACTACTTAAAGATTCATTGAAATGAGCGAGAAGAGCATCATCATCCATAGGTTCGGGGAATGAATGGAGAAGGATGGCTTCGTCAGACGGATTATAAATGTCTGCGAAAATAATAAGTCAGACAAAGGAAAATAAACGGCAAAGTAGAAATAGAGAAAGAAGGAGGGTGTTATACCATAAAGTTGCTGATTAGCACTTTGAAGTGTAGATATTTTGTCTTTTTGGGAAGAAGACTCAACTTCCAACTGTTGAATTTTAGCATCCTTCTTGCGAGATGTCGCAACTTCAATTTCTAGCTCTTTGTTCTTCTCCTTAAGTAGAAGATTTTTCTTCTCAAGATTGTTGCGTCTTTTCTCGAGGTCTGAGGCAACAACAAAGGAAGCTCTCCCAGACTATAAAGGAAAGTAAAGAAATTGTTAAGATAAGGTTTATAATCGAAATCGCAAAGAAGTAACGAAATATGAACATACCAAAGCACTGAGTGCATTTAAGAGATCGGGAGTCATTGTTCGGGAAACTCATGCGAAAAGATTCATTATCCTCTAACAAATGGGGCATCGCAAATTTTAGCGAGAGCTTCGCAAGTAGCGAGATAAATGATCATCTCCCAATCCTTGCATAGAATCGGAGAAGACACTAGACAATTGCGCCATAGCGAAGTAATCGAGTGATTCTCCTTCGCAAAGGAAGTACCAACTTCATTTTCATCCTCATCAGAGCTCTCGCTGGTTTGAGAACTAGAACGAGAAGAGGGATGGGCTTTCCGTTTTTTAGAAGATGGAGCAGAAGACTTATCCTTGCGAAGAGTAATTTTATTCTTGCCCTTAACCTTCGCAGCTTCGGGAATGTCTATTTCTTCAACAACCTTCGCACACGAATGAAGAAAAGAAACAGAGGCAACAATATTGTTAAAAATAACAAAAGAAAATTATTTCTTACTTCATCCGTGATCGATCGGAGTATCGCCAGGGTACTCGCCTTTGGACGTCTTTCATAACTCTTTTTCAATTTGGCAATCTGAAAATTTTACAAGTCTAGTAAATATAAGAAGAAGGAAATATCATACAACAAGCCTGAAATAGGAAATATACCTCTTTTGCCTTCTCGGGCCACTTAAATTCCCAAGGATGATAGTCTGCGAGATGCGCAGGGAGTGTATGAGAACCTGCAATATAAGGTCCACTCAAAAACAGAGGAATAACCCACCACTTCTCATCCTTGGAATACCGAGGAACATTATTTTTGCCCGAGTGCCAGTCAATATCTTGCATAAGCAGCTTATCATTGGAAATATTATCTTTTCTCTTCAATCGAGCACCCCAGCGAGATTTATCATTTCTCATATTTATTACTTCATAATTTTCAAAAAAGTTTTCTACAGTATATTTCTCAGCATCTATTTCTAAACCTGCGAATCTAGGATCTTTGACATCATCAGGATATAAAGATCCCTTACCGGCGCCACGATTGGCGAATTCAAGCATTAGACGAATGCAATCACCACTTAGTTGATAAATAGCTCGCGAGAATTTCTCATGAGCAAGAATTTCATAGAATAAAGGTATCTCGGGATTGTAGAGAGGAATGGGAAGGCCTGCGAGGATTTGACCTAGCGAGATTATGGTCTTCTGATCATTACATTGATGATCAGAAAACAACTTTGCAGAAAGTATAGATGAAGATTCTTGATCATGAATGGTTGATAAGATGAAGCCCTTCTCTTGCAAATTCTTCTGAGTTTCATTAAAAAGGGGTTTATATGTACGACCAAGTGGAGCCATTTTTAGGGTATGGGAATGATTAGAAAATTGAAGATCAAGAGAAAGAAGGGAAGATTTACAACAACAGAAACGCAGATTGCGGAGGAAAAGAAGTTGCAGAGGGAAAATAAAAGAGAAGAAGAGAAGGGTGAGGAAACTATATATAGAGAGAAGAATCCTCGAGAAAACAAATGCATTTAATGCGAGATGGGACGTGAATGGTCAAGAATAAACGGTTGAAAGAGACGTGTCAAGAAAAGAATGGAAGAAGAAACACCTGTAATAAATTCCGTACGGGAGTGAAACTGATAAAGATGAACAATTGCGAGATAAAGATGAGCAATTGCGGCATTTTAAAATATTGATTCTCATGACATTCTCTCCTTCGCAGAGAAGACATGAGAAGAGGCAAGATGTAGGATCAGAATATCGCGACATCAATACTTCGCGAGATTAATAAAGAACGACATTGCGAGAGAGTCATAGAGAAGTAAAATAAATGACGCAATGAATGACGACAGCCAGAACATGAGAATAATGTGAAGACTCAACGAGATTAGGAATGTCGCGAGAATTGGTATATGTACACTTGCGATATTTCGCAAGACATTCCCGAAAATAAAGGACAAACTTAGTCATCATCCATCGTGTACTACCCTATATAAAGGGTCGAGTAAATCTGTTGTTGGAGAGAGTACTTTTTGAATTGTTAAGCAAGTCTTGAGGAGAGAGAAAGTTTTAGAGTGATTGTAATTCTTCAACTCATTGCTATTTCTTATTATAAAGATTCAAGTATTCAATCAATAGAAATCATAATCATTCATCTTAAAATGACTTAATTGTGTAAAATCTGGTGAGGGGTGTAGTGTAGGATTTCCTGCAACTACATTATGTGAAATTATGCAAGTGAGCATAGTCCTGTGCATTTCACAAGGACCACGATATGGCCCACAAATGATAGCGAACTTCCTCTTCAAAATTCCAAAAGCCCGTTCCACATCCATCCTCAATGCCATTTGGCGTACGTTAAAACGCCGGTATGAATTATCTAATGCGCCGGCATGGGGCTCACGGTAACATTGAACCAAGGTTGACCATTTTGGATAGATAACATCCGCAAGATAATACCCATGAATGTATTGATTGTAAATCGGACTTCGGAAAAAATTCCATACTTTAGATCTTCAAACAGAGGCGACTTGTGCAAAACATTAATATCATTTTGTAAACCGGAAGACCAAAAAAAGCGTCCAACAATCATAAGAAGAAGCAACTTCAAGGATAACGGTTGGTTTCAGGTAATGACCCTTATATTGACAGGCCTAATAAACAGGTTATCCCTTCCATACCCAATGCATGCAATCAAGACTACCTAGAATTCCTGGGAATACCATATCCTGATTCTCCCTAAATATTTGTATAACACCTTCCTCGGTTAGTTTTCGTAAATACGTTTTAGACCAAAATGATTAATTATTACTTCGCAAAACAATGAAAGATAAGTGAATGAAGTTGTTTTGCCCATACGAATGTACCAATCGTTCACATCCACTGGTTTTCCATATCTTAGAATGCTTAGAGTCGAAGTAAGTTTTTGTTCAGGACTACGACCTCTAATATTTAGTGCATCAAAATGATAATTAAATTGAGGTTCTACTTGATAAAGCTCATCAATAATCTTTTTCACCGGGTGCCGAGGCATGCAGAATCGACCTTGGAAACTTTGATCAGAGTACACACAATTGGGAAGAAAACAATTGTGCATCTGCTTTTGGTGGTAAAATTCCCTACCTCGATAGGTATATCTTCTTGAGAATACTTCTTTTGGCTCTGGAACTCTATGTATTTGGCCTGAATATACGAGCATCAGAGTGTCGATTAGTTGTTTATCTTCAGCTTCCTCATCATAAAGTTGTTGCAATCTCCGTTGATGCATTTATTGTTGTAATCTAAACTGATTCATAATAACATTTATCTCTTCATTGGATCTCGCCATTGATGATTATGAAATTTAAAATTGAGAATACAGATAAGTAAATTGGTAAAATATATGTAGAAGTAGGTGTGAGTAATTTGAAGAAGCATAGAGGCGTATATATATATATATATATATAGGAACCAGCGAGGGAAATAGTCGCCACAAAATAGTCATTGAGCGATATTCATAATATAGCCAGTGATATTGAAAGGACCGCGCGATGGAAACTATAACGCCAACGATATTCAGAATCTCTCCAGCGCTATTGATAATAACTGTCGATAGTAACTCTATCGCTCAACTATTTTCCTATAGTGGCGCAGCTCATTTTTCATGCCACTTGGTATGTCAAACAACATTTTTTAACCTTGTGCATAGAAATAGGCCTTAATTGACGAGCAATTTATGTACAAATATTATTTTTCTTTTAGGAAAAATTGCAATATATTAAAACCTGGCTAGTTTGAGGCCTATAGGAATGATTTGGGATCTATCACTACATGAAAAAATAAGACATTTTGAAGTAAAATGAAAAACCCCTTAGCCAACTATTTTCCTTAATGATTAATTTACCCCTGATTAATTAGTGTTAATTCGGGTTATTAATAGATGTTTAATCAAGTTAACCCTGAAATCAACTAATGTTAATTCATCATCAAAACTTGAAAAAATATTGATTTTTTTTGACAAAATTCAAACCAGAATCGGTAGATGTTCATGTACTCGTAGACCGATTCTGAGTTGATGTTTTAATTCACGAAGAACACCAGGAATCGGTGCATATTACTTGCTACATAGCCCTATTGTAAGAATAGGTAAGCACGATACACATATATGGATCGATTCCTAACATTGCAGTAAAAGATTTGGTTCATACAAGTGTTCATGTAATCTGATTCTAGCAACAACAAAAAACACATACAGAAAAACGATTCTCTTCCATACTAGAATCAGTATAACTTAGACCTTTCCCTTTAGACAAGACAAATATTAAGTTAGTTAACTAGTTTTTCTTGTCAAGGCATTCGATTAAACTTGAATAACCAAATGCTCTAATTGATAAGTCTAACTAAGACTAAAATTAACTCAGTTTCTTTTATCTGGAATCAAATGGACTAAATAAATGATCCCGTAATTGTGGTAAGCCAAAAATAATAGATACAAACCAAAATCAATTGACTTGAAATTATTTTTCTTAACCGGAGGCAATTGAAACAAATATAAACATTACAACACCGTAATTGCACCGAATTGCGTTAATCAAAAACACTTGATACCTAACAACAAAGAAGATACGAAATCATAAGCCAATAAATTGACAAAGTTTTTCTTAACCGAAAACAATTGAATCATATAATGAATCCATACACAACATAATGGAACATATCAATTGTACCGAAATTTTGTTAAGAAAAATCAAAATATATGCAATATAAACATGCTTTTATTAAACAGGAAAAATGATTAACTAACAAATAAAAATCTTTACCTCAATTTCCGCAGCCACTACTCCCCAGAAAGATATATCATTAAGCGCAAGTTCAAATAAGAACTCTCCGCCATTGGGTTGTCATCTTCTCGCAAGAACAAAAGAACAACAACAAAAGCAACCTTTACCAGAGAAAGGTTGAATCGGTTTTAACTAATGCGTGCCAATTGCAAAAGTTGAAACCCGAAATACATATGTTATGCTAAACACAACTCATGTAAACATAAATTAATTATCAACATATCAAATATGAGTTTCAATCGGAACACCTTATGATCCTTTGATAAAGCTTACTAACATGGGTTAGAATTTGATCCCGCTAAATCAAAAATCCATACAAATCATAAGGGCATCACCATATGAGATTGAATATTAAGGTTAATAAAAATCGAAATCAGACATCTCATAAAACCGAAATCACATAGCAAAATTATAAACATTCATTCACAGGCTATGCAATCGGAAACTATCGCATGAAATAAAAATTATTAAATAATAATTTTATTCATAATAAATAATGGTAGTTTTATTCAAAATAAACCTTATACAAAATATCGAAATAAATCAACACATTGATGTCTATTTTCTCTTAGTATAGGAAGTAAATTACTTCTTATTTTTGAGCCTTGATATCCATCTTCCATTGTTGGCCCTTGATATCCTTCATCTCTCCAAAACTCTGTATCAATTTTCAAGACACCTTGTAGAGTTTCCAATTAATTGCAAGCAGCAAAGGCTAACTGTCTTTGAATACAACTCAATTGTTTACCAAGACGCAAGATGGGTGATTTTGGATTATCAGTCTCTGGAGTATAGGAAGACATGGTAAGCGATTGACCTTTGCTTTGTCCACCAACCATTTGATTTATGGTTCCCTTTGTAACCGCTTTAATAAATTTCATATCTCCAAAATTATCACCTAAAGCAGTTTCACAAAGCTTAGTAATAAGGCAGGGGTACCCAAGGTTTCGCTTTGAGACAGGAGCGGAGGAGCTTTCATAAATCTTAATCATCTTATTCATGATTATCCCACATATATCAAGTTGTTTGTCATCTTCTAAAACAAAGTAGATGAACTCAGCAAACTCTCGTCCCAATCAGACTTGTCTCTTGTACTTGCATAGATGGATGCATTAGCAAGTTTTCCGAAAATCCTCAACTTAAGAGGTATATATTTGGTTGGTAATCTCTTATTTTCCCAATTAATCTTGCTTCCAGTGAGATGGGTTGAAATGGTATCGTGATCAATTTCAAATCCGGCAGTCATATGATTACACTTCTCATCGTACTTGATGATATTTGAGATCACCTTCCGATCAACATAGAGAATATGGCATCCAACTAGAGTGACAAAAGAAAGCTTTTTATGATCGATATTGTGAATATTAGCATAGAAGATTCTTACCACATTAGGTGAAATTTTTTCAAAATCAAAAAGTTTCACCCATCTTCGATCTTGAACAAACTTCACATAATCAGCATTCGAAACTTCCAAGACAAATCTCTTTTCAGCATTAAAGTTCATTCCTTTGAGAAGTTGATATTTGTCAAAACATATGCTGTCAATGAAGTTAGTAAGCTCATGTTGATCCTTGATTACGTGAGGAAACCTGATCTTCTCAATCTGATTATATGGAATGAGATCATTGTCTGGATCATAAGTTTTGTCACTCGATTTCCTTTTTCCCATTTTTTTCAAATATCGAAGATATATGAAAAACCCTAGTTTCGGTTCCGAACAATTTTTCCTAAGATGTTTGGGAAAACAATACACAATAATCTTCTTTTATAAGGAGTGAAGATATTTGGTTTCGGAAATAACTAGTTTTAGGAAATCGTTCAAAAATCGGAGGTCTTAGTATATAAGGAAACAAATCCGATTTCAGAACTAGGTCTTTCTTTTGGAAAATCGATTTTTCTTGGACCGAAACTTTATTATGGATCAATTCTATATTCATGTCCAAATATTTGTCAACTCTGTCGTTACCAGAATCTGATAATAATTTTTGAAACTTACTCAAGAAATTTTCAATAAAGTATACAAAATTTAACATAACAAGATATTTATAAAAAATATCTTTAGAATTATAAACCCAATAATGTTTCAAAAGATCACTTGCTTCATTAGAGCAGTTGTGAGGTGTATGAAGCAATCCTTTGTTAATAGGATTATTAACTAAAAATCATCCTTTGCATAGTCACAAAGATTCCAAAATCGCATCCTGGTCAGCGATACATTGACAGTCTTAGATCTGAAAATGTACATACATATATTTGGTAACAAATCCAAAATATATTTAAGACTCCAGATTTTTCAAAATTATAATAGTCATGGTTCGTACTTAGAAAAATCTCGAGTAGAATCTTATGCATTTTCAAGATAAAACATGTCACATATAAAATTGTATTAATGTTACTAAACTTGTTAGTATTCAATACCATGAGATACAATTCTATGATAATCAAGAGATTATGTATGTCAGTAAAGACATATCCAGACATAATCCATGTTCATAACAATATTAGGAACAAGAGTATTACATACTTCATTCGTGTCTTCCACCACGAGTTTTTAAAGTTGTCAAATCTTGCTACTACGTTAACTGAATCTTCCATTAGATTCAAATCCTATAGGTTGGATTGCAGCAAACACAGATTGTTATATCTTTTCTTATTGTCTACTCTAATAGCAATTGAAAAGACGAGGGTACCCAAATACACCACAATCTTTTATTTATCAACCTATAAGTCCTCTACCGAATGTGATCGTCTATGGACTGAGTCGAGACAATACAACTAATTCAGTTCACACTTTGTGTGATCGTCTATGGATACGAGAACGAGACAATACGACAACAAGATCACTTGTGTGATTGACTATGGATACAAGATCGAGACAATACGACAAAAAAGTGTGTACTTGATAATAGGTTCGGAAATAACCGAAACCTTATAGAATCAATATCAAGTATTAAGGAGTTAACGTACTTGTGCATTTTACAAATTATAATCCGGAAAATAAAGTGAAAGACACAACAAGATTTTGTTAACGAGGAAACCGCAAATGCATAAAAACCCGGGACCTAGTCCAGTTTTGAATACTCTCAGAATTAAGCCGCTATAAAAAAATCTAATACCAACTTCGTATAGTTGAGACCAACCATACTACCTCTAGCTACTTAGTTCCCTCGGTATCTCTGCGCCTTCGAATTCTAGAGTCACGCACGTGAATAGCAAGTCATTTGGATCGTATTCCAAACAACAAAGAAAGAATATGTTTGGTAACCACTCTAATAAATCTACTCCCCCACACATGAGTTCTTGGGGTGCGCCCAGATCAAATTGATCCCAACCGAGTTTTTTTTTAAAGCTAATTGGGGAATCCTTAGACCCGATATTGTATTGTATATCCAAGAATTCTTTTAGAACAAGGATTCTGAATCCAGAGTTCAATTAGTCCTACCTAACTCTCATCCCAAAAATCACTCCCCCTCTACCCATGGTGATTTGTGACATATTAGTTTAAGCAACAAAATATATAAGCTTATCTCTAAAATCCTTACCAATAGGTTAAAACCTATATCAAATAGAATAATTTCCCCCAATCATTCGACATTCATACTGGGAAGGCAAGCTACTGATAAAATTATCATTGCTCATGAACTCATTCACTCTATGAAAATCTCAAAAGTAAAAAAGGGACACTTAGCATTAAAACTTGATCTTTCAAAAGCCTTAGATCGGGTTGAATGGACTTTTATTAAAAAGGCCGTAATCTCTTTTGGTTTCAGCAATACATGGGAAAATCTTATCATACCAGTGCATATCTACAACCTATTTCTCCGTTCTCCTAAATGGTTCCTAGGTCCAATTTTCACTAACTCAAGGAGAATTCTATAGTGCGATCCTCTTTTCTCATACCTGTTTTTTATCTGCACAGAGATACTTTCGCTTTCCTAAAAAAAGCTATTGTTGAGAAAAAAAATCGGAATAAAAATTAACAAACTTGCACCAAATATATCTCACTTATTTTTTTGTCGATATTTGTTTCCTTTTCACAAGAGCGGATCTGGGAGAAGCAAAAAATTTAATGGTATTTTATTTATTTATTTATTTGGAGAACACGAGACAATGATTAATCTCTAAAAATTAGGAACTTACTTTAGCCTTAGGAATCATTCAAAACACGAAAAAAATCATAACAAGAATTCTTAAAGTTATTGTGATGACAAAAAAAGATAAATATCTTGGCATTCCGCTCTTCTTTGGTAAAAACAAAAAGGAAAATTTGAGTCGTTTCTTTAAAAAAATATTATACAACTCTACAAGGCTGGAAATCAAAGCTTGTCTATCAAGCAGGTCGGACAGTGTTAATCAAATCTATCCTTCAAGTATACCCAACATAATGCATCATGTTCTTTCCCTTCCTAAAGAAACACTAGATCAATCGGATCATATTCAAAGATATTTCTGGTGGAATAAAAATGTGGTGGTTATATAAAAGTTTGGGTCGGTATTCACAAGCCTAAATCAAAAGGAGGGATGAGAATTAAACATCCATGCCAATTCAATATAGCTCTTCAAACAGAACTGGCCGGTCGATTAATATCGGAACAAGATCAATTATGGGCTCAACTTCTTAAAGCAAAATACTTTCCAGATTCCCATCCCCTGGAATCTGTTAGATCTTCTATCCTCTCTTGGGTTAGGAGTATACAAAAAGTCCTAAAACTAATCAAAGATAATATTGTCTAGTAAGTTTAAAATGGAGCTACTTCAAAGATTTGTGAGGACAAGTGGATACCTTACTCAAAAATGATTCCCAAACCTTTGGATAAAGAAGAACCATTACCGCAAAGGGTACAAAAATTGATAAATTCCGTAGATTGAAGTTAGATTATTTTTTTACGCCATAAACAAAAAGAAACACACTTGTCATCTTACCTCAAAGCAAGGATCCAGATAGAATTATATTGAAGCATCCTCTTTTAGGAGCTTTCTCTACAAAGAATATCTATAATTTTATAATTAATCAAGATATCCGAAACTATGGCATTATTGATTTTCCTTGGAAAAAAATACAAAAAATTCAAGCTATTTCGAGGATTAGATTATTCATTCATTTAGAAATGGATGCAGAAATCTCTCCCTACCTCCAGAAGACTAGCAACTCATATTTCGACTATCTCCCCAGAACGTCTCATATGCAATTCCCAAGCTCAGGAGACTGAACAACATCTTTTTCAAGTTTTTTCCTTTTGCTAGAGCTATTTGGTTTGGTTGTTCGATGGACTCGGATAACTTTCAGATTTGCACATATGAGATAATTACATGGGTGAAAAAAATGGATATCCGACTTTGAATACTCATGATTTTCGGAAAAAATTGACTACCATCATTTGGTTCATTTAGAAACATAGATGCTCGATAATTTTTAAAATATTATTCCAGATCCGAAAAACCTGATAGACCAGATTAAGAAATGTATGCATTCTACTTTTACTATAACATGCTTACGGTTCCTCATATTCGTAAAGGAAAAATAATTAAGCCTTCATGGTCTTCCCTGAACTCAAATTAAATAATATTTATTGACACATCGTTCAAGAAAGAAGATTTATACATGGGATATACTTTCATCCTTTAATCAGTAGATCAAGAAGCATTTATGCATTTTTCATCGAGGTCAGATTGGGCTTCTTCGCCATCCAGAAGCAAAAAGTATGTTGAAGGCAAGTGACTTGTTAAATGAGAACATATTATAAAGTGTCTCCATAACAATGGACTGCAAATTACTAGCGGATATAACCTACAAAAATAGTGCAGACATCACATGGTGTGAAAAAAAAAAACAATTGCAGAGGTTGTAACCGTTATAGGAAACTCACTTAAGCTCATGTTAGATATATAAGCATAAATCATAGTACAATGGCGGATTCCATGACAAAGGAAGCAAGGATCAAGAGCCTTCAACATATGTCAACGCATTTACAACAACAAGTTTAAAAGTCTAGCATTATATTTAATGTTTTGATAAGTAAGAAATCGTAAACCTATTGTATTATATTTCTTAATAAATATTATTAACTTTCATCAAGAAAAAAATATTAAAAAAGGTTATGAAATTAAAAAAAAAACAGTACTAAAATCTGGGGTGTTTTAGGTTATCCGGTCGGTGGGCATAACTGGGGTCAATGCATTCAAGTATTGTGGAAAAGGTAGCTAACAAGATGCAAGGATGGAAGGTAACATATCAACTTTGTTGAAATCTTCTATTAACGTTCTTATGTAATATTTACTTAAAAAGACACTAAGAAATATTATGAAAATACCAAAATTTGGACATGTAAAGGTCACATCTTTTTGCTTTGTTATGGCCTAACTTGGACTATTATGTGGTCCTCCACTGGGACAGGAAAGTAGGAAAGTATTTTAATTTTAGGAATCTTTGAATTTACTCTTAGAGGTTCTTGACTTCTCATATAAGCAAGGTATTGAAAGCGTGAACCAGAGCGTGACTCATTTTTTTATTTTTGAGAAGCGATGCGCAGGTTGAAGCGTGAAGCGGCGATTCATAGTCGGCGATGAATTGTAAAATATAAATTTTGATAAGAAAATATTATCCTAAACTAGTCTAGACGCACTCGCGATGCGCCTGCCATTCCGTTCAATAATTTCTCAATTAAGAAAAAACAATTAAACAATTTTTCATACAGTTATTTAACGATGGCTCTCCTGCTTTATAATTCTACCCAAAGATATACAAAGGTCAAGAATGAATTAACTTGCTTTACAAACTTTTAGTACAGATGATAAGAATGTCTAAGCGGGATCTTCCCAATCGTACTTTTAATACGGTGAGAACTCGTAATTAATCTCGAATGAGAATCTGACCACATAGAGACCATTTAAAAATTAGACCTTAAACATCATTCTACCACTAAGGACTTCCAAATACTATAAGCATTCTGGCGTCTTTTTAGATGAGCTTTGCATTTGGTTTCCTTCATTGAATTATACTCCCTTCGTACCACATATATAGGCGGAGGGACCAAATCTCTTAGATTAAGAAGTCTTTTTCAATTTCATAAATATCCATGACTTTTCCTGTTTTACCCCTTATTATATTCCCTATGTTAGAAACATAAACTTAAATATGAGGATAACCAAGCAACATAAATAGGGGTAAAATGGATAAAAACCATCTTGAAATTGTCACTCCGCCTATCTAATGGTACAAAGAAAATGTCATATTCCGCCTATATAATAGGTACGGAGGGAGTATTTTGTTTTATCCAAAATTCGAGGCAGCTGTACTGGAGCCTCTGTTTGTTGTGCATCACGTTGACTATGACATTGCTTCTCTTCAGCGTTTTCTTCAGCTCTTTCCGGCAGTCAAGCTAGGTCGATTAGTCTAGAACTTTGACAGAGATCACAGAGGTGCCCTCCATTAATATTTTTGCATTGAAAACACAATAAGCTCGATTAGACATGACATCATTTACAAATTAGGAAGCCATAAATTGTAGTTACACAGTACAAGAAGAATGTAAAAAATTTGAATTTTAACAAAATCTCTTATTACTTAGTGGTAAAGCATGAATTTAATAGCTTTTATCTGCCTTTGGTTCTTAAATTATTGTTGACATAAATTTCTAAAATTTACGTATGCATCAGCTCTTAAATTCACATTCACATTAGCACTACCAAGTAGATTTTCCTTTAGTTCTCGTTACTACCAAAATTTTCCAGCATATTTTAGCATAGAGCTCTAAATTATAACTATGCAACTTCCTGTAATGCAACTTGACTGAAATGCAAGAATGGGGCATTGGAAGGTTAAACATTAACCGTATGATAATGGGTGATGATTTGTCATTTATATTTTATACTGAGTCAATCTTTAAACGTGTAGAGAGGTGGTGTATTATCAAACATGTATAACCTATTTGCAACTGAGCTGGAGTAAATTGGCAAACTCCTAAAACCTAATGAGGATGAGGCATAGGCATTACTAACATATCACTACCCGTAGCTCCTTGGGTATTTGCACGTACAGTTGGATAAAAACCATGAGAGGCCAAGTACTACCTAAATGACACAGTTAACATCATGAGAAATTCTAAGGAATTGCTGCTACTTAATAAATAAAACCCATTACTTTGAAATCCAAGCTTACTACAATTTAAGTCTTGGCAGTCGACCGGGTGGGTGTGAAAATCAGACTAAAAGTTAATAACCTAAAATAACAATGGGAACATAAATAAAGTTATTACTTGTTTGGAATGTACACAGAAAACCTCAATCTTATTCAATAGAATAGTATGATTCTCAGGAAAAGACTCACCTAATAAGATGTTAGTTGAGTTGGCTACCCAACTGCCTAAAACACTGCAAATCATGTAGTAAATTATGCTCCCACAACTTAACAACGGTAGTTCAGTAGGTAAGGTGGACAAAAAATAAATGTTACCTGCAATATTGATTTATAGTTCTCTAGATCTCTATGTAATTTCACCCTCATCTCTATGTAATTTCACTAAGTCTATGACAGTTAACCATGACTTTGCTTCCCTTCAGCCTTTTCCGTTGCAGTCAATTCGCGAAGTCGCGCTAGCTCGTTAGTCTAGGACTTCCACGGAAAATCAAAGAGTTTACCCTCCCTTAACAGTTATGTATTGGAAACACAAATCAACTTCAATAAAGCCAAGTTACAAAAACATAGTACACATTATCCTTCCAGGTGATAGGATCTACTAAGTTGAAAACATAAATTGAAGTTATATCATGTAAATGTGGTTAAAGATATAGATCTCAGTTGCGGTACTGTGGTTGAATTTGAGTGGTGATAGGGAGTTACTAAACAAACTAAAATTAAAGAGTGAAACTCTCTTAGGCATTTAAGAAAACAGCTAACATTCACAAACTTAATCTTTTCATAGTACCACTAACATCTAAATTATATTTCTAATGATATTATATCTAATCGTGTGTTACAATTTAGATTTACAATGATGGATAAGAATTCAGAAAAAGTAGAAATTAGAAAAGAACACAATTTAGAACTAAACCCAACGGGATAACTGAGATAATTAGAGAAAGCAACCATATTTCCTTGATCAAACGTACCTTTAACCCTATACCTAGTTGTTGTTTCTTTGGAAATTCAAGAAAGTAAATTGGGAAAAAAATGTGTTTAGTAGAACTCAGCCAAAAATGTTTCAGGGATTCCATTTTTTTTTCAAGGACAGAGCCGAGAGTCGGGGGATTTCAGAAAAGAAGTAAAAACGGCCGTCAACGAAGTGAGTTTAGCATTACTAATGCAATCAATTAACTTTAAGTTTGTAACAGAAAACGAAATTCCGATTGCGCGTACAGAAAAGATCAAAATTTAGAATTGAAATCTAACTGATGATAGTTAGGGTTAGGTTGATTAGAGACTGTTAGGTTCGGAAGAGAATATATAGAAGTAAAAAGGATTAAAACTTACCCATCAACGACTTCTTCTAGAGATGAATATGTAATTTTATGTCTCAAACTTCATGGTTCAATCAAGCAGAACCCTAAATCAACTGAAGTAACTTGATTAAACGAAATCGAATCACCAACTCTGGAGAAGTAAATTGAAAACATGAACTAAAGAAATTAGATATGGAAATTGGAATCGAAGAAGAAAGTAGTGGAGCAACGGAGAAGACGAAGATCAAAAATTGTTTTGCAAACACGTGGTGAGGTGAGGGGTATTATGGTAACAAAGGGGGGCCACGGTTGAAAACTCCCCATTTTCTTTATTATAGTATAAGATATTTTTTTTAGCTAAGTTATTATAGTAGTTATCTTATACTATTATACTACTATTATAGTATAAGATAACTATGTAGAACAGTTGTTGATCATTCACATACCACACAAGAGGTGATAGGTTTGAATCCCACCATCCTTTTTTAGTCTTTAGAACATTATTTCTTGAAGTTTGACCATTTTGCGTTTCTGACTTTAGTCAAAATCATTGACTACACGCTTCACAGTCAGAACGCCTCAGAGCGTTTCTGGAAAAAACTTCAAGCAAAATGAAACGAATCGTATAGTCGTACGCCTATAAAAACCATGCATATAAGGTTTAGGATTTAGTTTTTTTTTTTTTTTTTTTTTTTTCTTACGTACAATATTATATTAACACCTTGTTTGGTTAGAAGTTTAATTATGGTGTAATGCGAATGTCGGAATTAATTCCAAGAGATTCCCGGATATCAAAAATCTCGACCAGACAAAATTGATTTTCTCTGTTTAGCTCAAAGAACTAAGTTCATTCCTCGCCAGTTGGATTACATTGTCTTCAGTTCCGTGAACAGACATGTTAAGTTAAACATTTTCGCATATCAAGAACTTACTAATTCATTTTTACCCTTCCCCAAAATATCCCGTTGAAATTTAAAATACATCCCTCAAAAAATCAACAACCTAAAAACTCAATACCATCCCTCACTCCAGAATAAAAGTAGCACTGGTGCTGCTTACCCTCCCTCCTATTGGCTGGTGAGCGAAACCTCGCGCTCTCATTGGCTAATTGAGAAACCATTCGTATTCGTCGGATGAAATTTCGTTATATATGGTGCGTTGATATGACAATGTGCGGTGTAGATTGGCTGGATTGGTGGGACACACGTGACGGACGGCCCCCATTCATTTAGAAAAATTTTTTTTTTGAAAATCCAAAAATAAAAATAACTACTATATTAATTCGAAAAAATTTTTTGAATAGCAATACCTAATCTATGAAAATAAAGCTACCAACACCACTACTAGCATCATTACAAACTAAGCGCTTCTTCGACGCTTAAAAAACATTATATTAATTTCCAACATTAGAAATTTATGTACCCCGTAACATCCATGCAAACATCCTTACCATTTTCCCATTGAGGATTTATCACCTGGCCGTAGATCTTTGCATTTATTTTGAAAATCCAAAAAATAAAAATAACTACTATATTAATAAGAAGTCTCAAATACTTGAGCAAATGATCATCAAAGATCTCATGACATTTATGATTAAAATAAAAAAAAAACATCAATTCAACATATTTATGAAATAAAATAATCTTTTATAATTTTATGAAAATCCAAAAATAAAAAAATTACTATATTAATTTTGGACATTTATGATTAAAATAAAAAAAAGATCAAATTAACATATTTATGAAATAAAATAATTACATTTATAGCTTCATGTAATTATTGTAAAAGATCCGATTGCAAGGAAAATTAACAAAATACTACATTATAATTTTGGACATTTATGATTAGAATAAAAAAAGTAAAATCGATGTATTTACGGAATAAAAAAGATTTATATTTTTAATAAAAATCTTTTAAAAGGAAAAATAAATAGAAATAGCTATATTAATTTTTAGTATTAATGATAAATATCTAATAAAGGAAAAACCAACAATATATAAAAAATACTACATTAATTGATATTTAAATTACTATTTATATTTATGTTAACGATATCCATTAATATAAAAAAAAATCTAATCATTTACCTGAAGAAAATCTAACAAGTTCCATTAATACGGTTAATTTACTAATAAAAACAAAGCAATAGTTAATAAAGGATGGAAATCATTCTTCATCCCTATTTTCTTTATAACAAACCATATAACTGGATTTAATTCCATAACGATTTTAAAGATTTTCTTTGGAACTAAGTTTATAACATCTATATAAAGAATGCAAATCACTCTTTATTCCTACATAAACCACGTACTTTGTGTGAAAAAGGAGGTAGCGAACAGAAGATATCAACTATGACTTTTGAAGAAAATCACAGCAAAGGGGAAGCAATGGTAGTTGATTCCGGTGGTATGTAAACTTATTTAAATGTCGCAATCATAGGCTGCTGTTTTTTTTTCTCTTATCAGTTTTTTCTTTATATTAATAGGTTGATGTTTTTTTTTTTCTCTAATCAATTTTAAAATATATGATAATTATATGTAGGTAAGAAACATTTGGGAACAGTTTATACCCCCTTCAAGCGTCTGGTTAGGAATCAGACACAACAGAAAGCCGTGAGGGTTTTGGTTCTGAAAAAATGGAGGTTTGAAAACAGAAAAACAGGTCAATTATGGAGTTTGGACCTACATCTCATTGACCAAGAGGTAAGTTAGTCGACCTCTGTTGCATATTTACGGTAAAAGTTAATTGTTATTTTTTTTGAGCGGATTAGAAATTAATTGTTGATTGGATATAATACAGGGTACTCAAATGCATGCTAGGGTAGGCAAAGATTATATACAGTTGTTTGAAGTGAAATTCGAGGAGGGAAATGTGTATTCCATTCAGAGGTTTAGCATTGCCAAGCCATCAGCCGGTTATAGAATTGTGTCCTTTGAAAGTGTAATGTGGTTGAACAGGTTTAGCAAGGTGGAACATCTGAAAGTTGACATCTCGACTTTTCCCCAAGAGATATTTAGTTTCCTTGCTCTGGAGAATATTGGGACCAGAAAAAATGATACTACGTATTATACATGTGAACAGTCAGAAATAAGAAAAAAACTATTTTTTTTGTTTGGTAAAAACAACAAACATTAACCTCTTCTTATATAATTCCTACAGCTGTGATTGGAAGGATAAATTCCGTGTCGAACGTTGTGACGAAATCAGTTGAAGAATTTGAGAAAGTAAGTGATGTGTTTATGAGGGAGATTATGCTTGAGAATGAGAGGTAAACTACACGGTATCTTATGGGTTTTTGATTCAATAATTTTTGTTGAGTGGATTAGCCTAATGGATTTTTGTTCGTCTTTAGGGGAACTACAATGAAAGTAACCTTATGGGGTGATTTGGTTCATGCTATCAAGGATGGGATATTGAATGGTCGTCTAAATGTACCTGTGGTGATGATTGTCACTGGTACATATGTGAAGGATCATTTGGTGAGCAATTTTGAAGAAACCATTTATAGACTAATACTTTTAAGTTATTTATGGAAGTTGCTACCATGCAGTATGCAATTGTTCATACATATTTATGACGTAATCTTTTTTAACAGTTGTAATTATATATGGAAAGAAAATTTTAAATAAGTGTTTATAAAACTCAAAATATCTAAAAACCTTAGGGCAAAAAAATCTTTAGATGTCTACTTATGGTAAAAGAATCCCAAACGGCTAGCTTAAATATTTAGTATGTTAAAAAAAATATTTTTCCTATCCTGTATTTTCGAATTAATTTAGGGAAGAAAAATCTTTCCATTACTTTGCTATATTTTGTTGCCACGCAAAGCATTTTAATTCCATTTCATTTCTCATTTCTCATTATTTTCTTTGCAGACGAGTCTCAAAGGCCTATATTAAGGACATTGACATGGATATTTGTAAAATGAATAATTCTCTTTGTCATCTTAGATATATTCTCTAAACATGTACAAGACTTTTCGATGATGTAGTAATATATAATTATAAACCAGGATGATATTGGCTCGGTCCATCATTTTCAATTCTATGTGGGGAAAAAGGATAAATGTTAATATGAAATAGGGAAATAGGAATAAGGATGGATGTAAATCCCAAACAACATTGTTAAGTTATTGTCCTAAGAGCATTCTACTCTCTCTTGGCCTTCCTTTATAAATTTTTCTGATATTTTTGATGGGGTTATGCCAAATTATTGAATTATAGTTTTTTGTGAAACCTATTCTTATTATTCTTTTTCTTTCTCGAACATGATATACGCATGAATTTTTTTTGTTTAATAGACCATGCTGTAACGACACTTCGTTATCTTGACCTACGGTTGATGTGAGTTTTATGTTTTGTATCAAGCCACATACATAGTAAAATTAGCTATATGCATCACTAAAAATCCAGCAACAAAACTATTTAATTAACCAATACAATTTAGATTCTCTTTGTGGGGAAATCATTAATTAGTGGACAATCCTTACTGTTAAAGTAACAATCACGAGTATTCAAACAGAGTCTTAGTGGGATGTTAGTTCATTGCTTGATTACAACTTCTTTGACGGGAAGCATTTCATCTGTTTTGTACTATCTAGAATTGGAAAATTATTTTATGTTATATCGTGTGTTCTTTTAATGTCTCTAATATCATATATTAATATTTGAGTGTGATTTTTCATTTAACTATAAGGAGTTGGTGCCTGGGTTGGGTTGGATCGCTTGATTCTTAGCACAAGTTTTGAAGAAAGATATATCAATGCATTTTCTTGATTACATCATCTTCGACGGGAAACATTTTATATTCTTTTCACTATTTATGGTTGAAAATCTATTTTATATTAATATCGATTTTTAGTATCACTAATATCAGATATCCAAACAATTATACAATGAGTGTGATTTTTCATTTAACTACAGGGACTTGGATCCTGGAAGAGAACTTGAGTTGGTCGGACGCTTGATTCCTAACGCAAGTATATGATTCTTAAAAATATATATCAGTGAATTTCCTTGATTACATCATCTTCGACGGGAAGTAATTCATATATATGCTTTGCAATAGTTAGAGTTGAAAATCTATTTATATTAACAATAAATACAATTCTGACCAGTAAGAGTCATAAATAGGAAAAGAAAAAAATGATAAGAATTCATAGCCAATATAATTCAGATTCCGTTTGCCAATTAAAAAACTCCAATTATCAATAGGCGATCCTTACGGTTAAAGCAACAATCACGGATATTCAAAAGGGGTCATAGTGGGATATTAGTGCATTTCCTTGATTACAACTTCTTTGACGGGAAGCACTTCATCTGTTTTGCACTATTTAGAATTTACAAGCTATTTTTATGTTATATATTGTGTGTTCTTCTAATGTCTCTAATATGAGGTATTGATACAACCATATAATGAGTGTGATTTTTCATTTAACTATACGAACTTGGAGCCTGGAAGAGAACTTGAGTTGGCTTCCTGATTCCTAACGCAAGCTTATGATTCTTAAGAAAGATATATCAGTGCATTTTCTTGATTGCTTCTTTGACGGGAAGCACTCTACATGCTTTGCGATATTTAGGGTTAGCAATTTATTTTATATTAAGATCGTGTTATTTTCAAGTGTCTCTAATGTCGATATCAAAGACAACCATATAATATGTGTGATTTTTCATTCAACTACAAGAAGTTGGAGCCAGGAAAATTACCCGCTTGATTTTTAGGCAAGCATACATTTTCTGAAGAAAAATATATGTGTGTTTCCTTAATTACATTTTCTTTGACGGGAAGCACTTCATATGCGTTGCATTATTTAGAGTCGGTAAGTCGGCAATCTATTTTATATTAATATCATGATTTTTTAATGTCACTAATATCACATATCGATGCCTATATAATGACTAATGACATTTCCTTGATTACTTCTTTGACTGAAACACTTCATATGCTTTGCATTATTTAGAGCTGGCAATCTATTTTATATTAATATCCTGATTTTTTTAATGTCTCTAATACCACATATTGATGCCTATATAATGACTAATGACATTTCCTTGATTGCTTCTTTAACGGGAAGCACTTTGTATGCTTTGGACTATTTAGGTTGGCAATATGTTGTATATTAATATCGTGTTATTTTTAGTGTCTTTAATGTAAGATATCAACACAACTACATAATATGTGTAATTTTTCATTCAACTACAAGAAGTTGGAGCCAAGAAAAACAGCTGAGTTAGCCACTTTATTTTTAACGCAAGTATATGATTTAATATATATGTACGTTTCCTTAATTATATTTTCTTTGACGAGAAACATTTCATATGCTTTTCCCTATTTAGAGTTGACAATCTATTTTTTAGTGTCTCTAACTTCAGATATCGATGCCTATATAATGACTAATGAGTGTGGTTTTTCATTTAACTATAACAAGTTTGAGCCTGGAAGAGAAGTTAAGTTGGTCCCTTAATTCTTAACACAAATATATGATTTTCGAAGAAACATATATCAATGCATTTCCTTGATAACATTTTCTTTGACGAAGCAATTCATATGTTATGCACCATTTAGAGTTTTCAATCAATTTTATATTAATATCGTATTTTTTTAGTGTCTCCAATATCGATATTGATATAATCAGTATAGAAAGTATGATGTTTCATTAACTACCAATAGTACTTGATACATGTAATGTAATGAACTACTGATTGATTTCAAAGGTCAGTATAATTTTTCAAAATTATTCTATTTAAGAGGATTTCTTAATCGCCAACCCTTTAAACAATATGTAATCGATGAATAATTTGGTTCAGATTGTTAGTTTACTAAATGATTGCTTCAAAAAAATAAATAAATGATAATTGGTGTTTTCATGATACAATGCAGTTGTTAATTGAGATCCTATCTTGGACAAAGTGGGGGCTTCGCCCAACCGAGGATCGATTCTGCTGCATCTTGGTTCAAGCACGGGTTAAATACTAAAAAAATAATTAATTGTGTATTTATAGCTTAAATATTTTAGTTTATTTGTAAAATTGATTATTATTTTATTATATTGCATGAAATTAGTTTTCAAAACCAATGTTAGATCCTCAAATCATAATAATATTATATATTTGATTATTATAAAGTTTTAAATCGTTAATTGTCAATCTATTGGATAGTAATTCTAGAAGCCTATTAGAACTCTTATTAGGACGGGTGCGGGGGCGAAGCCCCGCCTCAGTGAACATGAACTGACGATGTAAGAAATTCCATCGATCCCGGTGCGTAGCACGGGTTTCAAGCTAGTTTAAATAAGTCGATCAAAAAGATGATACAATGTGAATTATGCTCCTAAATTTAAAAGGTGGCCCTCAAATGCCAGTTCCAAATTTAGACGACAGCCTACCACATAATTGGTATCTGACCTCTGAATCACCTAGGTGCTCCTTCAATATCTGTCCATCTGTCCATGTAAAAGAGCTTTCGGGAGAAAGTAAAATAAATCCGCACAGTATTATCATCCAGAACTGAAGATAGGGTTCCAAGAATGAAGGGGGGCACTTCTAGAGTGATTGACAAAGACAAGGCTTTGTACATGTGTTGCATAAGCTTGATTTGGTGAAAATGGCAAAGATTTGAAACATCTCTTCTTGGTCGCCACCTGGTGGTAATGAAAGTTGGGTATGACGTCCCTATTTTAATATACCTCACTTTGTGACACGTATGTTCAACAATTTTGGTCGGGGCCCATAAAAGTAGAGGAGTGCCTAGTACTAGGCTACTAGCTCATGCACCAATCCACAGAATAAGGAGGGAGCTAAAGATAGAGCCTAAAAACAAGATGCCTACCAAAAAGTTTAGATAAGATTAAAGAAATCGGCTAGTGGTGCAGTAGATTTCTATCGCATTGTCTTCCGTAAAACAGAGATGCTGGACACACCAAAGTTTTACACTTCGTCGTGTCGTGAAGGGAATCATACATCCAGTACCTAGCGTGTTTAGTATTGGGATTGGGAAGGGTAGAAGTGGGTCCCACCTTCCCTCTCACACGGTGCAGCTTCGGTTTCTTTTCCTTCGGTTCATTAATCATTTTCGTCCATAAAAGGACTAGGTTAAAGAAATCGATTACTGGTACAGATAAAAAGATTAGAGTAAAGAAATCTTTCTTTGAAGAATGTTGTAAGGCCGAGTGCCATCAGTTAGATATAGACCAGTGGCTATAGCCTCGAAAATTTATAATCTCATTCTCTCTGCTCGAAAGCAGGTAAGGTGAGCGGGGAATTCAAAATAGGCGAGGAAAAGATCCTCGCCAGAAAAAAGCTAAAAACGAGGAAACAATCCTCGCTTAGTGTTTTACTATAATAAAAAATCTATTAAAATCTTAATACTAGATTTTGGGCCCACCTTCAGTGTTTTATATAAGTAAAACATTCTTGGGCGAGGATTAAATCCTTGCCTATTCCTTAATTCCCTCCCTCGTCACTAGACTAAGGCCTCCCTCCTACATGACGTTGCGCGACTGTACAAGTCCCCTCTTACCTCCTCCACTAGACTCAACCTAAGAGATCGGTAAATTTTCTTTTGATGATGACGAATTTGGAATTTAAATCACTAGTATCGTCACCGAATGATTTTACCTTTATACTGTAATGACATGGCTCCCTTATGCATAGTTTCGACTCCTCATTTTGCTTTTATAATTATCTAATAAATCTAATGTGTATGCTATAATACGTGTTTTGTCAAAGAAAAAAGAACTAGATTTAGATGTAAGAGGGTAGTGAAATTCTATCTTATAATTTGTACAAGGCTGCGTTTGGCAAGAGTTAATTCCATGGAATTAATCATTTTTTTCGTGGAAATAACGTGTTTCCCGTAGTTTGATCAAAAATCTATTTTCATGGAATTTTAAAAAAGGCGTGGTAAATAATATGTTTTAAATTTAATTACATGGAATTTCATAGAAAATCTTTCTTTGCATCTTCTAGGAAACTGATTCCATGGAATATACTTTTCATGGGATTGTTTCCTTTTTGTGTTATCATACACATTTTTTTTTTTGAAAGTAAAGTAGATTACCAAAAGCAGAAGAAATTAATCATTTGATTCAGCCTCATTTGGAACAGATTTATAGTGAATTGTCCTTCCGATTACTGAACAACTGGATTAACCTCTTCCATGACGAGTGCACGATTGTTTTGATTATTATACTGATTTTGAGCTTTGACAGAGTCATAAGCTATTGAGGGAATTAAAAACATAGGTACATAGTTTTTTTTTGTGTGTGTGAATAAGATATTGCATTGAAAAAAGAGCTAAGACTTAAAAAGAGTCGACAATACAATAGAAGTACAGCCATCTAATATGGGGTCTTGAGGATGCCTCCCAATATTAGATTTATCTACTGATAGTTGATGCATAATGCAAGATGGAGGAGTAGTCTCCCAATCTAAAACAATGTTTAAAGGCCTTACAAACTTTGCTAAAATATTCGCAGTTCTATATCCTAGTCTGGAAACAAAATGGAATCCCAAAAAATTATTACAAAGATTAGTTATCCTGTTTGCCTCATCTAGACAAGCCTTCACACATCATGAGATATCCGAGTTTTTTCCATGAAAGTAGTTGAAAATGCTTTCACAGTCTCCTTCAATGCTAAAATTCCATCTCCTTCTCCCTAGCCCAAACTGCTGCTTGGAGTACCCCTATAGCTTCTGCTTATTGAGGATCCGAACCAGCTGATTGTCCTGCTCTTCCTCCTTCAAAAGTTCCTGCAACATTTCTCATAATTAAGGCATAATTGGATGGTGATGTTTCAGAGATCCAAGCCGCATCTACATTGATTTTTAGAGAGTCTTTTTGTGGTGCTTTCCAAATAAGAGAAACTATCCTCCTTTGAGCCTGCTTGTTTTGCTTAGGTTTACAGCTTCTTGTTGACCAAAAAGAAATATGTCCCTGAATTTCTAATGTCAGGCTGGGTGCAGTTTTAGCTTTGTCTTCAAAAACTTTATTACATCTTTCTTTCCAGATAAACCACATCTTAGCAAAGATTAATTCAATAGATATTTGTTTTCTGATATTATTGAACCAGTCTTTGCAAAGGTCTAAAATCTTACTGGATCTATCTAGATTCAAAGAGATATGATTAGGTGTTGAATTCCACACTTCCTTAGCATAAGGGAAATGGAATAAGTGATGTTCAATTGTTTTAGTTTCTACCCCACATATTGTACAATGAGGAATCACATATTTAACTTTTCCAAACAATTTAACATTTGTAGGTAGAGCATTTTGCAGACATTTCCAGAGAAATAACTTAATTCTTTGAGAAACATTTATGAAAATACGAGGGTACCCAAATATACCACAATCTTTTATTTTGATCACAACCTATACAAGACCCACTGTGTATAAACCTCTTGGAGCAACACTCACTCAAGGAATATTTCAACAAAGTGTCCACTTGATATAGGGTTATTCCGAACTGGCCTAACTCGTGATTTAAATATCAAAGGCAAGTGGAGAAAACCAATACACTTTGTGTGATCGTCTATGGATAAGGAATCGAGACCATACAATAACAAAGTGATCACTTGATAAAAGGCACGATAATAACCGAAACCAATAGGATCAATATCAAGTGCCCTATTAACGTACAAAGTGCGATTTACTTTAATTATAATAAAACAATTATAATGCGGAAAGATAAAGTAAATGGCACAACAAGATTTTGTTAACGAGGAAAACGCAAATGCAGAAAAACCCCGGGACCTAGTCCAGAATTGAATACTCTCAGAATTAAGCCGCTATACAAAATCACACCAACTTCGTATAGTTGAGACCAAACAACTAAACCTATAGTTCACCTAGTTTCTTCAGTATCCATGCGCTTCCGACATTCAATAAGTGCACGCACTGGAACAATTCCTTTGGATCGTATTCCAAACAGTAAAGGAACAACAAATCTGTTCGGTAACAACTCTATTCAATCTCAGTGATATGAGTTAGACAAAGGTTCTTATGTTTATTCCAATAAACTCGGGTTTATATCTATCTATCCAACAACTACCAAAGTAGTCGAGTTTACATTTCGCAATCAAAAATAGGATCTACCAAGATACTATATAATGATGCCGATCTACGCAACTAATCAATCAAATCTATCAAAGATAAACCGATTATAGTTGGATCCCAGCCGATCAAGTTTTGTGTACACTAAAGATTATGAACCCAAATAAGAAATCTTCTTCGTCTTCAAATATTCTTAAATCTTCAATAAACACCTGCACACAACAACTTGAATCTCTTGTGATCAATCACGCACAGAACGAAGTCTGTTAACAATGGATTATCACAAGACGTCTTTCCATCTACAAACAGTTCTAAATATCCCGTCGACACCTCGATCTAGTTTGAGTGAATCTTATATCAGAAGAGAAGATTCTCAAGAATAAACAAACTAGGTGCAATCAAAGTTCAACAACCGTTAGTCAATCAAATCAAATCGAAAACTAATAATACTGCAATTATCTAGTTTCCCACCAACGGTACTCGTAGAGATTCTTGATCCCATAGAAGTCTTTAAACGAGCGGTTATAAGAGATTTCACCTAATTAGGGTACTTTCCTCTCCGAATAGGCGGCTCCACCAGTAATAACACAACAAGGTAGTTTTGATGACTCTTAGGATAGTTTGCTCGAAATGCAAACTTAGGTATTTATAGACCAAGGAATTTTGGACACCAAGGAATTTCCAAAACCGAAATATTCTTAAGATATGCAGTAAATGTCCAAATCAGTTTTCATAATTCCTGCAAAATGCTCTATCCAAAATCAACCGAAATCCTACTAGAAAATCTCCAATTAGTAAATGCACATTACCAATTTTTATTTTCCAGAGATATGCATTTTAATTGCTGGTAATTAAAAGCATATAAAATTAACAACCTTAATTAAAAGATTCTCAACTTATTTTGGTCCGGTATCTCCTTGAGTTATTAAGGAATATCTTTGAACAATAAAAGATAAGAGTTACTGAACATGTTCAAAGTATGCCGACATATTTTCTTTGTAAATCCTTTTTCATATTTACAATCTTGTAACCGATTATACCACACTTCCAAACAAGTTTAGAACTGGTTCATCTGATTTCCAAGAACTATGTGATTGATCAAATCAATACACTAATCATGGGTTTACGGTTCTACCAAACACAAGGATCGGTTCTACCTTAATATGGTTACTGGGACCGGTTACATCAGTTACCAAATTGGTTACATCAATTACCAGGACCGGTTACCATATTCTCATGGTATTACTTGTGACCGGTCACACCAATTATCAGGATTGGTTACACCAATTACCAGGACCGGTTACACCAATTACAAGGATCGATCACACATTCTTTTGTGATCGGTCACACCAATTACTAGGATCGATTACACCAATTACTAGGATCGGTCACACCAATTACAAATATCGATCATACCATCTTAGGTGATTACTTATGATTGGTTACACTAATAAAAGTCATACCAATACATAAGTCAGACATTGTGACTAGTTTTACCAAGATACATAACAATTTATGATCGGTTATACTAACTCACACATATTGGTAATCCAAAGATATGCAATGAATAACAATACCAATAAGCCTAGCGATTTCCCTTTCGATTCATAAAACAAGTTCATGAATGTACTTCCTTTAAACGAATGTGAAACATTGTTTCCTATGACGAAATCTTCAACCATACCCATACACATAATCACAATAACATTCATACGATTATGTCGATGTCTTATATACGAAGTTCAAAAGATAAACGTTATACTTCGTATTCTAATTCCTTAACACTATGTCTACTAGAGTATAATCATTCACAGCTTCGCAGTTATGTTTTCAATATAGCACGACTTGAAAGATACGTTGGGAATGAAACAGTTCAAGTCAAAATATTACTAACCTTAAGAGGAAGGATGATGTCGTCAATGTAGCTTGTTACTTCTTCACATTCTTCAAGTCTTCGAGTAATACTTGTATGTCTCTCATTATCCTAATCTTTCTAGCCTAACCTATACGAAGTTGTCTCTAGTATATAATCAAGCGACTCTTTAATTGAGTTTTGATTCACTAAAATATGACAACCAAACTTGACATACCAACGCTTGGTGGGTTCAACCGAGCTATTCTCTAACAATTTAGTTTCCACATAGTTTTCCAGAAGGATTCAGGCAATGAAAAACTAACTATGTCAGTTCCAAATTCATTTAGTTTATCATACAGAGATTTAACTATATATCCCCTGATCTAGTTAGGGTCCATCGTAATTGATCTTTTTTTAATAGTTTTGTCCTTATCCTTAAAAAGAAAAATGTTACTAATTTTATGAGCAATGTCAGCAGGGAAAAGAGAGTTTATTAGGGTTATATTCCAAGAACTAGTTTCTGGATTGATTAAGTCTGAGACCCATTATAAGTGGTTACTGGTAGAGTTACATAGACTAGCTAAGGTGTTATTCATCCCAGGTATCCATTCATCATTCAAAATATTTATGTTTTGTCCATTTCCTACTTCCCATATACTATAAGTATAAATAAGTTCAAGTCCTTGACTAATGCAACTCCAAGTCGAAGAAAAATTTATTTTATCCTTAGCTCTAAGAGGAGATTTATTTCTAAAATACTTTGAGCACATGGTTTTTGCCCATACGGCATTTGGTACTTTCACCAACCTCCAAGCTATTTTTGCTATTATTGCAAGGTTGAATTTACGGGCATCTTTAAAACCTAAACCTCCAAGCTATTTTTGCTATTTTTGCAAGGTTGAACTTACGGGCATCTCTAAAACCTAAACCTCCCTTTTGAATTGGTTTACAGAGATTTGTCCAAGCTTTGGGGTAGTATCATTTCCCTCCAGAGTCTTTCCCCCCACCAAAAATCTTTTTGAATTGCGTTGATTTTATTAGTTATTTGTTTTGGCAGAACAAAGCATCCCATTTGATAAGAAGGAATACTAGACAAGACAACTATGTTCAGAACTGATCTACTGGGTTGAGAAAGGACCAAGCATTTCCAACCTTTAGATTTAGACTCCATTCTTTCAAGGATTGGAGCAAAGGTTTTTATCATTGATCTTTCCATGAATAGAGGAGCTCCTAAGTATGGGCTGTAAGGTTGATATGTTTTATTTTCAACAATTTGGACATCATTCTTTGGTGTTTTGGTTCCATTTTTTTACTAAAAAATACTCATGACTTTTCAAAATTAATAAGTTGACCAGAAGCTTTACTAAAAATTACTATTGTGTATAGTAAATTCCTACACTCCACTAAGTCAGCTTTAACAAAGAGCAGACAATCATCTGCAAACAAAAGGTGAGAAATAAGGTCACTTTTAGGTGTTATTTTGACACCATGTAAAGTTTTTTTGTTTTCCTGAAAAAGAAGAAGTCTAGAGAAGATTTCCATACAGATTATGAACAAATACGGAGAAAGAGGATCTCCTTGACGTAAACCTCTTCAAGGCTTAAAATGATCTCTTGGGGTTCCATTTAACAAAACAGAGATGGTAGTTGTGGAAATACATTTCTCTACAAACACACAGACGTCCTTGTCAAAACCAAAAGTTTTCAAGGCAGAAAGAAGAAAGTTCCAATTTACTCTATCAAAAGCTTTAGACATATCAATTTTTATCCCTAAACCTCAAGTTCTAGATTTAGACATAGTTTGTCCAACAGTTTGCAGTATTTTCCTTCCTTCCTTTTTTTTGTTATGCTAATAAGTCTGCTACCCTATTAGCCCTTCTGTTTACATACTGAAAAACCCAAAAAAGAAACTAAACTTGCTGCTATAGACTTTACTTCCTCTATCAGACACAACCTTAGTTTGCATATTTTGGTATTTTGGTTTACATTTTGCAATATTTTATCTTATTTGCTGATTTTACATTCTTAATGTGTTATTATTCTTGTTTCGAAGGATAATTTTCAATTGATATTTTGTAATACATGATGTTTCATTGTCTTAATTAAGGGAAGCTTATCCAATACGAAAACTTAATTCTTTGAGCGCATAATGTTCATTTATGCTCGGGACTAGAGCTAGAATTTAAGGTACGAATTGGCAAAATAATAAATATCCCACCGTATATGCCTATGGAATGTATTTTCATATTGTCCCAAACTAATGACACTGAAATTAATGTTTATGCTTACGTCAGAAATATCATTTATTCTACATGCTACCTGCTCACTAATTTTTGTGCAGAAAAAAACGACAGACGTTAATAATAATCTGAGGATATTAGTAGGCGACAACAACAATACTGACTTCACCACTGTGAACACAAACACATAAGTTTTGTCATTTGGTCCGCTTTTCCGGCTTAATTCAAGAAGCAAAAAATCACGTTGTTATTATACCCATAACGACAAATTTAATGAACGGTTTTACCTAATCCGTGTACCTAATTCTTATCTTCAGGATACACATAAAGCTTTCTGAACATGCATTCGATGTACCAAAAGCAAGATTACTAACCACCAAAAGTTGCAACATGCAAATCTCGTGATCAAATTAGTGCTTTAATACTCGGTAAATTAATAATATGGATACACTAAAAAATTATACCACTCTCACCTCTAAGTTATCTCCGTTTAAATATAATACTTGCATTAATTTATCGAGGTTTAACTATTACACCTTTAAGTTATTTCTGTTTAAATATAAATACTTGCGTTAATTTATCGAGGTTTAACTGTTGCTCCCTTTTATTTTTATAATAGCACCAAAATCCTAAATTGGAGCAGAATCAATGCCATTTGAGCTGCCAAATAAAATTTATTTATTCTCAATTTTGCCCCTAAAACAGTGATCAACATGCTCCACACATTGATATGTTTCCATTGAAACGTCAACAAGGATATACATAACCTTTGTTTGTGATTACATCAAAATGTATATCAGTTCTTGAATATCCAAGATCCAAAAAAAAAGTTGTTTGTAGAGGTTTTTGCTCAAAAATAGAACTGGTTCTCTTTTTGTTAGTTTCTTGAGTGGACAAGAATGGCTCAAGCTCAAGTTTTACCACATTAAATCAAAACTGATATCAGAAATTAAAAAATTGATTAGCACACAAGTGGAAATTAAGTAACAAATAGTTTAATAATTACTAGACCATGGTCAGACACTACAGATGGGTTAAATACCGAAAATGCCCCTACAATAGCAGTAAATTGTTAGTTGTGTCTGCCTGCCTCTGGGCTCTGGCTCTATGGACTATAAATATGTGTGAATCTGTGATTGTGTGAAAGAGTAAAGAAAGGAAGGAAACTAGAAAAAGGCTTTCAGTTAGTCAGTGACTTATCGATTCTTCTTCTTCTTTTGTGTTAGTTGTGTCTATCTATATCAAAAACATCATCTAGTATTTATCTTTGAACCCTGAATCATATCAGCACCATGAATGCCTAAAACAGAACTCTTGTTTATTTGATTGAGGACCTAAAATCAATCCTTGCGCAGCTAGTTTAACCTGCAAACATAAACCATGTAAGTGAGACTCTCTTGCTCTTTAGTTGCACTGTATTACAAGAATCCTTGTATTGTTGATGTATGAATTTATCTAGTTGTTATTAGATTTTTTTTTTTTTTAATTACTCATTCATAAACCTTATCTTGTTTCTATTTTTTTTTTTAATTTTTATTGAAATAGAGCTTGTTTGTTTTTTGATTGTTAATTTCATAGTTAAACTTATCTCTGTTAGTCAAGATCTTGATATTGAATTTGTATTAAGATCTGATTACTTATCTTGTTATTTATTGGAGTTTCAGTATGGATATGTTTAATTAATATGTTTCTGTAGATCTATAACTGTATTCTTCTGAATTTTCACTATATTTTCTTTTTGATTCATTTCAGATATTAGAAGAAAGAATCAGTCCTTTCATTTCAGAAATCTCTCCAATTCTAAAATCATATCATTAAAGATGGGTCTTTCAAGCCTTCCAGCTCCATCAGAAGGAGTACTTTGTGTAATCCTTGTTAACACAGCTCTATCAATCTCAATTTTCAAAGGCATTATTCGATCAATCCTCCACATAGTTGGTATTAATACATCATCATCGTCGTCGCAGTCCGATTCCATTGAAAATCCATCAGAACCATTTGATTTCTGTCTTACACCATCAGGCACATATGTGGAAGAATTCAGGAGCCGGATTCCAACAGTTCAATTCGGTTCAGTTTGTAAGTCTAGACAGTATGACCATGATTGCTTGGTATGCCTTAACCAGTTTGAACCAGAATCAGAAATAAACCGCTTGTCCTGTGGTCATGTTTATCACAAGGTCTGTTTGGAGAAATGGTTGGATTACTGGAACATCACTTGTCCTCTGTGCAGAACCCCGCTGATGCCTCCAGATGAGACTACTTCATGCCTTTGGTAGAGTTGATCAACAGAATTTCGACTCATTCGATGGAGGTATTTACTCCGATACCACTCATTATCATTGAGAAGTAGTGTACAGTTATATTTGTGTTAGTAATAGTAGTAGTAGTAACAGTGGTAATGCTGCACAGGGAAGGTATTGTATCCAGTACTTAGTATGTATGTAAGGTTACACGTAAATAGGGTGTAGTTTATACTTATGTTGTAACGAACCTAGCATTTTGATATCAATCTTTTCATGTACAGACATGTTGTTTTCTTTTGCTTCATGACGAAAGCCTTTTGAGTTCTATTTATGAGCTTGAGTTATGATTTATCTTGATCTACTATGCCTAGTTAAAACAATTGCAGCACGATCCAATTTGTTATTTGTCGGGTGGAAAACATGATTCATGAATGTTAACTCAAAATTGGATTATGTTTTCTTAAGCCTTCTTTTAGGGTGTACTTTTTGTTAATCTGCTCCTAGAAAACAACAGAGAAGGGGATGTAAGACTGACCGGAAGTTATGAACTCAATATGAACAGCTCTAAGGCTATTACTGAAAGACTTATCACCAGAAGTTGGTTCACCAGTACCCCAACATTTATTAACTGGATTTCAGCTGTTTAAAACGAATCCTGTATATACTGTATATCACTTACAGTTACAGCTTAAGAAAAATAGAATTAAGCAGAGAAACAGTGGTCTTTTCTGGTCTTACTATTTAGTTCCCGATTTATTGGCGCTGTGATTTCCTGATTTGCTTCTCCTTACTGTTTCCTTCTTAAACTCCAATTTACTTCCAGATGCTCCTTCAGTAATTGCCGTCTCCCTCATCGCCTTCGTAATTTCTGACTCTGGCAAAACCCCAATGTCCTGTTTCCTTCTCATAATCTGATGATGACTTCTCATCTCACTTGTTGATGTAGTTGCTTCTCCCTCTGACGTCCTTTGGCCATTTTGTTTATCTGCAACTCTTTCTGGCTTATTGTTATACGCAGTTTGGATCAATTTTGGCTGTTCAAAACTTTCAAGTATCGTCTCAGTAGGTTGTGGTTTCCTACTTGTTACTTTTGAGTTTCTCTCTTGATCAAAGAATAAGACTTGCACTACTGTTCTTAACGGCAGACGTTCGTTTTTTACTACATGAGCACACACTTTCGGGGACAATTTCTGACAGTCAAGAATTCTACAAAGTCGTTTCTTATCTTCTTTGCTTATATCTGTATGCTCCTGGTGTTAACAGAGAAATTGATAATTAGAACAACACCATATTTCTAAATATGACTTAGGGATACTGCAAGTAGAGTTATTCTTATCCTGCTAATTATTGTTTTGGATGTGTTATGTTACATGTATTGACTAACAGATAATTTGATCCTAGGTTTCAAACAACTTAAAATATTAAGACGAACCACATTACCTTTAGATAAATGTTGATAGCTTTGTATAATTCATCATGATCCAAACGGGCAATTTCCGGTAAAGACTCGGCAAGTGAGACAATCTTTGAAACTGGCATGTTACCATCCCTAGCAACCACTTGGAGGTAAGAATCAATAAGTTTTCCTACTCTCCTTACGGAAATGACAGATTCACTTTCTACCCGTGAACCCTGTCTCCGCCATTGAGCCAAAAACTATCCAATAGCGCCCCAACCAAGTTTGTATCGTAAAAATGCTGATCCAATGATGAGTGAAGTGGAATCAGTAAGTCATCAACTGTAGCGTCTTCCAGTTGCCTACTTGATCTTCTAATAAGTTCTGCTTTTGTTGAATGATGTGCCCCAACTAAACTTGCCAGTCTAAGTAACTTCAGCAAGAACCCAACTGAAACCGACCCACGTTCTGTTGGAATCATGCTCACAATTGAATCAAGAACTTTACGTTGTTTCTGAATCATTTCTTCTGTTTGAGATACTGAACTTTCTGAAATGCTACTCTTTGAAGAAATTTTAGGTAGCCATTTATAGGCATATACATGTAATGCTTCACCTATAAGTGTTGAAGGGAGTATATTTGTTGATTGAATGGCTGTAATTATGCATCGAAAAGATCAATGTCTAGGTCAGATATATCCTCTGTCCACCAATCTCTCGGAACTGTGTGGTGATGTTTTTCAGCATAACCTGGTCTAGTGTACTTATAAGACCATGTAACCTACATAAACAACTTTAAAATTTCAAGAAAGACTGAATGGGTAATGAAACCTTATTATGAAATACAAAGACATACTGAATCATCACTTCACTTCACTGAATTTTACTTTTGTTTGTTAGTTCTGCAAACTTGTCTATAGCTTAAAGCCTAAAACTGCTGCTCATATTGAAGGCAAAAAGTGCTTACTGACCTTCGATGTATGTACGAGAATTTTTTCAACAATTGAATCGATGCAACGTCGAGTAATCCCTAGATTTTCTGACCAGTCTGGTACTTCTGTAGTGGTTTGTAACGTTACAATGGAGTCTTTCCAGCCTTCAAGAATGCATGAATAGAAGAAAGCTTCAAGTTTTGCTGCGAAATTTGCTTTGCAGATTGACTCGGTCATCCTAAGGAACTTTGCAGCACAAAGTGCTGGTACAAGGTTATGGGCACTGAGATTGATAGTAATTCCATAGCAGAATTTTGTGCAGAGCTCGAAAGCTTCTTCACCACCAGGAATGTCGTGGAGTTCAACTTCAGTTTCGTTAGAATCGTCAGAACCTGAACAAATTTGCCGCAGGATACCACATTTTGGTAGTAACTGAATCTGCAGTAAAATGAGTGTCAAATATTGGATGCAAGTGATTCAGAGGCAACTTACAAGATAAAAACTTTGAAACGGTCATAGATAACTGATGAAACTTAGGTTTACTGGGCGAATTCTGATTCTGGGATTTGTTTAACTAGTTTATATGGTTTCAACAGCACGATACCAGTAAGATCCTAACTGCCATGGTAGTATTTCTTTGAGGTCATTGGAAAGCTGTCGAGCATCCTCATTTTAACATTGGCAGTTCGATTTTGTTTTGTTTTTTTCTGTTGTATTTGGGTTAAAATTCTGTCCGTCACTCCTATCATCATTGACATTCTGTTTTAGATTCTTTAGACATTCTTTACATGAACTTCCTACTTGGGTCTTAAAATTCCTAAAAACTCCAGTACTGTCTGACATTGAAATTTCGCCAGAAAATTCTCTATATCATCCGATTCTTAAGTCCTACTTGTAATTGAGATTTCATTTTTAAGCCATCTTGGATTTCAGTTTATGCTATCTTCTAGGTGGGAACAGATGAGTTCAAATTCTTCAGATAGCAAAGAAAATTAAACTGTGATCTGTTGATTTTAAAGGCTAATGAAGCATATACTGTATAGATTACCTTATGAAGGAGAAATTTAGTGTTGTTAATTTGTATAACGAGATCCACCGGTAAATCAAACAACACCGACCTGCGCAAGAACCATGAATACAATCAACTTATGAATACCTCCTCTTTATTTTTTCTACATTAAAAATGCTTAGTTAGTACCTGGTGTCTTCTTCAGCAAAAAAAGTGTCTGGTCTGGTTCCAATTTTCATGTACTTCATTTTTTTCCCCCTTCTTCTATTTGTTTGATTCTTTAACATATATGCATGTTTTATCCTTCAATGCCCATCACCTGATCCGGCAGTTCTTTTACCAAGAAACCCCAATTACCTGAAAATACAATGTCAGATACATAGAGTTATCACAAAATTCCATAATGCTTATGAAAGTTTTGTTGTATTGGTGATTAAATATAGTAAGACTTCAAGTGCTTAAAAAGCTCTTGGATGCATGAACCTTGGTCATATCTAAATCCTGTCAGATCTATTACAAACAGGGAAAGATATCAAAGAATTGATTATACATTAACTGCTCTCCTGGATGAAACCGCGGCGCCGCGGTGTAAGAATTAAAGGAAAGAACATATACGAGAAAGATCATAGGTGAAAAGAAACAATAAGGTATCAAAGTTTCAGGGTGTGAAAGATGGAAGTACAGATGCTGTCTAGTGAAAACACAAAAGCAATTTGACAATTTCTGAAATATATTGTGATTTCTGGTCTTTCTTCTCTTCTCAACCAACCATTGAAGAACCCATGCATCTTTCTTGTTTCATGGTTCACAAAAGAGAAGAATTGGGTAATGAGGAAATTGCTTTATACCTTTGATTTTTTTCTTCTTCAAATTTCCAAGGGAGGATCAGGTTCTATTGATACCCTAGAAAGGTTCTTGTAAGCATGCAGAGGAGACGTACACTAGAGACTAGAGAGAAAGAGAAAGAGGTACTAGTGCCAAATGCAGAGAGAGTGAAAGAGTACTCTGAGAGTCTGAGGGAGAGCATATGCTTTAAATGTTTTGTAGACATGGCATGCAAACTTCTGTCCATTTAAATCTTTGGGAATCTCATAAAAGATTACTATTAAATTTTGAAAGAAAACTCAAGTAAGACACCAACCATCAAATGTTGTACTCGTCTTTGAGAGACGACTTAAACGTAATTTTTGTATGTACACCTAGAATCCTGATGACTTCGTAACACTTGACGTTAGTTAATCAATGAAAAATGGAAATGTGGAAGTCCCACTTAAGGTGAGCGGCAGGGCTTGGGCTTGACGCACATGTGAGGCGCAAAGCGGGTCGACTTGAGCAACAGTTATGCACGGACAGTTAACGGTCTACTTACGTATTGCCCATCATCTATTGACACATAGGGTTGGATTCCCTAAATTTTCGAACCATGTTTTTGAGTATACCTAAAAATTTTAGGGCATACCATATAAAGACAAAAATGAATTATTTGGTAGTAATCTTAAGAGCCCATTATCCATATATTTTGCGTAATGCCAAAACTGGCCTTATTTATATTTTTTATTTTCCAATATTTTTTTAAAACAAATCTTTTTAAAAATTAAATTTATTTAAAATTAAAAATTAATTTTTTTAAAAAATAAATTATTTTTTTTTTACTTTTTTTCTTTAAAAAATATTTTTAAATAATTTAAAAAAAAAATCTTTAAATTAAAATTTTTTTCTTTAAAAAAGAAAAAAAAACAGAAAATTTTAAAATAATAAAAAAAAAAACAAAAAACAAAAGTAAAAAACAATAATTTAATTTTTAATTAAAAAGAAAAAAAAATAATTAAAAAAAAGAGTAAAATAAAAATTAAATGACAAAATAAATAATAAATAAGTAAATTAATAAATTCAATGAGGATAACTAAGTAATTTACCTAGCCTTGAATACCACTTATCACCACGCCCTAGTTAGGGTAATCATTTTATATGCCCTAAAATTTTCTTGTATGCCCTAAAACATGGTTCAAATTTTCCTTCTCCGAGTGAGATGAAAATGAACCCACAATTGGGGATATGAAAACTAATTGGGGGATATAGCTACAAGACAAAATAGGAGTCCCAATAGCAATTCTTGGTCACCCCTTATGTAATTATTTTTTTAATTCCTAATTTACCCCTCACTAATTAGGTTTAGTGGTTAATAATAATTAGTAAAAATCATAAGTATTTGGGGGATAGATTAGTGTGTATTTTTATTTGTGTTTGGGTGAGAGTAGAAGGAGGGAAACAAATATTTGAGAGGAATTTCTTTTTTGAAAATGGAAGATGATTGTGATGAGAGAATTACCGCTAATAAGAGGTTGAAAAATTGATTTTTTTCTTTGAATCCACCATTGTTGCAAATTTGAAAAAGCTTGGTGCCTAAGATGGTATTCAAAACGGAAGTGATGAAGACATGTGCCGAATTGATGAAGACCATATGCCGGAACATGATACCGGCATGGTCTTCATCAATTCCTACATGGTCATCATCACTTTCAAAGATGATCTTCATCACTTCCGAATAAAAAAAAATTGGTTTCCAAAGTGAGGAGAAGAGAATTTGATATAGAGTGGGGAGAGTTTAGAATTTGAAAGGTCATCATCACTTTCAAAGATGATCTTCATCACTTCCGAATAAAAAAAAAAATTGGTTTCCAAAGTGAGGAGAAGAGAATTTGATATAGAGTGGGAGAGTTTAGAATTTGAAAGGGAATGGGAAATATTTGGGTTTCAAAGCTCCACCCCTAAATAAGATTAATAAGAAGTGGAGATGGAAATGGGGGATATGATTTTGTTTTTTGATTTTAAGTTTTTGATTTTTATTTTGTGGGAAGGGTATTTTAGTATTTTCGCCCCCAAAAGTCACCCCTTAGCACACACCATGGGTTGGGGGAAGTAATTCATATCCCCCAATTAGTTTATATATCCCCCAATTGCGTGTTCATGAAAATCATGTTGTTAACTTGTGACAGCGACTAGATCAACAATGAGGCTGATCTAGCTGGTTGGATTTGCTCAACAAGGTCCAGCTGTGTCGAATCCGGGAAAAAAAACCCATCTAGATAAGCCATATAGGTGCAACATTTCATACCAAAGAGAAGCGTAACAATTCATACCAAACACTATGGTTGGCCATTTTGTTTGGCCATATTTTCAATATTGCCAAGTCAAAAGCCAATAAAAATAACCCGAAGGGAGGGCCACGTTTCTTAGCTTACTGCGACGGAAGCTCAGTTTTCGTCGGAATAATAGAATACGGAAACTGAGTTCCCGTCATAATTTTTCTTTATCCAAATTTAATTCGGTTGAATGTGAATAAATATTTTTCATGAGTTAAAAAGTATTTAAACGAGAAAAATGGAGATATAACAGGAAAAAAGAAATTTTAGTAAATAAAAAAAGTTAAAAAAAGAAATGTTAGGAATAAAAATAGGTTAGAAACTGAAACTTGAATACGATGGACACTTAATATCCGTCAAAAACTATATATCTATGGAAACTGAAGAGATTTTGTCACATTATAGCTAAGTGATGGCCTATGATAATGAGGGAGGATCCATGGACACTCTTAGATGCACTATCATAGTACTTGGCCTTGGAGAAATAAATATGGCACAAATCTATAAAAAGGCGGCGTTTATTTTGTTAAACATTCTCCCATGTGTGGTTGGCTTCAAAAAGTGTCATCAAGATGTAAGTGGTCTGATTGAAGGTTAGGTTCAACGATAGTTCTGGATGTACCGTAGAGAAAATCCCGTTAGATACAGCTCCATGTGTGATCCACGGTGAGTGAAGCCCACCCTCATTGTGGGCCCCTAAAACTGTGTTTATAGAGAGAAATCACGTACACGTAGAATCATCTTAGGTTTAATAATTTATATTTTTGACCCCAGAGATTTCGATGATTTCATAGAAAGATAATGATTACATCGTCCAAACCTAAATATTCAACATATCATTATATTCCTATTTATTTATTTATTTTTCATAAAATAAAGGGGGATAATTATTAGTCCAACAAATTCTTAATTTATTTTTCTCAAAACTAGGGTTTTATTAAATATGGGTCAAGTGATTTGTGTTACACGTGGAAGTTTGATAAGTGCATAATTTACATGTTCTTAATGATGAATCTATATTATTAGTATTTGTTATATTTCTTGCATTCTACTTTGTATTACTCTTCTTTTCTATCTTGTTAAGTGTCTGAATTTAATAAGGAGTTCAATCAAGTTCTGGGTGTTTGAAAACCTATGTCACAAGATCATTCTAGACATAGGTTTTCAGGATGCAAAAATGGTGTCTGATTGTTTATACGTTTTACATAGTTTTCATAAGAAAGATATGTTGTGAGTGGCGAAGATCAGGTGGCTACGCATCCTATTTATTTTCTTTTTTAAGAAATATTAGCTTCGTGTATGCTTGTGGAGAAGTTAATTTTTATACAGACAAACTTCCTAAAAGGGCTGCACGGCCAAAGAGTGGTGATGCTCAAGTTTTTGACAGTGGGCCGAATTATTTATAGCATGTTTGGAAGTCAGAAACAAAACTATTTTGTTTCACAAAAAGTCAGAAGCAGGAGTCAGAAATAAAATTATTTTGCTTCACAAAAATTTAGTTTTTCGACTTCTAGAAGTCACCCAAACTGACTTCTTGCTTTTTGACTTGTAAAAGTCAAAATTTTATTTCTGGACGTGCATCCACATGCGCTATTAGACATGACTGAGCATCAGGACACTGTCTCATGTGAATTCGATTAGCCTTGTTGTTTTGAGCTACTGTTTCATTTCGATTTTGTAGTGAGTTTGTGGCTTGGGACTCTATGCTTTAGTGCTTTTGCAATGGTCTTCGGCAATCAATGCAATGTTTATTGATGGAGCACTAAAAATACACCACATACTTTTATTTTTAAAAGCTAACTCTGGTGATGTAGCATCCATTTTGAACAATAACATCTATTCAAATTTGCCACATTTGACAAAAATAAAAATAAGAAAGAGAATGGCTTCTTTGTTTTCCTTTGGTTTCTTTTCCAATGCCTGGTTTTTATTTTTCATGTTCTTTCTGTAAACTATTTTACATGACCCCGACTGTCATTTGAAAAATCATCAAACTAATTGGTTTGTGTTATGAAAATAGAAAGTGTAGAAGGAAATACTTAAGCGACATGAGCAACAAAATCTATCAACATATTTAGGAGGATTGTGACGTACGAGCAGCCAAGACCGGAGCTTGAAAGCATTAGTTGCGAACATACACGGAATAGAGGGGAAGAAGAGAGAGTCTGTTTATTTACCTTTATATTCTTGGGAGTGAAATTTTCCATATAAAAAATTGGGCTACATAATCGTTTTATCGTTGTTAATCTATTCTTAATTCAACAAGAATTTTTTTTTTTTTCATGTGATTGCTATATAATTCCTCTAATAATTTTTGTTTTCATTCATGTTATTTCTTGTCTTGATAATTTGGTGAGCATTTAATTAATCAAAGGAAAAAACAAGTGATGAATAAAGTATTTCAAGATTTATAGTTTGATCAGAAAGAAAAGAAAAAAAAAGAGGAAAGAAAGATATATGCATACCAGAAAATTCATGCAATGCTAACCGAAATTCTGAAATCCCAAGCTTCGAACTCAAATTAATCACTCAAGAAATACTCTCTGAATTCCCAACCAAAGATGTTAAACAAGAGGAACTCATACCAAATAAGATATACGCATTTGAATTTCCATTAAGAAACTTATGCAATATTGTGTGATTTATAGATTGATTTAAACTCAGAGAGTATATAGTGAAAAGAGAAGAAGAAAACGAAGGAGAAGAAGAAGAGTTGATGTGTACAAGAAATCAACTAGAAGAAGTGTAAAGTAGGGTCGTCATCATCAATCAACACATCAACTATATACAGAATATGTGTAGGACACAACCACTGCCTCTTTTATGGACATGATCTATAGGTTCAATGGTTGGATCATAGGTTGGACGTACAAGTGTGAATGATTTTATGAAGTGTTGCATGACAATTATAAAATAAAAAATATCTTTATTTTGCATCAATATCGACCTTTTCTTTTTGCTTTTGTTGCTGTTGGTAGTAGTCAACTTAGTAGTGCAATATTCCATCTCTCATTTATTGCATTATTACTAGTACCATATATACATAAACAATCATGGATTTCTTGAATAAGCAACACTAGCTTTTTCCTTTTTTCTTTCCTGCTCCTTTAGGCTCTAGATTTCTCTTGGTATCGTATTTGGTGTCATATGATCGATCTTGAAATTTATACAAGTGGGATAGACTCTACTGCTTGAAGTTGGGAAAGAAGAAGAAGGACTACTAGAAAGTCCCATCTTCATGTTTACTTCTATCATGTTTCTCCCCACTAACTTAAGAGGTATATTCTCGAAAAAAATTCAATGCTTCCTCTTGGATTCTCTTGTCTACCACGTGTCGTGTTCTTTAGTGGTTGTTGTGTCCTTTTTATGGAGATTCCGCTGCTTTTCTTGGGTATTAGACATCAGTTACGCACCATTATGTTGCTGCGTACGTTCTTTTGCAATTTGATTCAAAACTGTGCTTCTTAAGCCAAACTAGTGTTTGGTGCCATAGTCACGCGGTACGGAAGCCACATATATGCTTAAGGTTCAGTTGAGTGTGTGAGGATTTTATCCAAGATTTATCAGTGGCAAAAGCTTTTCTAATGACATGCAACGTGCATGCAGGAGCCAGTTCTAACAAATTCTTTCTTCAGCAAAACTAATTTTAACGTTGAAAACCACTAGTTATGGTGGAGCTAGTGGGTTACTGTTTGGAGTATAGTTAAAACTATCAGCTAGCATTAGCGCCTTATCACCAGTGGTAGTTGATGATGAGTGGTCGAGTTGTTTTGTTTGTTAACTTTAACTCACATTACAAAGTATATGTGAAGCGAACAAAAATGCAAACGTTTACCCTACAAAATTTCTCATCTTGTCGGCCATGATGTTTTCTCGTGTTTATTGTGAGACAACAAGGATTTGATACATCAACAAAATTTGATGTCGGGTCACCAGTTTTTTCGTCTTTCATTGGAAGAAACTGCACAATAGACATTGGAATGGAAAGGAAAGGAAAACAAGATAAGAATATATTGCTTTTCTAGTTGTATAGGTTGCTTGAGAGGCCAAAGGCAGACAAAATTAAAGCAACAACTGAATACTGATGAAGAATAACACAAACAAACTTGTACTACGTAGTGTCTACTGCTATGTAGTGTGAATTGGATTCCACCGGGCGTGTATTAAAACTAACCACAAATTGTAGACTGGTTGATGAGAATCATGAGATGGTACTGCTCATGGATGGATTAATAACCCGTTAGGGTTCGTATACGTGTCGTCACTATTGGTATCAAAGCCATGTTCAAAAGCCGGCCCTAAGACAAGGTGATCAATGCTTGCTTCGGGACGGACGATAAAGCCGTTTGGGAAGCCTAAGTTGTTATAAAATGTTACTCCCTCCGTCCCTATTACAAAGGCGGAGTTTTAAAATTTGTAGTTCCATAAGATAGGAAAATTTTTCCATATATTATCCTTATTTATTATAGGTAGTTATCATTACAATTAAATTAATGTTTCTAAGGCGAATCCAAGAGTTCAAAAAATTGAATTCGCGATCGCTCCAATCTTAATCGATTTTCTTCAGGATGTCAAATCTACCACATCCGTTATCTTTCTTTTCAGATATTTCAAAATTTTTTATTACCTTATTCTAGATATTTCAAAACTTAACTATATTGTTAAGTTTGGTTAATTTCGATGTCATATCTACCACATCCTACGACTATGGAGTCCGATTCAAAATTTTCAAGCTCAAAATTTGAATTCAACTTTTGATTATGTATCAGTTGACCCATAACAACTTCAATTCTGAGAATTATTCTCCTTATACTCAGGATATTTTCCTTCCTTTTTCCACTCACAGTAGCTATCTTTTTCTAACTAATTATAGTTACTTTGGAAGGGTTTTGTATATTTATAAAGAGAAGAAAGTAGAGATTAATTGTCTACATAATACATTGCAAGGAAAAGTTTTCATCTAGAATTCTCATAGAAATGGATTCATCATCGAGCAATCAAGTCTCAGCCATAACATCTCAAATGCAAAAAACAAGGATTCGTGATATGGGTGGCGTACAGTTGGTACTGCTAGAGCTATATCAGTTGCAAAGGAAGAATGGAGCAATACTCTTATTGGGAAAGTTTTCTCTAAATATCCAATTGAAACAGACACGGTGAGAAGGGAAGTAACTCAACTGTGGAAACAATACAAAACAAAAGAAGTTCGTGGTGTAGATAGGAATATCTTTCTCTTCAATTTCAACTCTATGTAGGTGGTGGAAGCTATACTCAAGAAGGGTCCCTGGAATGTCAAAAAATGCCTTCTTAATCTGAAAAAGTATGATGCAACCATTGCTATTAAGGATCAAACCTTTACTCATCAAGACTGGAATCTTCAATTCAAAAACTTAATGCTTGAACATCATTATGTACAAGTAGTGGATGACGCTCTACAAGAACTGGGACCTAAGATTCACACAATTCCTGAAAACTGCAGACCTGGTTATGGAAGTATGATTACTGCAAGAGTGAGGATAAATCTCAAAAAACCTCTGTTTAGAGGAGGTTGATGGAATACAACTTCTGGTGGTGTTACTTGGGTTCGATATCATTGGGAGAGACAACCACATCTTCTCTGCCAGGAATGTTTTACAATCGATCATGATGATGAAGAGTGTCGGAATACAAACAGGATCTTAAAATAAGAAGATACACAAATGCAGAGTATATTAATTACTTCAATGAATTGGCTAAACAATATGGAGTGGAGGTGATTGAAGACATAGATCTAATGTTGAAAAATATCTGTGAAGCTAGTTTGAGGCAACAAGCAGAGGCTAAGGAAGAACAAGAAGAAGTTAGAAAAGCTAAAAAATCAAGAGGGGAAGTTCTGGAAGGAACTGAAAACACCTTTGGTCATAATTCTGGAAAAACTAATATACCGGGTGAAATTTATGGCATGGACCATGACTTGGCCGAGGAAGGAGAATCAAATGCAAATGAGAACTCCCATGAAATGAATGAGGCTTCGCTGATTTGGTAACTATTTATCACAACTATCTTTTCTTGAATTTACAAAAGTTTTATTTTCTTTCAATTAGCAAGTAATTACTTCTTCAAAAAATGAAAATATTAGCTTGGAATGTCCAAGGCTTGGCCAAAAATTTCACTAAAGATCAACTTGTTTAGTTTAGTTCAAAAACAATCCCACGATTTCTTGTTTCTTTCAAAACCAAAATTGATAAGGATAGAATGGTAGCTCTAGCTAATTCTTTGAATTACCGTAACCATATTCATATTGATAGAATTGGGTTCTTTGGTGGATTGATGCTTATGTGGAAAGATGGAGTTTACTGTGAGGTTCAGGATATCTCTAATAATATGTTTCATGTGGTAACAAAATTGGACCCTAGTAAACCTGAAGTTCTAATTACCTTTATGTATGGCTCCACCTATTTTGATAAAAAGAAGGAACAATAGGAATTCATATTAAGAATTAGTGAAAATATAAATCAACCTTGGCTAGTAATAGGAGATCTTAATTTTCACTTGCATGATTTGGCTAATTCTTCTGAATTTTCAACAGAGGATAAGTATGTTCAAGAGCAAATGAACTCTTGTGGTCTCATGGACTTGGGGTACACTGGTAAGAATTTCACATGGTCTAGTAATAGATTTGGTACAGGTATTAGAAAGTCTAGAATTGATATGGCCCTAGGAAACAATCATTTTCTTAGAGATTTTCCTCAGGCTAAACTTTGTCACCTAGTTCAAGCAGGTTCAAATCACTGTCTTATTCAACTTGTTACCAGTGAAATTCAAAGAAATACTTGGAGACCCTTTAAGTTTTTTGTTGTTTGGATGAAACATTTTGCTTTTAAAAATCAGTTATCTATTGCTTGGAACACTGACATGAATGGTTCACCAGCTTTTAAACTTACTTCTAAACAACATTCTTCTAGGAAAAGATTATCTCATTGGAATAAGGTTGAGTTTGGAGATATTGATAGGAATATTAATAATCTACAAAATCAACTTAAAGCAGTTCAAAATGAACCTTTCTCGACTCTCAAAGATGATAGAGTAGTTAGTATAACTAAAAATCTTGATAACTTGGTTTACCATAAAGGGTGAATTTTTCAAGCAAAAATCGGAGATAAATTTGTCATTTGAAGTGGATAATAACACAAATTATTTTCACACTCTAGCTAACGAAAGAATATTTAGGAAAAACATTGATAGCTTATGTGATTCTAATGGTGTTTTGTATAATGATAGAGAGGATATGGCTAATCTGCTTGTGTCTCATTTTAATTCATTAGTACTACTTCCATTCCTTGTATTACGATGACACATTTGATATTATACCCTCTATAATTACCGGTCGTCGATAATCTTATTCTTACAAGTATTCCTACTAGTGATGAAATTTATAAAACCATTGAACTTATGTCTTCTTGGAGTTCCCTAGGTCCAGATGGTTTTCAAGCAGGCTTTTATCAGTCTAATTGGGATATAGTAGGTAATGATGTTATTAAAGCTGTTCAAAGTTTCTTTATGAATGGATTCATGCCATCAGTTTAATAAAACTTACCTCTCTTTAATTCCTAAAACTGATAATCCTAGTTGTCCTGTTGATTTTAGGCCCATATGTTTGTGCAATACCATATACAAAACTATTTCTAAAATCATATCTAATAGAATCAAACCTCATCTGAAAAATCTTATTTCTCCCTACCAGGCTGCATTTGTCCCTGGCAGAGCTATACATGATAATATTATCATTGCTCATGAGATGATCCATACTATGAAACATAAAGGAGGTTTTAGTGGGACTATGGCTTTGAAACTAGACCCCTCAAAGGCATTTGATAGAATTGAATGGCCTTTTTTGATAGGGATTCTCAAGAAATTTGGTTTTAATGATCAGTTTTGTGGCTTTATTGAACAGTGTATTTGTAGCGCCCCCTAAGCTAGCAACTAACTAATCCAAGAAATTAGCTATAAAATGAGGCACCAACGATCTACAACATCTGCTTAAAAATTAAGAAAGAAGTTCTAAACAAAGATTAACCCGAATCTAAACCCTCTCTGAAATAAATACAAGAACTCCTCTCAAATAATACATATTTTATTGTGAGTTGGTTTACAAATAGAATATAAACACAAAATAATATAGCGGAAGCTAACCAACTAACGAACCAACTCCTCGAAGCTTTCATCGCCACGTGCACATCTTGATCTGTCTCTGAAACTGAAAGTGGGAATGGGTGAGCACATCATCCCTAAAAGGGGTGCCCAAAGAAATAATAACTAACTTTCAAGTAATCACTAGAATGATTTAAATACAATGCAGGTTTTACTTTAAAACATGGAAAAACGATAAAACATGGAAAAACATAAAGTTCTAAACCATATTAAAATTCACACGCTTAAATAATAGTTAAGCGACGCAGTTAGCGGAGTAGTAAGGCGTGACTCTTGCGGATTCTTCAATGATCATTAAAGCGCCCTGAGGTTTGACGACCCCGTAGTCGTATAAGATTTGTACCTTACCAGTACCTTATTATACACGCACTCTACATAACAAGTATCTAAAGAGATCTAATGGTGTTAACGTTATAGCCGACGGAAGAATATTAACATGAAGAACCCTATACCTCTCGCATGCCAAATCCAACAATCAAACATAAGATTCTTAACATCATTCTCTCTAAACACCAAAACATAATATAATAGCTTTTGAAAGTAATTTAAAAGAATAATAAACATCCATGTATGAGACATGCGTTGCCCCCCGTACAAAAATAGGGAAAATATAATGGCCAAATTAAAACCAGACCTATATAATATTCAACCCAACGAGGCCTATCTAGGTTTGCTTAAATTAGGTATAACATTTGGGGGCACACATCTTACACCAATCAAAAGGAAACCTTCTCCCTTTCATGCTAACAATAAATAAAGATTGTAACAACTTTCCAGTCAATGGAAAGAATCACTTTTGAAAATAAGTAAATACTCCCAAAACACAGATATTAGTTGTTTCTAAAGATCCAAGCCCATCCCAAAATGTAAAAGAAAACTAGTTTGTAATACACGCATATAATACATGCATACACTATCATATAATAACAAAGATATGCATGGATTTCACAAAAGATAGATTTGTAAAATAATAATGAATACAAGAGAGCTCGTTATCGATTCCCACCTCTTTTGATGACAAGCCTCGCATACCTTGAGATCCATAATCCACTGGTTCATCCTTTGAATCGATCGTTGTTAATACAAACTAACTCTTAATCACACAAGCACCCTAAAGATTAGCCAAAAGGCTCATAACACAATATCATACAATTCTCTAGTTATAAGCTAAGTAAACTATCTAATGGTTCTAAGCCCATTTATGGTTCTACAACTTATTATTCTATACTTTTAGTTTATAAAAGAGTCTACTAATCCGATTAGGTTGGTTCTATAGTCCATCAGATATGTCTTATGAACATCTACAACTTGTAGAAGGAACCAAAGGTCAATTCGGACCATAAAGGGTCCAAACAATCAAAGTAGGAATACTAGGCCAACCCATGTCCACAAACTCATCCCATTAACACAAGGTCTGGCCCAACCGGGTCAACAAACGGTCAGTAACAATCAACGTCCAGTCAAAGGTCAAAGTCCAGGGTAAACGGTCAAGGTCAAGTCAACTGAGTCAACTCAGGTCAAGCTTTATAACTCAGTGAGTCTAAACGATCCAACTCGACCGATGGACAAAGTCACTAAGAATGTAATCGATCGATATTCCGACCGGGATGACTAACAAGTTCAAAATCACAACAACAACGAGTAATGTACCAAGACCAACACAAACATTTCTAACTCTGTAATACTAACTTCTTCTTCATTACTTCAACTCTATCAAATTCCAATCATACATTCACGTCAAGTAACTTCATAACCAAATCACAACAACCATTATCTAAATACGATTTAACCTTTCTTCATCTAGATCATACATACAATTCTTGTAGAATCATTCTTGCTCAGCTCATCTAATATTTCAGCTTAAGTGATCTTGTATAACCAAACTGAGCCATCTACCAATTAAGTTAACCTCAACTGCATCTCAGTTTCAGTGCCATCCGTTCACATCCACACCATGACCAATCCCAACATTTTCTTCCATGAGTAACATCTTAACTCAGGCAACACTCATCACAACCCTGCTTCATCTGTAGAATCAACACCACACACTGTTTCTCCAGGTGCAACAGCAACAACATCATTATCTCATCTCGGCTCCAACCCCAAACACACTCGCTCCCAACCACCACCTCGCCATCAACCTAGCATTCATTTAAAACTCAACACAACACCCCGACTTAATCTCTTTTACATTTCCTCTAAACTCCAACCACACCAAACCGCATCAATTAAATTTCTCCACCGTCCCTTTCTTACAAAGACCTAACATTCATCTAAACCGCACCACTAATTCTTAGCCGCAACAACAACATCACCACTATCACTAGTAGAATCATTCACATCTACACTTACAACTCCAGCCTACTCATCGCCTCCACCATCACCACCGTAATACAATTTGTCCTCCGAGCCCATTCACTAAACTGTATCTTAAAGCTCAAATTCCTTCATCTAAACTTCAAATCAAACATATGCAACTTCAAACACATCCAGAACCACCATTTTAGCTAACTTAAAACACATTCCCTTCACAGCCTCAAGCCAAGACCACCAATCAATCTTCGTCACCTCTTAAACTCATCATCTTCATCTAAACTACCCGATTCAAGAACCCTAACTCCAATTTGGGGAAGAACAACACAACTCCTAATTCTCTATGAATCTAAAATTAAGCCTTATACAATCGTGTATACTCTAATTAACAACAAACCAAAGAAATATAACACAAAACAAATTCAAATTCATAAAGAAAATCAATCAACACCGGAACCCTAAACTTAATCTTCAATTACCTTTTCTGAGAGTTCTGAATCAACCGTATGAATTAACACCACCACCACCAGCCACTCTTTTATCTATTCAAACCTATTTCGATCTCAAAATCATTAATCCAACTCTTGATTCCACCAGCAGCTCAGAACAGAGAAGAAGAAAGAAGAAAGAAGAAAGAGAAAAAGAAAAAGAAAAGAGAAATGATTTCTCTTTGACACGTCTTGAAGATAAGGCCGACCAAAAACGCTAAAGGCACATGAGAACGGATAAGGGCAGCCAGGCGGTTTAAAGGTTAAAGACTATTTTGCCCTTTCATATAAATATGAAGATATCTTCTTCGTCCGGTATCCGATTGACACGTTCGTGTAGTCTATTTCGCGTAACTTTTCGAGATCTATCTAGTGATACTAGTTTCGAATCTAAATAGTTGTTAGATTAATTTCTATTAATTAACGTTCATCTCTAATTAATCGAGTTATTAGCGGCTTAGTCAACTCTTGAGCATCGCTAGACCGGTCAAATAGGGTTGACGAGCTTGAGGGTCCTTACATTATCCTCACCTTATACATTTTCGTCCTCGAAAATCGAACCATCCTTCTAAACGTTCAAAACTCCCACCTTATAGAGAAATACTATATCTCGACAAAATGCAAGTACTGCTCATACTTACAAACGCGCGATGATCAACTCATTTTAAATGAGTTCGAAGCAACAAGAAAAGAAATACAAATCTATATTGTTTTCTACAACTAGAATCTATAATTTGTAGCTCTAGGTTCAATAGACTAATTTTTCTATTTCGTAATAAAATTGTCTCTAAGGTCACTATGGTGAATTTGATTCCAACAGACAAGTATGTCTAAGTTCTCCATGCTAAATTTTATAGTCTAATACTTAATAATTTACCAATTTGGTATAGTTTATCCATATAATTAAACTTACATTTTTAATTAATTTTAAATCTTACATTTTTATTATTTAAAATTTAAATTAATTCTAAATCACCATTTTATCAAAACTAAATCATTTCATGTCATACAAATTTAACTATTTATTTAATCATTTTATATTAATATATACTAATACTTTTCATCAAACACATTATCTCACTTTATTTTACTTACTCAAATATATATGTTTCTACTTTCACATGTCCAATTTAATTTTATATTATTTATCTAAATAAATATATTTAATTTCTTTATTAAAATATCAATATCATATTTCATATTAAAAATAAATTCATTTTAATCGTATAATTATACAAATTTGATTTCACTTCAATTTATAATATCTAACATGTTAACTTTATTGTTATACAATATATAAATTTCCCATTTACCATCTACTTTAAATTTGCTATTAATATAATTGATGACTATTATCAGCAGTATTACTATTTTCCATATCTTTATTAGGATCGTTATTGTTTTGCGGATAGTCCAGTTGGTACTCTAAACATTAATTTTCTAAATATAAATCCACATTCACGTAAGGATTGATATGCTTTATTTTATTTATTCTTATTGGATCCGTATAATAAATCTTGTAAAATATTGGCGTTGGTAATTTACTATTATTTCAATTTGAGTCTGCATAAATTTTTTTGCGTATCGTAAAAGTCTTTAGATTTTTCTATCAATATAAAGTATCTTATTAATATAAAAATTTATTTTCTTTCAAGTCTGTTATTGTGCTAGTCATCCAAATACTATACTTATTTCTTCATGTGTATATTATTTCAATAATTAGCCATTACTAATTTATTTCAATAAATTTAGTTATCGTCAAACGAATCTATGTTCCCGTAAATTATTTATTCCCTATCAATATTTAGTCAGTTAATTAGTTCCCAAAAGTATGATTCTTTAAATCAGTTATTAGACTAAATATAATTTGGGTATAAGATTACTAAGAAATTCAGTCTTTTTATTTTATGCAGTATATTCGCATGTTCTTAAGTCTTATCCTAATAAGTCTTATATTAACTACCTGGTAGTTGTTTCAAATGCAAAAGAATATATTCCTAACTTCATTTATTTTACAAAATCTGACCGTAGATAATTACTAATAATTTTGCGTAACTACTTCGTCCTAATTATTATTTTAATCATTATATATTTACTAATAAGATTTTAATTTGATAAAGTTCATTACAGTACTATTTGATAAGTATTAATATTACTTTTGTCATGATTATTAGTGATGCTATTATCATTTATTATTATTAACACTAATGGTCGAATTATTATCTTAATTACTTTTACAATGTAACTTCATTTCTAATTTAATAGGTAAATGGTTCTAATTACGATAAAAGGTACTCTATTAGTTTCTAAATAAAATTTGGGATCTATCAGTTTACTAATAGAAGCAAGTCTTCCTAATATGAATGGTAATCCAAGCTTGTAGTTGGCCTGTCCAGGTTAGCAAGACCCGACGATGGTTTCCTACGAACAAAGACAACAAAAATACACCAGAATTTCAAACCTCACTATTCTCCAGTGCTAGATTATCTAAGTATCATTCAATTGAGACTAGCTAATTTCTAGTTATCTATTGAAATTTCTAACTTATACCACAATTGGTTTCAGCCTACAATTTTTACTTCATAGACATATACACGCAAAACAAGAAGCAAACAATCAACATATTGAACAAATTAATCAATCAATTCAAAAATTATTTTAGTTCTTGATTGCTTTTAGTGATTAAGATTTATCTCCCAAACCCAACCCAGTTCTAAACTAATCTATTTCACTATCTGTCACTGGCTAATCCTATTTTTTCCCATGTAAGATCTAATAGTGAGCTCTGATACCAACTCTGTAGCGCCCCCTAAGCTAGCAGCTGACTAATCCAAGAAATTAGCTATAAAATGAGGCACCAACGATCTAAAACATCTGCTTAAAAATTAAGAAAGAAGTTTTAAACAAAGATTAACCCGAATCTAAACCCTCTCTGAAATAAATACAAGAACTCCTCTTAAATAATACATATTTTATTGTGAGTTGGTTTACAAATAGAATATAAACACAAAATAATATAGCGGAAGCTAACCAACTAACGAACCAACTCCTCGAAGCTTTCATCGCCACGTGCACATCTTGATCTGTCTCTGAAACTGAAAGTGGGAATGGGTGAGCACATCATCCCTAAAAGGGGTGCCCAGTAGAAATAATAACTAACTTTCAAGTTATCACTAGAATGATTTAAAGACAATGCAGGTTTTACTGAAAACCGATAAAACATGGAAAAACAGATAAAGCATATTAAAATAATAAGTTGTACTGAAATATTGTAGGATCAGAATATCGCAACATCAATACTTCGCGAGATTAATAAATAACAACATTGCGAGGGAGTCGCAAGGAAGTAAAATAAATGACGCAATGAATGACGACAAATACGAACACGAGGAAGATATGAAAATATGGCGAAATTTAAGAGTGTCGCGAGAATTGATACATGTACGCTTGCGATATTTCGCAAGACATTCCCGAAAATAAAGGACAGCTTAGCTGTCATCCACTGTGTACTACCCTATATAAAGGGTTGAGTAAATCAGTTGTAGAGAGAGTTCTTTTTGAATTGTTAAGCAAGTCTTTAGGAGAGAGAAAGTTTTAGAGTGATTGTAATTCTTTAACTCATTTCTATTTCATATTGTAAAGATCCAAGTATTCAATCAATAGAAATCATAATCATTCATCTTAAAATGACTTAATTGTATATATTCTAGTGAGGGGTGTAGTGTAGGATTTCCTGCAACTACATAATGGCGCTAGAAACAGGGAGTGATTGAAGATAAGAGATTGGATATTGTCACTAAAACGGTAAAAATCAAGAGTATGATGGATAAATTGAAGAAAATTAGAATCAGAGAGGGTAATGAAGAATTGGAATGTAATATGATTTCAAAATCAATGGTTAATAAATTTCATGAAAGTATCAAAGGGAGAATACATAAAAGAGATTTTGAAGGAAAGAAAATTATAACAGCAGAGAAGGTGTTACCCTTGAAAGAATGGGAAAAACGGAGAATTATATTTACAGCAGCAGAGATGTCAGGAGAGAATTTAAATCACACATCTCCACTAGTGATTACGATAAGTGCCAGTAAAGAAGAAGGAAAATTAACAAAAACAATGAAAGAATGGGCAATAAATAGAACTTTAGTGGATACAGGGAGTTCAGTGAATATAATGTTTTATCATGCATATAAAAAATTGGGGTACAAAGATGAAGAAATGACTTCCGCAACATGTCATGTCTATGGTTTCGGCAAATCAGTAACAAAACTTAAAGGGGAAATAAAAATACGAATTTTGTTGGGAGAAATTGAAACAAATGTGACGTTATGTGTAGTAGATATGGAATCACCATATAACATGCTGTTGGGAAGGCCATGGATACACGCAATAAAAGCTGTAGCATCAACATTTCATCAATGTGTCAGATTCCCTATGCCGAGTGGAATTGGCGAAATCAGAGGAGATACCGATGAAGGAAGAATGTATCATCAAATCGAAGTAAAACATTATGAAAAACAGGTGAAGAGGCGAAAAGATCGCAAGAAGATGGCAAAAGCAGCAAAAAGGGAAGAAGAGTTTAGAACATACATGATAAGAGTGGAAGAAGGAAAAGGAATATGTGGTGAAGAAAATGATCTCGCAAAGGAAATAAGAGGACCGACGCCCATGGGAGAACCGAAGGCTAGCTACATCGCGGAAGAACCAACAAAGGAAGTGAATATCGGAACTGAAGAAGAACCCAAGATGTTAAAAATTGGAACTAAAATGGAGGAAGATGAAGAAAGAAAGACCGTTGATTTGTTGCGAGATTATAAAGATATCTTCGCATGAGATATGGATGAGATGCCTGGAATAGATCCATCTGTAGCGTGTCATAAATTAGAAATTGATAAAAATGCCAAACCATTCAAACAAAGAATTAGAAAGATCGCAACAGCATATCACCCTCAAATAGAAGAAGTTTTACAGAAGATGCTTGATGCTCGCATTATTAGGCAAGCAAAATACCCCGAATGGATAGCGAATATGGTCGTAGTTCCGAAGAAGAAAAAAGGAATAAGAATTTGCATAGATTTCACCGATTTAAACAAAGCTTGACCAAAAGATAGTTTTCCCTTACCCGGATATTCCGCAGATGGTCGAATCAGCAGCAGAAATGAAAGGATATCTTCCCGGATGGATATAAGGGATACAATCAAATCCCTCTCGCCGAAGAAGACCAAGAACATACTGCCTTTTTCGCCCCAAGAGGATTATACTGTTACACAAAAATGCCATTCGGATTGCGAAATGCCGGTGCGACGTATCAAAGGATGGTGGAGAAAGTGTTTGAACAATGGATACATAGAACATTAGAGGTATATGTGGACGACATGTTAATAAAAAGCAAAGAAGCAAAAGATCATGTGCGAGATTTGAAGGAAATTTTCGAACAAATGAGACATTTCAACATTAAAGTAAATCCAGAAAAATGTACCTTTGGAGTGGCATCTGGAAATTTTTTAGGATATATTGTATCAAAAGAAGGAATACAAGTTGATCCGGAGAAGGTACAAGCAATTCGAGACATGCCAACGCCAAAGAATAAAGTGAAAGATGTGCAAAAGTTAAATGGATTATTAGCTTCGCTAGGAAGATTCATCTCGAGATCATCTGATAAGTGCAAACATTTTTTCAACATACTTAAAAAAGGAACGAAATTTAGGTGGATGGATGAGTGTGAAAAGGCATTGCAAGGAATAAAAGAACATCTAATGGATATATCAATACTACAAAAAGCAGAAGACGGGGAAGAATTATTAATTTACCTCGCGACAACCTCGCATGCACTAAGCGCGGTATTATTGCGAATGGACGCAGGGGTGGAAAAACCAATCTATTACATCAGCAAAACATTCAATGCTGCAGAGAAAAACTACTCAAAAATTGAAAAATTAATTTTGGCATTATTTTACGCGATGTTTAAACTTCGCATCTATTTTGAAGCACACACGGTAAAGGTAATGACAAAAGTACCAATTGAGTTAGTGATGAAAAATTCAAAAAGATCAGGAAGGGTTGAAAGGTGGAATGCTCAAGTAAGTCATTGTAAACTCAAATATGAAGTGTTATCCTCACCAAAATCGCAAGTCGTAGCGGATTTTTTAGCAGAATTTCCATTGGAAGAAGATGAGGCAGTGGAAGAAATGATGGATATAGAAGAAGAACATGGAAATCCAAGGGATTTATTAACAGAGCCAAATAGATGGGAAATATTGGTAGATGGATCATCAAATGGAGAAGGTAACGGAATTGGGATCATTATAATTTCGCCATAGGGCAATAAAATGGCTTTTTCTTTCAGATTGGAGTTTGCATCTACTAACAATGAAACAGAGTATGAAGCTATAATACATGCTTTGCGATTTGCAATAGAAATGAAATTGGAGAATGTAAGAATTACCAGTGATTCTCAGTTAGCTATTCGCCAGATAAAAGAAGAGTATACTACAAATGAAGCATCTTTGAAAAAGTACAAAAAGCTTGTTGACGAATTGTCAGCGAAGATACCAAAAATAAAGTGGAGACACATATCAAGAAAAGACAATAGACTCGCAGATGCTTTTGCTTTTATATCAAGTATGATGACAGATCCATCTGCGAGATGCATAAAAATACAAACACTTCAATCACCATCAATCAACAAAGAAGAAGAGGAAGAAGCAGAAATAATGCTCATAGAAGATGAAACACAAAGATCCCATTGCGAGGATTGGAGGACAGAACTTCATGCTTATCTAATGAAAGGAGAAACGCCAAGAAATAGATTAGAAATGCATAAATTAAAAAGCCGTGCAACAAATTATGAATTGAGAGATGTGGTATTATACCGAAGATCCTTTAATGGACCCTCACTCAGGTGTTTAACACGAAAGGAAGGAGAAGCAGTATTAAAAATGCTACACAGTGGGGATGCTGGCAATCATAGTGGCGGAATATCTTTAGCACATAAGGAGAAAATGCAAGGCTATTATTGGCCATATATGCATGAAGATGCGAAGCAAATATCAAGACGTTGCGAAGATTGTCAAAGGCACGGAAAGAAAATACATGCACCAGGTGCACCGTTAACTTCTTCAACAAGTGTATGGCCTTTTGGAAAGTGGGGATTAGACATTGTAGGACCATTTTTACCAGGTACAGGGCAAAGGAGATACTTGATTGTTGCAACAGATTATTTCACAAAGTGGGCAGAAGTAAAAGCGGTACAACACATTCGCTACAAAGATATTTTTACTTTCATATTCGAAAACATAATATGCAGATTTGGAATTCCAGCACAGTTGGTATCTGACAATGGGAAACAGTTTGAGGGAAAAAATATAGAATTATTGCTTAATACATTTCAAATAAAATGTGGGAAATCGACTCCTTTATACCCGCAAGCCAATGGACAGGCAGAAGCAACAAATAAAACAATCACTGATATATTGAAGAAAAAACTAGAAGGGCATAATAAGGCATGGAGTGAGCAAGTGCATAATGCGGTATGGGCTTATAATACAACAAGGCGAGAAGCTACGGGGATGTCACCGTTTTGTCTAACCTATGGTGTTGAAGTCAGTATTCTCCGACGAGGTTATTATTCCAACAACAAAGAGAGAAGCTTGGGAGAAAAATCTTAGTGCGGGTAACATTTTAGTGAAATTAGATGAGTTAGAAGAAAATAGAGAAAGAGCACTACAGCATATGGAGAATTATCAGCGAAGATTGGCCGAGAATATAACAAACGCGTCAAAACACGCGAGTTTCAACCAGTGATATGGTGCTGCGAGAAACACCAATATATCAGCGAGAAAAGTGGTGGCAAGTTAGCGAAAAAATGGGATGGACCTTATATCATCAAGGAGATAGTTGGAACAGGGGCATACAGATTAATGGATCCAGAAGGCAAAGATGTGGGCCAAAGATTGGGTAGACCATGGAATAGATTATATCTCAAGAAATATTACCCATAGAAGATGGAAAAGAAAGAATAAATTCTGAAATGTTAAATGAATGAAATGATATGAAATGTTTCCGCGACAGAGATATTGCGAAATTAAGAAAGAATGTGCGAATATCTCGCAAATGAATTGACAAATGTTAACCAAAAATGAATGAGTGAGTGAATGGGACAAACCTTTATGGCGTACACCCTAGTTCGCGAATGATATTTCGTAAGAGGCAAATGTAAGACCTAAAGTGCGTCATATAAGGGGGTATCTCTTGACATGGCTCAGTGAAAAGGTTACACCGCTCCTGGAACCTGAGTCATGGAGATTTGGGGCCCATGAAAGCCTATCCGGGAGAGATACCTTGGATTTCCAACTATATATATAAGGTTATGCCCTGGTTGGACGCCCGAGGGTCTCTTCCAAGGAGTCAGTGTATGCTCAAGGCGCCGGGGTACACGGTTGAGCCAAGAGTGCCTGGGGCATTTGAAGTGTCTCGACCATTCTTGGCAAGTCTTGGCATATGTTGCACTCGGCCCGAAGAAAACTCCACTTAGGGTGCAGTCTCGTAACCATAAACCCTATAGGTATAAGGGATAAGAGGCTCACGAAAACAACCGGTTGTTGTTAAGACCGGATGGGAGGAGCTAGTCTTGTATGGCCGATGTACGCCTCCTTGAAGGGGCAACCAGGAGATGATAAGGGCGGCACCCTCCATTAGGGAGCTGGTAAGTGTCACAAGACGGCAATGTCATGGGGCTTTATATTCGCAAGAAAATTTAGGCCTGTCATATTGTCGCAAATAAAATATCCTGCAGAGGCAAAAATACTAAAGAAATGATAAGACAAGATCAATGGGTCATTACATGAAAGTGTAAGGACGTCCTGCGATCTTGTCGCAAGACGTCAATGTCATGGGATTTTACGTTCGCACGAATATTTAAACCTATCATATTGATACAAAATGAGGGGTGGCAAAATAAGACCTTTAACTAGGAAGGAAAAATAAGACCACACAAAAACAATGATAAGGCAAGATCAATGGGTCAATACATGAAAATGTAAAGACATCCTGCGATCTTGTCGCAACAGTGAATTTCAGCATAAAAGAAGATAATGGAATAGCAATCATTAAATACCAAAAATTATACTTGTTGAAAGAAAGAAGAGTAACGCAGATGAGTACATACATCAAAAAAGATAATGGAAGTACATAAAGAAACAATAACACGAGAAGGAAGATTACAAGAGAAAATTATCTCTCAAATAGTAGCTTTTTCACCGGAAGGAGATGTTGGATTTTCTTCGGCAACTTTATCTACATTCTCGCTAATTAATATATTTCCAGCAGATCCTTCTTCTTCATTTGCGACACCATCATTGACAGTTTTATTGGGAGAGATAGTTTCTTCATCTTCGAGTTCTTCGCCAGTGTTATAATCATAATCGCTATCATGAGGATTAGGAACTTCATCATCACTTACTTCCAGAGGTTCAACAGACACAGGTTCAAGAGATTTAGATAATAAAACATCATTCTCAAGAACTTCGGCTCTAAGATGAAATTGACGAAGGAGTGCTTTCTGTTGATTTTTACCCTCTATATCTTTACAGTCACGCATGTAGTCGAATTTTCTTTCTGCCCTATCGCGGGAGCGTGCAAGAGAAGCAGTGAGTATTCCATTCTCTTTGCGAATTCTTGAATAGTCGATTTCAAAGCAAGAATGGAGGAGTGAAGTTTTTCTCGGACTCGCAAAACAAAAAGTAAAAAGAATTATACAAACAAAAAATATGAAGGCTTGATAAAGAAAGAATAGATGAGGCAGTCAACTTCTATGACTACCTTCCTTCTGCGAGGTAAGATGTTGGATTAGAGACGAACAACTATTCTCCAAATGATCCATGGCATTGTCAAAATTATCTCCAATTAAGCCTTTCAGACGTGATCGCCAACTTTTTTCGTTGGAAATAAGTAAAGCATTTTCTTTTGTAAGGGAAGAGTTGGATTTTTCTAGTTTGGAACATTGATCCTTGAATTGGTTTGCTTTTACACTTAAGGTTATTCTACCCTGAACCAATTTATCCTTCTCGGCAGTAACTTCTTCAAGTTGATTTCTCAGCGAGCAAAGAGATTGTTCTTGCTCTTTACATAATTTTTGACAAGCATCATATTGTTGCGAGTAAATCGCCACCTTGTTTAATAGAGTTCGCTTCTCTTGAGAAAGAGTTCCATTCTCATCTGATAAAGTTTCCAACTCCAAATTAGCTTTAGTCAAAGAATAAGAGAGGCGAGATAAGTCATTACTTAATGAGTCTTGTTTCGAGCTAAATCAAGCATTTTCTTTAGAAAGATTATCTATTTGATCAACAGAATATGTATGAAGATTATCTAATTGGTTATATTGCTCCATCCAAGCATCTCTATCAACTCGAACTTCTTCAACAAAAGAGTTTCCAACCGATATATCTCCATTTTTCGCTTCTGGTTTAAAGCTTGAAGGGCGAACAAGGACTTGAGTCTTAAAAAAAAGAAAAAAAAGAAAAAAAAAAAAAAAATGGACAGGACAGAGGCAAGAGTATACCTTTCAGTTCTTCATTCTTCTTGCGAAGGTTATCGCGATCCAGTGAAACATTTTGAAGTTTTTGATTCTCAACATGGAGAGTATTACATTTTGCAGTCATAGCTTGGAGATCATTCTTCAAAGTGTTAATTTCTTGTTCCAAGGATGTTTGCGAAACTCTATCGGGACCAAGGTGTTTGCTCAAAATCTCGCAAATATCGACTTGATAGGATCGACGTAAGTCTTCTTAGCATCGTTCACAATATCTGATAGGACTTTGAAGGCCACATCAATTCCTTCTAAATTTTCCTTAGTAAGAGGGATTTGCTCAGAAAAGGAAGTAATAGTGGTAGAAGAAGGAAGAGATGAATCATCTTTTGTTAAAGGAATATCACGAGAAGAAGAAATCTCGGGAAGGTTAATGACTGGAGGAATGGTAGAAGCACTAACAATGGAAGAAGAAATAGGCTCATTCGCAATGGGACTGTTATGAGGGAGTTGATCTATGAGAAATTCAGGCATAGAAATGTTATCTTTGGAAGAAACAGTAGGGATTTCTTGCGAAGATGTCGCAGTAGGAGTTGTAAGTTTGAATGTAGGAAAAGTGACAGAAGGCGCAACGGGTTTAGAATGGCGAGGCTTCTTGGGGGACTTATCAGCATTTTTGTCATCCTGCGAATTACAAGCTAAATAAGAAACAAAGGCAACAATATTGTTATTAGAAAAAAAATAAGTGTTTCTTAAATACCTTGTTACTCGCAGGCTTTCTTTTAGAAGCAGTGGATTTCGATTGCGAGCTCATGGAGACGTTAGGGTTCACAATGGTGAACTTGGTGTTAGGTTTGTTCTTGCTAAAGTAAAAATGGCAGAGGAGTCGTTAAAAGAAGAATAATATCAAGATAAAACAACTTCAATAAGAGAGATCAATCACAAAATGATCAAATTCAGCAAAGTTAACAAACCTTGATGCCATAGAAACAGTAGCAGAAGAATAATAGCGGGAAAACGATGAAGAAAAAGCAGCAGAAAATAGTTGCAGACAATGGAGAAGACGATGTAAAAGAAAAGAAATGCTTTCACAAGGAATCCTCCTTTAAATAGACGAGAAAAGAGTAACCGGATAACATTAAATGTGCCGGTAAAAAGGGAAATTTTAGATACGTGTAAACAGTCATTCCTGAATTCATGGAATTTTGTCGGCAGAAAATTGATGGAAAAATCAACGATTGCGATGAAGAATAATATTGGTTCTCATGACATTCTCTCATTCGCAGAGAAGACATGAGAAGAGGCAAGATGTAGGATCAGAATATCGCAACATCAATACTTCGCGAGATTAATAAATAACAACATTGCGAGGGAGTCGCAGGGAAGTAAAATAAATGACGCAATGAATGACGACAGCCAGAACACGAGGAAGATATGAAAATATGGCGAAATTTAAGAGTGTCGCGAGAATTGATACATGTACGCTTGCGATATTTCGCAAGACATTCCCGAAAATAAAGGACAAACTTAGTGTCATCCACTCAGTACTACCCTATATAAAGGGTTGAGTAAATCAGTTGTAGAGAGAGTTCTTTTTGAATTGTTAAGCAAGTCTTTAGGAGAGAGAAAGTTTTAGAGTGATTGTAATTCTTTAACTCATTTCTATTTCATATTGTAAAGATCCAAGTATTCAATCAATAGAAATCATAATCATTCATCTTAAAATGACTTAATTGTATATATTCTAGTGAGGGGTGTAGTGTAGGATTTCCTGCAACTACAAATATATAGTTCTACCAACCAATCTTGCGGCAAAAATTCACAACAGAAATAATAGTTAAGCGACGCAGTCCTTCGGAGTAGTATGGCGTGACTCTTGCGGATTCTTCAATGATCATTAAAGTGCCCTGAGGTTTGACGACCCCATAGTCATATAAGATTTGTACCTTACCAGTACCTTATTATACACGCACTCTACATAACAAGTATCTAAAGAGATCTAATGGTGTTAACGTTATAGCCGACGGAAGAATTTTAACATGAAGAACCCTATACCTCTCGCATGCCAAATCCAACAATCAGACATAAGATTCTCAACATCATTCTCTCTAAACACCAAAACATAATATAATAGCTTTTGAAAGTAATTTAAAAGAATAATAAACATCCATGTATGAGACATGCGTTGCCCCCGTACAAAAATAGGGAAAATATAATGGCCAAATTAAAACCAGATGTAGGATCAGAATATCGCAACAACAACGTACTCGCGATATTGTCATTAGCAACACTGCGAAACCGTCGCAGACTAACATCAAAAATAACGTAATGATAACACCAAAGAGAAATACGAGAAAAGGTATGAAGAGTTCGCGAGAAGGTAGCAAGAGCCAGCGAAATTATCAAAGAGCTCACGAGAATATGAGCTGTCACCCACTATGTAATATCCTATATAAAGAAGAGAGCAGGAGAGAGAAAGGGAGAGGATAATTTTAGTAGGAGAGAGAGAGATATTTTGAGAGAGAGAAGATTTTATTTTCATTATCATCTTCTTCCCTAAAACTAGATCTAGAGCTCTAAAAATATCTATTAATGGAGATTGTAAATGTAATACCAATGTAACCTCAACAATCATAGTGAAGAATCGTGGATGTAGATCATATTGATCGAACCACGTAAAAAATCTTATGTGTCTATTTAAATTTCTAGCACTTATATTTGAAATTCATATCATTAATAAGATTTAGATCTACAAAATATAGTGAGGGGTGTAGTGTGGGATTTCCTGCAACTACATATTGGCGCTAGAAACAGGGAGGGGCCTAACCTTGTTGGTTCAAGAAAGTTTAGAAAAAACGGCTACTGTTGGTGATGAATTCAATTGGATCTATAAACTTTAAGAGAAATTTCCATACTTTTTATTTAGATCTATAAAATTTAGGTTCAAAAATGGAAGTTTTATGGAAGAAATCACACTTTCAGGAGTAAACATCATCGTAATTTAAAGACATGAAAAGAAGAAGAGAAAAAATTAGTTGCCGTGGTGAAATTCAAGGAAGAAAATTAAAGTTTGAATGAAAGAATTTCATGTTCAGAGAAAAATCAAAAGGAAAATTGTTGAAGGAAATAAAGGAAGAACGAAGAAAAAGGATAAGAACAAAACGCCGTGAATTTTATCACAAAAAGAAGCTCGCACGAGATGGTTTGAGTGGGGAGCGAAGAAGCTTGATGTCGCAAGATCAAATCTCGCCACAGTCATATTTTTTCAAATATTTTTGAACTTTTAAGAGGGGAAAAAAATGGAATAAAGCTATAGCATTGTGTGTTTCCTTCGCAAGCAGCAAGTAGCCCAGATGGTCGTTTGCGAAGAGAACAAGCTTGGGGTTGCGAGTTCGAATCCCACCTTTTACATATTTTTTGAACTTCCGAGAGCGAAGAAGTGAATAAAGTTATAGTATTGTGTGTTTCTTTCACAAACAACAGCTAGCACAATTGGTAACTGGCGAAGAGTATAAACATAAGGTCGCGGGTTCGAATCTCCCTCCTCGCAAAGAATTTTTTGCTTCGCAAAGAGGGGAAAAATGGATAATCTCGCAAGGTTGTTTCATTCTTTCGCAAACAAGAGGCAGTACAGTTGGTCACCCTCGCGAGGTTAATGAGTTCATGGTCGCGAGTTCAAATCTCAATGAACGTGTATTTTTCGCATGGATATTTCGCAAGGGTATTTCACACTAAGAAAGTAAGTTATTATTTCGCAGAGATAGTTCGCAAAACGAAGCCAGAAAGTTGGTCGAGGTAAAGACAATGAGCTTGAGGTCGCAGGTTCAATTCCCACCTCTCGCGAATTTTCGCATATTTTTTTTTTTTTTTGAACTTTCAAATGAGAAGAAATGGAATAAGGTTATGAAATTATGTGTTTCTTTCGCAAACAACAAGTAGTGCGATGGTCGTGATTAGGAGTGTGGGTTATAGTTCGCATGATCAATTCTCGCAAAGCTCAATATTTTTCACACTTTTTGGAACTACTCGAAAAGAAAGGAAGAATAATAGAGTGGCAATATGTGTTTCTTTCAAGTCAAGCTAGCCCGGATGGTGGTCACAGTAAAGGGAAGGAGTTTGATGTCTAGGGTTCGAATCTCCCCATTCGCAAAGAGTTTTTGCACTTCGCAAATGTTTACCTTTGCGAACGTTCGCAGCACGAACACTTCGCAGATGTTCGTTTGCTTCACGCAAATGTTTACTTCGCACGCCTTTGATAATTTCGTAAGGATATTTCGCAAGAAGAAAGTAGGTGGTTATTTCGCACACACTTTCACGAGGCGGGGCTAGCACAGCTTGGTCGATGGGATGCATGAATGCAAGCGGGAGGTCGCAGATCAATTCTTGTCTCTCGCACATTTATTTTTGTTAAGCGAAATTCATGACGACTTTGCTTATCTCTCAAAGAAGAAAGTTGATGATTATCTCGCAACTTAAACTCGCAAATGAGGGTTAGAACAGTTGGTATGGTGTGAGAATATGCAAGAGGCAGGTCAAGGGTTCAAATCTCATTTCTCACAATTCTTTTTGTCATGAGATATTTATATTTTATGCGACGTCCATACATTTCAAGGATGATAGCTTCGCAAGCAAATCATATACTTCGCAAGAGACAACAACAGCAGCAAATCGCAAATGATATGATATTACGAGAATGAATGAAAGAAATGACAGAAATGAAAGAATCAGTGAAGGAAGTGACAGAAATGAAGAAATGAATGAAAGAATGAAGACATGCGATAATGAGAAGAGATAATAAAAAATGAATGATTGAATGAATCGACAAAAATGAATAAGTGAGTGAATGGGACGAACCTTTATGGCGTACACCCTAGTTCGCGAATGATATTTTGTAAGAGGCAAATGTAAGACCTAAAGTGCGTCATATAAGGGGGTATCTCTTAACATGGCTCAGGGAAAAGGTTACACCGCCCCTGGAACCTGGGTCATGCAGATTTGGGGCCCATGAAAGCCTATCCGGAGGAGGTACCTTGGATTCCCAACTATATATGTAGGTTATACCTCGGTTGGGCGACCGAGGGTCTCTTTCAAGGAGTCGCCGTATGATCAAGGCGCCGAGGTACACGGTTGAGTCAAGAGTGCGGGAGCATGGAACTTCCTTACCACTCTTGACAAGTCTTGGCGCATGCCGCACTCGCCCGAAGAAAACTCCACTTAGGGTGCAGCCTTGTAACCATAAACCCTATAGGTATAAGGGATAAGAGGTCGCGAAAACAACCGGTTGTTGTTAAGACCGGATGGGAGGAGCTAGCCTTGTATGGCCGATGTACGCCTCCTTGAAGGGGCAACCGTGGAGATGATAAGGGCGACACCCTCCATTAGGGAGAGTGTCAAAACAGACGCGCAAATGTCATGAGGCTTTGTTTTCGCAAGGAAACTTAGGCTTGTCATATTTGTGCAATGATCCTGCAGAGGCAATAATACTAACGCGAGGGTAAGACGAGATCAATGGGTCCTTACATGAAAGTGTACGGACGTCCTGCGATTTCGTCGCAAGACAGCAATGTCATGGGGCTTTATGTTCGCAAGGATATTTAGGCCTGTCATATTGTCGCAACTAAAACATCCTGCAGAGGCAATAATACTAAGAAATGATAAGACAAGATCAATGGGTCATTACATGAAAGTGTAACGACGTCCTGCGATTTTGTCGCAAGACGGCAATGTCATGGGGCTTTATGTTCGCAAGAATATTTAGGCCTGTCATATTGTTGCAAAAACGAGGGGTGGCAAAATAAGACCTTTAACTAGGAAGGCAAAATAAGACCACACAGAATAAATGATAAGGCAAGATCAATGGGTCATTATATGAAAATGTAAAGACGTCCTGCGATCTTGTCGCAATGACAAAGTTCAACATAAACAATTTGGATGAAGGTAATACAGTTCTTTTATCGCAAAAAAGATTACGTGATAAGCTTGTGAGCTTGAGAAAATGATTAAATGATAAACTTGCGAACACGTATATAATAATGAGACTGAGGCAATGCAAACGCCACGTACTTGATATTTTGATCATATTATTATGCGATACTAATAGTGCAGGAATAAGAAAAATGAAGCACAAGCAAAAGAATTCGCGAGGAACAACAAATACGCAAAGAGGAATGCATATACTAGAGACAAAATCGAGAAATGAAGAATGGAAGCGATTTAAAGCTACATCAATTTTAGAGCGGTAAAAGGAGCTAAGTAACACAAACATTAGCTATACATTGCAGTAGATAAGCATTCTCATCATACAAGCATCATACTTGCATCATGAAAGCATCACATAAGCATTTCATGGCATAAACATCGCATACATTTTCATAACATAATCATTACACAAGCATTGTGTCCAAAGAAAGATATTTAATCTCGCAGCAAGTGATATTCATAATCTCTCAAGAGTGTTATCTAAAATCTCTCAACAAAATCATTTAGAATCTTTCAAAATATTATTCGAGTTTCGCAATTATTCAAAACTTCGAGATATTCCATTTTGCGTAATTATTAAGAATTTTGCAGAATGCAATTATTTCACAAGATAAGATAAGCAACTTGAAGAGATTATACTATCGCATGAGCACAAAGCATGAGACAGAGGAAAAATAAGAATGCAAAAACAGCTTTGCTCAATCAACACTTTCAAGGATTCTACCCTCATAGATAAAGAACAAGAGGCAACTATGGATAACCAAGAAAACATTTTATGTTCTTCATCTTCTCGGCAAGAATCACTTCCAAAGAAGATATTCACCAATGAACAACAAGAATCCTCACCAAAAATGGAACAATAACTTCGCATGAACAGAGGCAATACTTCTTATACTTCAAGGATTAATACTTCTTATTCACTTCGCAAAGTTTCGAACTTCGCGAAAGAATAGAGCATAGCATGAGGCAAAGAACATGGAGCGAGAGTTTCGCATAATGGATTCGCAATACTTCTTATATTTAGAGGATTAAGTACTTCTTATACTTCTCAAAGGATACTTCATACTTCTTATATATTTCGAGGATTAAGTACTTCTTATACTTCTTCAAGGATACTTCATACTTCGCATACTTCATACTTCGCATACTTCAAGAGATAATACTTCTTATTCACTTCGCAAAGCTTCGAACTTCGCAAAAGAATAGAGGCAAGTACGTACTTTTCAAGTCCAAAAGATTCTTTCGCTCGTTCCTTCAGCAACAAATATCAAAGATACTACAACAACAGATTTTTTCTTAAAGATCGCTCTTCAAGCAATATTCAAGAAAAAAAGAGGCAAGATGTAGGATCAGAATATCGCAACAACAACGTACTCGCGATATTGTCATTAGCAACACTGCGAAACCGTCGCAGACTAACATCAAAAATAACGTAACAGACGACACCAGCAGAAATACGAGAAAAGGTATGAAGAGTTCGCGAGAAGGTAGCAAGAGCCAAATAAATTATCAAAGAGCTCACGAGAATATGAGCTGTCACCCACTATGTAATATCCTATATAAAGAAGAGAGCAGGAGAGAGAAAGGGAGAGGATAATTTTAGTAGGAGAGAGAGAGATATTTTGAGAGAGAGAAAGATTTTATTTTCATTATCATCTTCTTCCCCTAAAACTAGATCTAGAGCTCTAGAAAATATCCATTAATGGAGATTGTAAATGTAATACCAATGTAACCTCAACAATCATAGTGAAGAATCGTGGATGTAGATCATATTGATCGAACCACGTAAAAAATCTTATGTGTCTATTTAAATTTCTAGCACTTATATTTGAAATTCATATCATTAATAAGATTTAGATCTACAAAATATAGTGAGGTGTAGTGTGGGATTTCCTGCAACTACACCAGATCTATATAATATTCAACCCAACGAGGCCTATCTAGGTTTGCTTAAATTAGGTATAACATTTGGGGGAACACATCTCACACCAATCAAAAGGAAACCTTCTCCCTTTTATGCTAACAATAAATAAAGATTGTAACAACTTTCCAGTCAATGGAAAGAATCACTTTTGAAAATAAGTAAATACTCCCAAAACACATATATTAGTTGTTTCTAAAGATCCAAGCCCATCCCAAAATGTAAAAGAAAACTAGTTTGTAATACACGCATATAATACATGCATACACTATCATATAATAACAAAGATATGCATGGATTTCACAAAAGATAGATTTGTAAAACTATAATGAATACAAGAGAGTTCGTTATCGATTCCCACCTCTTTTGATGACAAGCCTCGCATACCTTGAGATCCATAATCCACTGGTTCATCCTTTGAATCGATTGTTGTTAATACAGACTAACTGTTAATCACACAAGCACCCTAAAGATTAGCCAAAAGGCTCATAACACAATCTCATACAATTCTCTAGTTATAAGCTAAGTAAAATATCTAGTGGTTCTAAGCCCATTTATGGTTCTACAACTTATTATTCTATACTTTTAGTTTATAAAAGAGTTTACTAATACGATTAGGTTGGTTCTATAGTCCATCAGATATGTCTTATGAACATCTACAACTTGTAGAAGGAACCAAAGGTCAATTTGGACCATAAAGGGTCCAAACAATCAAAGTAGGAATACTAGGCCAACCCATGTCCACTAAACTCAGCCCATTAACACAAGGTCTCGGCCCAACCGAGTCAACAAACGGCCGCAAGAATGATCAGAAGGTCAATTAACAGTCAACGTCCAGTCAAAGATCAAAGTCCAGGGTAAATGGTCAAGGTCAAGTCAACTGAGTCAGCTCAGGTCAAGCTTTATAACTTAGTGAGTCTAAACGATCCAACTCATTTAGATGGACAAAGTCAGCTAAGAACAGAACCGCCGTATATTCCGACCGTGATGACTAACAAGTTCAAAATCACAAAGAACAACAACATACCAAGACCAACACAAACATTTCTAACTCTGTAATACTAACTTATTCTTCATTACTTCAACTCTATCAAATTCCAATCATACATTCACGTCAAGTAACTTCATAACCAAATCACAACAACCATTATCTAAATACGATTTAACCTTTCTTCATCTAGACCATACATACAATTCTTTGTAGAATCATTCTTGCTCACCTCATCTAATATTTCAAATTAAGTGATCTTGTATAACCAAACGAGCCATCTACCAATTAAGTTAACCTCAACTGCATCTCAGTTTCAGTGCCATCCGTTCACATCCACACCAAGACCAATCCCAACATTTTCTTCCTTGAGTAGCATCTTAACTTAGGCAACACTCATCACAACCCTGCTTCATCTGTAGAATCAACACCACACACTGTTTCTCCAGTGCAACAAAGAAATAAAGATCATTATCTCATCTCGGCTCCAACCTCAAACACACTCGCTCCCAACCACCACCTGCCATCAACCTAGCATTCATTTAAAACTCAACACAACACCCTCGACTTAATCTCTTTTACATTTCCTCTAAACTCCAACCACAACCAAACCGCATCAATTAAATTTCTCCACCGCCCTTTCTTACAAAGCGACCTAACATTCATATAAACCGCACCACTAATTCTTAGCCGCACCAACAACATCACCACTATCACTAGTAGAATCATTCACATCTCAGTACTTACAACTCAGCCTACTCATCGCCTCCACCATCACCCACTATAATACAATTTGTCCTCCGGGCCCATTCACTAAACCGTATCTTAAAGCTCAAATTCCTTCATCTAAACTTCAAATCAAACATATGCAACTTCCAACACATCCAAACCACCATTTTAGCTAACTTAAAACACATTCCCTTCACAAAACCTCAAGCCAAGACCACCAATCAATCTTCATCACCTCTTAAACTCATCATCTTCATCTAAACTACCCGATTCAGGAACCCTAACTCCAATTTGAGGAAGAACAGCACAACTCCTAATTCTCTATGAAACTAAAATTAAACCTTATACAATCGTGTATACTCTAATTAACAACAAACCCAAGAAATATAACACCAAAACAAATTCAAATTCATAAAGAAAATCAATCAACACCGGAACCCTAAACTTAATCTTCAATTACCTTTTCTGAGAGTTCTGAATCAACCGCATGAATTAACAGCACCACCACCAGCCACTCTTTGATCTATTCAAACCTATTTCGATCTCAAAATCATTAATCCAACTCTCGATTCCACCAGCAGCTCAGAACAAAGAAGAAGAAAGAAGAAGTAAGAAGAGAAAGAGAAAGAGAAAAAGAAAAGATAAATGATTTCTCTTCGACACGTCTGGAAGATAAGGCCGACCAAAAATGCTAAAGGCACATGAGAATGGATAAGGACATCCAGGCGGTTTAAAGCATAAAGACTATTTTGCCCTTTTATATAAATACCGTAGTCTATTTCGCGTAACTTTTCGAGATCTATCTAGTGATACTAGTTTCGAATCTAAATTGTTGTTAGATTAATTTCTATTAATTAACGTTCATCTCTAATAAATCGAGTTATTAGCGGCTTAGTCAACTCTTGAGCATCGCTAGACCGGTCAAATAGCGTTGACGAGCTTGAGGGTCCTTACAGTATTTCTATTACTCAGATTGTTGTTCTCTTGAATGGTTCTCCTACTCACAGTTTCTTACCTTCTAGAGGCATTAAACAGGGTGACCCTCTGTCACCCTATATTTTCATAATTTGTATGGAATACTTATCTAGACTCCTCTTAATTGGAGAAACTAATCATTTAATTTCGAGTGTTAAGGTCATTAGAATGCCCTGTGTATTACCCACCTTATGTTTGCCGATGACATCCTAATATTTACTATGGCCGATATGCATAACATTGCATCATGAGTGTTTTAGATATTTTTGTTAAAGTTTCGGGTCAAATGTCAATTTAGATAAGTCTAGTGTTTATTTCCTACTGTAATCTTATTCCTAGTACCGAGAATCGATTTAGCTAGAGAACTCGAAAATATCTGAGATGAAAGACACTGATAAGTATCTTGGGATCACTCTTCTGATTGGTAGAAACAAAACTAAAGCTTTTAATCCAATGATACACTCTTTTGGGTCTAGACTCAACACTTGGAAGGGCAAAACAATGAACCAATCTGCGTATCTACCATGGTCAAGCATGTTCTTAATGCTTTACCAACTCATCGACGGGGTTGTTTTAGGATTTCTAAAACTATGATAGATAAAATAGACTCAATCTAGAGGCAGTTCCGGTGGGGTCATCAAAATAGTAGGGGTCTTTATTTGATTGGTTGGAACAAATTTAGTATACCTAAGTCTTTGGGGGTCTTGGGTCCAGAATCTTGAGTAGTTTAACACCGCTTTATCGATAAAAATTGCTTGGAAAGCCTCGTAATGATAATGGGATTTTGATTACGGCGAGTCGGCTCGGACCGTGATGACCGATCCAGTCGATCCAGCCTGACCAACTAAGATGAGTAAGCTAAGCAAAGCCCACGACTGAAAGATGACTCACCATCTGGTTTTGACCGATTGACTAACGGTTGACTGACGGTTGACCCTTTTGACCGCGTTAGTCATAACGGTGGACTGACGGAATATTCCGTCAATATTCCAAAACGGATAAATTTCGAGTGGCGGCGGCGACTATTCCTACCGTATTCCGGTTTCAGGCGAGCAAAATTCGAGAATTTTCTATGGACTTCTCTCATGGGTGTGAAGACTTGGGCATGGAAATTGGATGGAGAATTGGATTCAAATTTGGAAAGAAGATGGAAGAAGAAAGACTTGAATTTGGAAATTTAATTGCTAAAGGAAAAGGATTCTATTCCTTGGAAGATTTGGAGAATATTGAAGCCTATAAATAGAGAAGTTTTCTACATCTTTTTACACACATCTCTACACACAACACTTCTCTTTTCTTTATTCTTTGTGTGAACTCTTTAACATGAGTAGCTAATTTAATTATAGATTGAGGATGAATTCCTAGTTCTTAATATATGTTTTGAGTATTGTTTCAATTCTATCTTGAGGTTTTTCACATGATTATCGTTTGTTTTTACTAATAGGAATGATCTTAAAGACATTCATGATTGATTGATAGATTGTTTAGGTGGCCAACTAAATTGATTTGTTAATTTGATCTAAAGCTAGTGAAAGTTAGGAGATAAGTAATCGTTTCTTGACTCTTTACATAAGTAGCAAACACGAGACCTTGCGGAGGGATTCCGTGGAGCAATTGTGTGTAGAAACAACGCTTAGAAAGTGAACCAAACGGGCTTGAGTTTAACTACTAGTACTAAACCTAAATTCATAGATCTTAATGCATTCGGGAATTACATCTTGTAAGCGAACCTCGGGGTGGTTCTTTTGAATAGAATCGATAACTAAGCGGACACATTGCGGTGAAATTAGGGATTTTGGGGCTAGCTAAGCGGACTGCTATCCTACGGTTGGTGATAATCACGTGACTTATAACAAGTAGAAAAGAACATAACTTTAAATCATTATTTTGCAACGAAGAAGGATTCCTTGATCTTGTCTCTCTTATTGCTTTCAACTTTATTTTTTAATTGCTTTGTTTATTTTCTTTTGCTTTTTACACCCCCTTTCGTGATGATTTTTTACAACTAGAATCTCTTGCTCCTCGTGGGAACGAACTTGACTTCCATTATATTATTTTTAATTGAGTGGAAATATTGATTAATTTGATTGCACCTACGACACGCATCACCACTACATAATCTCTTCAAAAGCTCTTGTTGGTGAACGTACTAGTTTACAAAATTGGCACTCTAGATTAGGCCACCCCATGATGCGAACTGTGGGTCATGTTATCTCTGAGTTTTCTCTTCCTATTTCTAGTAGAACTATAAGCTTCTGTTCTTCCTGTCATGAACATCGAAGTCATAAGTTGCCTTTTTCTTCTAGTACTACTATTTATTTGAATCCACTTGATTTAATAGTCTCTGATGTTTGGGGTCCTTATCACTTTATATCTAATGAAGGTTATCAATATTATATCATCTTTATTGATGCACATTCTCGTTTTACTTGGATGTTTCCCCTAACTCATAAGTCAGATGTCTATTCTATTTTTCTTGTTTTCCAAAAACATGTTGAAAATCTCTTCAATCGAAAAATAAAAAAATTTCAATCAGATAATGCAGCTGAATATCGTAAACTTACTCCATATCTTCAAAAACATGGGATTTTTCATCGATTCTCTTGTCCACACACGTCTGAACAAAATGGACTAGTTGAATGTAGACATCGTCACATTCGTGAAACAGGTCAAACCCTACTTTCTATGGCCTCTGTACCATCTTCTTATTGGTATGATGCATTTTTTACGGCTTGTTTTCTGATGAATAGAGTTCCCTCATCTACTCTTGCCAAAACATCTCCATATGAAGTTTTGTTTGGTTCATCTCGATTACACATCTTTTCATGTTTTTGGATGTCTTTGTTTTCCTCATCTCAAGTCTTACGAGATATTATAAGATGTAACCATCATCCTATCCTTGTGTATTTATTGGATATAGTCCACAACACAAAGGATACAAATGTCTTCATATCCGACCAGTCGTATATACATCAACAGGCATGTAGTGTTTGATGAGACCACCTTTCCCTTTGCAATGTCGACAACACCATCTCTCCATCCACTTCTTCGATCGGGTAATATCTCCTTTGCACATTATTCCCTCTATACCGGTGTCTATTATTTCCACTTATACACCCATACAAAATCAATCTTTATCAACTAATACTTTATACACTTTGAATTATATGATATGCATTCTCCATTACATCCAAGAGCAACCATCGGAGATCATTCTCCTCGGTCTAATTCAGTGATGTGTCATCTTCATCTACTTCGAGACTTGCACGCATCTAATTGAGACTTGCCTTCATAAATTACGTTCGGGAAAATAATTAGACTCGGAAAATAATGCTCAAGTATCTCACCCTATGGTTACTCCGGCTAAAGATGGAATTTTTAAGCCCAATACTTCTAAATATGCTCTTATTAATGATTCTATTCTGAACCAACATGTTATTCTCAATCTCAAACCTGATCCTAGATGGTGTAAGGCATTTGATGATGAGTATAATGATTTACTTAAAAATGGTGCGTGGATATTAGTACCTTATCATCCCTCCATGAATATTGTTGGATGTAAATGGGTGTATCGCATTAAACGAAAAGTGATGGTACAATTGAACGATTCCAAAGCTCGTCTTGTGGCTAAGGGCATAATCAACAAGAAGGTGTTGATTACGGTGAAAACTATAGTCCGGTTGTGAAACCATGCACTATTGGCATCATTCTCACTTTGGCCTTATCACATAATTGTCATATTCATCAAGTTGGATGTTGAATGCATTTCTACATGGTAAACTTGAGGAGGAAGTCTATATGAAACAACCACCAGGGCTATCTGATTCTAATTTCCCAACATATGTCCGTAAGCTTCAAAATTCTCTTTACGGACTTAAACAAGCACCGCATGCACTGGTATCCATGAGACTTAGTGCCCTTTTTCTTCAACTTGGGTTTACTAATTCTAAGTGTGATTCTTCTCTTTATTCGACGTGATGAAATGGAATTGTTTTATTATTAGTTTACGTCGATGATATCATACTCACTGGTTCAAATACTACAACCTTGGATTCTATCCGCACATCTCTACATAGGGAATTTGCAATTAAACATTTTGGATCTTTATCTTACTTTCTTGGAATTGAGGAAACTCACAATTCTTCTGATCTATTTCTTACACAGAAAAGATATACTCATGATCTTCTTATTCGAGCAAAAATGGATGGTGTTAGACCAATCCAAAATCCAATTAGTTTCATTGGAGATATGTCATACGATATCGTAGTATACATTAAAAGATGCTATAAAATATAGAAGTATTGTAAGGCTCCTACAATACTTCTATATTCTATATCATATACTGTGAATAAAGCTTGCAAATTCATGCATGCACCAACTGAATTTCATTGGGCATTGGTTAAACGTATATTACGGTATCTTAAACATACATCCACTTATGGAATTCTTCTTAAACCAACAGATGATTTACAATTGTCATTTCTTGCCTACACTTGACTTCGGTTGGCGAGTTCTTTAGATGATCGTCATTCAACCGGTGGATATTATATCTATTTAGGTGGTAACATTATTTCTTTGAGTGCTCTTAAACGAGAGAGTGTCTCATTCTAGCAATCGAAAGTTTGAGTATCGAGGTCTTGCGGTTATTCTTTGAAATTATATGTATTCGGTCTCTTCTTAAAGAACTACAACTCTTAACTAAATCCCCACTTATTCTATGGTGTGATAATCTTGGTGCAACCTATCTTCTTGTCAATCAGTTTTCATGCTCGGGCCAAGCATATAGAAATTGACTATCATTTTGTTCGTGATCAAGTCGCTTCTAAACTACTTGATGTTCGATTTATCTCTTCTAAAGATCGGATAGCGGATATATTTACAAACCACTTTCCAAAGATCGTTTTGCTTCACTCGAGATCCAAGCTCACGGTTCAAGATGATCCATTACGCTTGCGGGGGTATTGGGATAACGTAATGCTCAAGTCATTGTTCTAGAATTGTTCCGTACAAGTTCTATAACAATGTTATACATAGGAATTCTTGTATCTTAGGAAACTCTGTAAAACAGGATTATACTTGTATTTCAAGTAGTTTAGAACTTTAAGAGATTGTACATATATATAAATAGCTCTTTGTATGATTTGTAATCAAGAAACTAAGGAATTGAATATTCATTCAAAACCTAATCTCTTCTCTTCTATATTATAACCCTAACCAATTCTAAAACTTAACTGAATCTAGCACCATGAAACCTATGATTTGTCTCCTTCCACACTTCCCACATTACAACAAATAGAATAAGGAATTAATATTTTCTCTTTCACCCCTCCATCTGATAACTTTCTAAGCTTCCAAAAGCGCCCTTAACATCACCAGAACTCACCGATGAAGTGTAGAAGTTTGAGCAAAATAGCATCGAGATATCGTGAATGAAATTGCAATAAATGTGAGATTCACTCCTCCTCCATATTACAAAACAAGCAAGTGGTAGAAGCAACAACTAACTCCCACTGTTTTCAGCATACTCTAACGGGAATGGAGTTATGCAAAGCTGCCCTCTGGAAATAAATCTGACCTTGGGAGTCATAGTAGGATTTTAAATCTTATGAATAAACTTCATTGAGTTATTATCTCGACTGAGAACTCACATGCCTTGGGGTTGTCGATAAATTCATCCTCAATCTAGACCTGACATTGCCCACCTCTTGTCTCGTGTTTGAGATCTGGAGATCGATCTTCTCAGTTGGAGTAAGATCTCTTTTAAAATCTAATTGCCATTGGGCTAGAGAAAAATGTATCCCTCACACTAGCATTTTTTTCAACCGTTTTTTGTGGACTACTCAAAAATGGAGGGGGACTACTTTGTGATAGGAATGTCTACCCTATACTTATAAGGGGTGTCCTAAAATGTGGAAATGACTAACCTAACCTTAACCTAAATAAAATTAAAACTAATCTAATAAATATACACATATATATATATATATATCCTAATCTAAATCATTAACAAAACAAAATCAAAATTATAACAAATCCAGTACTTTTATTTTTTTCACAAATCCGTTACTATTATAGGGTTCATTTTCTTCTCTTCTTTCCGCTTCATTGTCTCGATTCAAAAAAAAAATCCACAAACCCATTACTTGGTTGAAAAAATGAGTAGTAATCATCAAAATGAGTTGAAAATGGAAGTTGCAGAGCGAAGTCGGCTAGGAATTATGTGAAACAGTTTGTCGAACTAGCCGAACTCAGCTTTAATGGAGTTTTTTCTTTCAGAGAAAAGTTCGGTTACCTCGCAATTTTTTTTCCCAGCCGAACTTTTAGTTCGGTTACGTTGCAATTTTTTATCCTAGCCGAACTTTTAGTTCAAGATTAGTCTGGTCGTCATTTTTTATCCTAAGAACTTTTCTCGGAAAACCTATATTGAGTTCGGTTACGTCGATTTTTTTCAAAAACTTTTAGTTCGGTTATGTCGTAGTTTTTTCTTAGCCGAACTTTTCTATGAAAGCAAAAACTCCATTAAAGATAAGTTCGACTACCTATGTCTTGAGAACCATTAAGTAGAACTACACTTGCATTAGTTCAACTATCATTCTTTAGATGTCGTAGTAGAACTTTATTTCCATGGTCGAAATCGGTTTATAATTTTTTCGTTTTTTTTCGAAAGATTTTGCCAATTTAAGCAACATTAACTAAATTTGAAGTATACCCAAGTACCCAAAACCCTCATTTCGAAATCAACCATCTTAAAAATATATATATATATATATATATATTCTTCTCAAAAATTATTCTTTTAAAAACACCCAACTAATTAATCTAACCTCACTAATTAATCATTACACTAACACTAATTAATCATTACACTAACTAATTTAATTACCAAGGGCAAGTTTGGTATTAAAAAAACTTAGATAAGGGGTGACTCATTATTACTTCTAATATCCACCCAAAAACTTGAAAAGTTGTCCCCTCCATTTTTGAGTAGTCCCCAAAACATTTCTTTTTGTTGCAAAAAAATAATTCTATACTGAGTCTAGGGTATTTCATCTTAAAACTTTTATGCACGTGTCGGCGGGTTCGGAGAAGGCATCCTCGGCTCTACATGCGGAATCAATAGCCTTGTTAAAGGCGGCCACTTGATAAAAGAGAACTTATTGTAAGCGTCTCAATAGTCTCGATTGTAAAACTCTAGTTGACACGATCAAATATGACGAAGCACAAGCTTCTCTTGGTCAGCCGAAAACACTTTAAAGGAAATCAGGTAATTATGCAAGAACTTCCTCAAGCTCGGGTAAAATTTATACAAAAGAAAATACAACTCAAAGAGGGACTACATGGCTAAAGAAACAAGGATAAAAAAATATTCAGGCACATGTCCTCAAATTGCAACAACGGGTTCCAAAGTCTAGCATTCTCTCTAATGTTTTTGATACAGATGAAATTTTAAATCTCTTGTATTATATTTGCTAGTTAATAAAATTACCTTTTCCATCAAAAAAAAAAAAATCTTCAAAACCTCACTATTGGGCCACCAATCATGCCAAAATAAAAAATTACTTTTGTCTCCTAGCTGCACATCCACCTATTCTCATTGGTAGCTATGAGTTTGTAATAATATTTTTAGGGAATATGTACCAGTTCACAAAATAACATAAATGTTTCAACAAATCATCTCCTTTAAAAATTGTGCGTGAAATTCTCCCCCAAGTAAATTTCACAATTGACAATCATAACTATATCCATGGGTATCATCTGGCAGATGAAATGTATCCACGATGGTCAAATTTATTTCAAGTGTACAATCGAACGGAGAGGGTCCCGAGTCTCTTGCTCTAATGTATTTTAACAAGAAAAAAAATAAATTTGAGGAAGGATGTTGAACGGGCATTTAGAAATTTGAATAATAAGCTCGCTATTAGTTCGTGTGAGATTTCGTTCGTTCTTTTGATTATGTTGAAATGCATAGGATAATGCTCGGGTGCATAACTTTGCATAACATGGTCATTGAGAAACGACACGATAGTTCTTGGACTAGCCTGTTATCCAGATGAAAATTTGTGGCATGATGTTCATCCATTATATGGGATATCTGCAACTTCTTAGAGCATGCAAAGTAGTATAATTCAAGACCAATATCCATAAGCGAGGTTAAAACATGATCTAGCTGGTATCTTCGGGTTGGATAAGGAACCATGGGTGCTGATGTGTATGAAGTTTAGTATGATCTTTAACATTTGAATTGTTAATTTTTTAACTAGTTTTTAAATGTAATGTATGAATTTCACTTAATGAATAAACTTTGGCTTAATTTGAAACAAACAGTTACATTTAAGTTATAACAATTATTCCCTATTTAAACTGAAACTATTACATTGAACTTGCTTAATCTAATCTCGATAAACTAGAACTATTACATTTAACTGAAATTTAATTTTCAAATAGTTGAAACTAATTATTACATTCAAGTTCATCATCTTCGTCGACAACGTTAACAAATGGTTGGCTTTCTTCTTTGTCAATGACGTTTCTATAACCTGTTAAAATCCCTATACCAAAGATTATATTGTTGCGGGTTCGTGTTTGTAGTGTTCGTTGTAAGAATCCTATTCTTGTTCCAATTAAAGTAATGTTAATCTTGTCAAATTTAACTTTTTTGAAGTTGTTTTCCCACAAACCACGGCTTAACTAAACTTTGTTTTTCAGATTTAATTTCTTTTAACATGAACTTCGGGGATGTCAAATCACTTACAAATCCTTCTTAGACTTGTTTTATTTTTCTTTTTGCTTCTTTTCGACCCCAATACCTTTAAATTTTGCATAATTTACCATCACTAAGGTTTGAATTTGAATTTGGATAGGATAACCAATAGGTATGTCAATATGCACTTGTTCATTGGAGTTCAAATATGATGAATGGTAAAGTAGGTTGAGAATCTGATGTACCAGGATAGTATGGGGACTTAGATGGTACTTGTTGCAGACTATCCATAAAGCTGGATTATATTTGCTCAACATAAGATGTTTAACCACTTCATATTCGAAAATCTTGTCGTATTTTGCCAATCCTTACACTTTTTCCTGCCATTCGCAAAAACAATTCTATTAATGATCAAACTTAATTAAAAAATAAATTTTAAAAATCGGACAACTTCTAATTATTATATATTACCACATCAAGATTAGTTCACTGTTATTTCTGGCTCTAATGGCTTGCATTATTGATTGTAAAACACCATATATTTATTGATTGTATGGAAATGACGTGACAACCATGTACGATCATGTCTTCTAAGGTTTAGTGTATCTTGAAAAGGAAGGAGTACCTAGTTCACAAACAAATTTTTTGTTCCCAAACCTTTATGGACATTTCCTTGTATAATCACGAACCGAATTCTAACAAGGGCAAGTCTTGTACTCTGTATTTTAACACCCGAATTTACAAGAGCAAGTCTTGTAGTTTCTATACAGTTTGAGTTAAAAAAAAAAACTAAATAGGTTGGTTAGCGTAGTACTTGTGATATTTTTATTAAAGAGATAAATAATATAATGAGCAGAAGAAATAACATAAGACATCTGAAATTTTGTTAATGAGACTTGTAGAATTACCATGAAACTAGTTCAGCTTGAACAATGCACTGTATTAAGCTGCTACAAACACTAGCTTACTATCATACATTGGAATGGAATGTAGTCGAGATTGAATCGACCCCTCAAGCAATTCAGTGCCAGTCCTTTACAGGCTTAAGAGTTGCTTCCGCAGTAATCAAGATATTTAATTATTTTTCCTTTAACAGATATCCTATTGATTTTGTTTAGAAAGATATATAATTAAGTTAATGGGATCTGTTTCTTATGAGGGTATTTAAGGATAAAGAGGATATCAACCAAAATTCAACATGGGATAACTTACTCTCTTCAAAATATTATAGAGATGCCTAATCGATTCTACCACACAATATCAATCAACGTAGTCGAAATCTCTCCTCGTTCCTACTCGGTTAGGGAGTCGAGAGCGAGAAGCAATGAGTTCGGACTTGGAAATCGCAAAAACTCGGCATAATACTTGGAACTTATATATTTCTACTCATGAGTCATGACTTATACCTAATTAAAATTAAAATTTTAACATTATCATATAATTAAGTATTTAACATTGTTATATTGAACATATTAATCATGCTTTTAAAGGTTTCTACATTTGATAACACCCACCTTAGGGGTTACAAAAGAATTTATTTTTATTATTTTGGTGCATGCAAGGCCAACTTGGAAAAATCTCCAACTCGTTTTGCTCAAAAATCTATCTAAATCGGCAGAATCGGTTGCCATAGTAATCGCTAAAAATCGTAAATTTCTTGGAATCGGAAATCACATTGGTCATATAACGAGTAATCGGCCATGAAGGACGAAATTAATCTAACATATATGAAACTTATGAAATTATAAAGTCTGACATGAAGAGAGCTTTGTAATTTCTATCCATCTTATTCACTGATCGATAGTTCATTAATTTTAGTATAGCAGATGAGACAAACCTTAGAATAGATAAGAACTACGATGATCAAGATAAAATTCTGGATATCAAGAACTATTAAGTAAAAGATAATCTGACCGGGTATCACAAATCCCTTAGAGAAGACTTCAAAAGTTGTAACCTAATAAAATTTCACAGGGAATCCTAGGTCTTAAAAGGATGACTCTAGAAGTAACTAGGACATAGGAGTGCCATGATTCAAAGTTCTAGTTTGCGGAGAGTTCTTCATTTTTAATGATGGTAGAACAAGGCTAAGTAACTTATAATCAAAGCTGAGTTTGTGAACTAGTTTCCATATTTATGAATTACTTTGGCACCAAGTAAGCTAAACAACTGAATATAGATTGATCATGTAAGCATTTGAGAAGTTTTCCTTGAATTACAAAGAAGAATGTGCACCCGCGTTTTATCGATATAAGCTTTGTGCACTAAAAGGTTAGCCCAAGAACAATGGTTAGTTGTCCGTAAATTGTCAAGCGACCATGAAGTTGAATAATTCTGAAATACTAAATCAGTTCTTGAACTGCTCAAAACGGTTTGTGAACAAATTGTCGTCTTGGAGTTCAGGAACTTTTTATATCTATAAGTTCGCAAACTTTCCAAATCAGTTTGTGTACTCAAGTTACAAAAAATATCCAGGAACCTCTTAAAATCAACCATTTCGCATGTTGACCAAATACGTTCATGTACTTGGGTATTTAAAAGTATTCAGGAACATCTTAAAATCAACCAGTTCGCGAGCTTACCAAGTCAGTTCGTGTATGTGAGTTAATATGATACTTAATTCACCAAGTATACTATCAATAATCTCATTGTCCGTGTACTTATACCAAACCATCTTGTGAACATGAATATAACTTGATGTCCCTTACGAACTTCTTACACAATTACGATATATTGAACAAAAAAATGTTCTCAACCTATTATGCGATAAGATTTTTTAGAACTTCCGTTGATTAAAATATAACTCGATTTATCAGTACTAGTTTGAACAATAAATTGTTCTCAACCTATATGCAATAAGTTCTACTGCTTGAAATATATTTCGAGATTTATCAGGTACTAGCTTGAACTCGAAATTTCTTATTTGCAATTTCATCATGGTATTAAAGTCATATGATATTGTTTCAGTACAAATATTAGTAAATAGGATAGTCAGTATTCACATGCCTTTGTTGTTGAAGTTCTCGTAGATATCTCTATTTCAGTCTTCAATCTTCATTGTCGATTGGTGAATTCTAATACTCCACAACCATGATCTATTCCTAGTCCGGGACTGACTTTAGTAGAATATAAATCAAAATATAGTTTTGTTCAACTAAATTTGTAAACAATCTTGTCATACCAAAACTTGTGAGTTTGACCACGCGCTCCTCTAATATATCTTCACTGCATTTTTATAAGAAAAACCTTATCCCCATAGCTGAGTCCTTATCGTTATATACCATTGATAAAATCGTGTATAAAATGTACTTAATTTCTGCAAATTCATTCATCTTGTTGTATAAGAAACTTTGAACCCCGAATTTTATTGTTAGTTTGAGAAGGTTGGGAAGTAGAAGCTATATTAGTATGAAATTAGTGACATTTGAAGAATTTTGTGTGAGAATTTAGGAGTCGAGAGAGATGTGATTTTAAATGAATTTAGATGAGACATTTATAAGATTTTGAATAAGTACGGTTGGATCAACTAGACGTTAGCGCCTTGATGATTTCCGGGCGGTAAAAAATGTTGTGACCCGGTGGAATGTTCTTTACCAATCAGTAGAGACTTTGTCGTGATTCACAAACTAGCAAATTTTCTAGTTCTGCAACTAAGTTTATTTATTTTCCAAGTCATTGCGGACGCAATTTGCCAATTTTTAGAGGCAGGGTTATAGTTGTACATGATGCAGTTTGGTTCAGTATTCAACTAAACCAAACCAGAACCTAAATCGAAACCATGAGACTCAGTTCCTCTGATTTTAAAACCGTCCAACACCATTTAATATACGGCTCAATGGTGAATCGAATGATCTTTGTTGGTTCCACACTGTAGGTTTTCGAAAACCAACAGTTTCGTCATCAGAAAAAAGTTTAACACAATATTTGCAAGGAATAAACATACCCAAATCCATCGATCCACTTACAAGAGTATCAAAAAAGTAATGATTACTGACTACATTCAAACTAATCTAACATAGTTATAGTTAAAAGGAGTTCAATTCTTCCGACTGCATATCCAAGCAGTTGCAGACATGCGTTAAAAATGAATCTCATTAAGTATAAACACAAAATATAATAAGTAGCATATCGTAGGAGTGCACTTTACATGAACTTGAAAGAAACCATTTCATTAAACGAATTTGTTGTCTTAAGTTATTACATAACACACCTGAGCATTTATATCAGATACTCAGAATTGGGTTTCACCCAATAAGCATATAAGAGATATCTTCTAACAGCCCCCTCAAGATGATAACAAAGTGCATCAGATTGTCGCGTAGAGCAGAGGAGATAGGATAATTGAGACCCTTAGTCATAATTTCAGCTAGTTGCTCAGAGGAAGGAATGTAAGCAAACGTGACTAACTCAGCTTCAAGTATATCACATACAAAGTGATAGTCCACCTCAATGTGCTTGGTGTGAGCATGGAAAAAAGGGTTAGTATCAAGAACACGAGCACCATCATTGTCACAATAAAAGGTAAAAGGTGTTGTGAAAGAAAGATGTAGTTCAGTAAGTAAAGTGTAAAGCCACATCACCTCGGCAACAAGTAAAGATAGAGTTTTGTACTCAGCCTCAGTGCTGGATTTAGAAACTGTAGGCTATTTTTTAGATTTCCATGATATGGGTGGAAAGCCCAAAAACACACAATATCCTTTTGTTGATTTGCGCATATCAGGGCAGCCGACCCAATCTGAGTCAGAGAAGCCAGATAAGAAAGTGATATCACCTGATGAAAAGGTATTACCAGAACCCAGAGAGGACTTCAAGTAACGCAAAATCCTCTTGACCAGCAGCATGTGAGATGACCTAGGAGCATGTATGAACTGAGAGGTGTAGCTGAATACTTGACTCCAAAGGTAATATCAGGACGATTCAGAGGGAGATACTGCAAGGACCCCAACTAAGCTTCTGTATTCCGAGGGTCTGGCAAGTGTTCACCATCATGGACTGAAACACGAGGACCATGTACTCCAGGTGTGGTACGTGACTTGCAATCTAGCATATATGCTCTCTGAAGTAGCTCATGTGTATACTTGGATTGTGTAAGAAGTATAGAATTTGTTGCAGAGACATGAGTAACTTTCAAACCAAGAAAATTGTGCAAGTCTCCAAGATCTTTCATAGCAAAAATTGTACTCAAATTGGCAATAAAGAAAGATAGAAGACTGTTGGAGCTACCAACTAATAAAGTGTCATGCGCATAGAGTAAGAGCAAGATTACCTCAGAACCAGAGAAGTAGAGAAAGAGAGAGTGGTCAAAATATGACATAATAAAGCCATGCTTGATGAGAAAATTGTTGAATGTTTGAAACCATGCATGGGGTACTTGCTTGAGCCCATAAAGAGCTTTATTCAGTTTACACACATGCGTGGGGTTGTCTGGATCAACAAACCCCTTTGGTTGCTCCATGTAAACAGTCTCATGAAGGTCTCCATGCAAGAATGCATTAGAGACATCAAGTTGGCGCATTATCCATCCATTAGAGAGAGTAATAGTAAGAATTACCCTTATAGTGTTAAACTTGACTACAGGGCTAAAAGTCTCTGTGTAGTCAGTGCCATCTAGTTGATGGTAGCCCTTAGCTACTAACTGATCTTTGTATCTCTCAACATACCCATCTGACCTCAATTTGACTTTATACACCCATTTACAACCCAACACGTTCATTTATGGATGATAATGAATTTTAGTTCATATGTTGTTATTCATGAGAGTTAGCAATTAACCCATTTTGGGTCTTTGATGGCAAGTCTTGCAAGATTTTGGTTCTTGGTGACTGAGGATAGAAGAGGTAAAGAGATAAATAATAAGTGACATACTCAGGCAAGTATTTTGGTTTATGGACACCAAGTTGAGACCTTGCTGTCATAGGGTGTTGAGGTGCCAGGATAGTTGGTTCTGGTGGACAAGGAGACTCTGAACTTGAGTCATATGTGACTATTGGAGATTGTGGAGGAGATGGATCAAGTTCCTTAATTGTGACTGTAGGGGTGGTGGATGAAGATGTAGGAATATGAAGAGTTACTATAGAAGTAGGTGAAGTAGTGACAACTGAAGTGTAAGTACAAAAAGAAAAACATAGTTCATCAAATATGACATATCTGGAGATGAATACTTTATTAATTACTTGACATTTCATAACATCTATACCCCTTATGAAGCTGATTGTATCTAATGAATTTGCATGGTGATGATTTGGGACTAAGTTTGTCCTTTCTAGAGTGTCCAAGAAAATGAAAACATGCACATCCATATACTCTCAAAATAGATATATCAGGAGCATTCTGAAATAGTACCTCATATGGTGTTTTAAAATCAAGTAGTTTGGAGGGAGTCTTGTTGATAAGAAATGTTACAGTGAGGAAGGCGTCCAACCAAAAACTCTTAGGCATATAGGAAGCAAATGAGATTGTATTCCCAACTTATGTTATATGTCTTATCTTGCGTTTAGCCGCTCCATTTTGTTAAGGTGTGCTAGGGAAAGAAGAGCACAAGATGATGCCATATTGATCAAGTAAATGCTTAAATGCTCCTTTACTAACTCCTGAGACCCATCACATTGAAAGTATTTCATAATGGTTGTGAAAACATTATCATCCATTGACTTGAAATGTTGAAAACAAGTGACACTCTCATATATAGTTTTCATAGGGTATATCCATGCTTGCTAAAATCATCAATAAATAGTATGTAATACCTGAAACCCATATTAGAGATAACATGGGATGGACCCCAAACATCACAGTGGACAAGCTGTAGTGGTGTAGTAGAGACTATACTTGAAGGCTGAAAAGGTAAGCGTTTACTTTTTCATATCTGACAGGAATGACAAAGAAAGGCTGGAGGAGCACTAGCCAATTGAATTAGAGAGCTATCAGTTAGCTTCTAAAGAATCATATTAGTTGGATACTCAAGTCTCTGGTTCCAGAGTGTATAACTGCACTGAGTAGCAACATTAGCATGTGATGAACAAGGAATACCAGAAAAATGGGATAGAAATTACCATCATTGGGACCTTATGAGATAACGTGTTGAGTATTTATATCTTTTACACTTGACTCGCATAGTGTAAACTCAACAGAACATAAGTTGTCACTTGTGAGCGTGCCAACGTAAACAAGATTTTGTTTCAAATAAGGAACATCTGAATGTCAAATAATTTACCATTGCCAGTGTACACACAGTCATCCACCATCTGAATGTCAACTTGAGGTTGTAGTGTACACACAGTCATCCACCATCTGAATGTCAAATAATTTACCATTGCCCACTAACACGTTGTCAGAGCCAGTATAAGGATGTGGGTTTTGTAAAATGGATGTTTAATTGGTCATATGACTGGTTGCTGCTGTCAGATAACCATTGCACATGAGTGGAAGTTGAGGGTACTTGAATAATAGTATTGGCTTGGTATTTCTTTCCATTTGGTTTTGCATATCTAAAAGACACATATAAGTTGTGTGTTCATCTTTCTTGCAAATCTGACATACATAGTCATTGTAGTCTTGTTTACACTACACCAAATCAGGAATTTTGTCACAGGCTATACCTGTTACTTATTAAATTTGTAACGGGTATAGCCTGTGACAAATAGGCCGTTACTAATAATTGTGATGGAGTTTTGTAACGTTTATATCTGTGAAAATTGCCAGATACAGTCACATTTAAAAAGCGTTACAATAATTAATAGCCACAATTGACCTAATTTTATGATAACGACACGTGTCATATTTGTCACATTTATCTTAACGGTTTTAACTGTTACTCTCGATTAACCACAATTCAGAGTATGACACGTTGCTTAAAGAGTCACATTTACAGCAACGCTTATAAATGTTACTGAATTCTTGCAACGATTGCTACGACGACACGTGTCCTTTTTTGTCACGGTTAAAGTAACACATATTAGTGTTGCCATTAATTTGTAATGTTAATCATAGGACACGTGTAGATCCTTTTGTCACGACCTATGATGACGCGTGTTATTTTTCTTCACAATTTGTGTCACGATTATAACCGTGACAATTCTTTGTTACAATTAAAAAAAATGAGTAGCCGGATCATTTTCATGGACACAGGCTTCCGGTTCTGAGGCTGTAATACAATTAAAAGCTGAACTTGGAACCAGGGCACGCAATTTCTTATTTTTCAATCTGCGGTTCATGCATTCTCAAAAAGATTCATACATTCATTACGAACACAAGTACAACGAGAATCGTTCAATTCATTATGAAATTTAACCCAAAACAATTCAAAGATAACATTAGAGTGCCATAAAGCTCCTCAAAGTAATCGACCCTTTAATGACGCGTAATCATCCGGACATGTGCCTCGCCATCAAGCCTTTAGTATGTAAACCCAAGCTGAAAAAAAAATGGTATTCAACAATCAATGACTGACAGGATGACCTATTCAATCATTCAAGAAAGTGAAAACAGATTGTTCCGTAAACTTTAGATAACTTTTGTAGGAATCTTCACAATAAAAGAATAAGAATAAAAAGAATCAACAAAGCTTGCAACATAACCTCACATAAGAAAAAAAGACTACAAGTTTGTAAGAAGTTATGATTAAGAACAAAAAAACAAACGCTAGACACCTTTGAAGCTAACAGGTTGAAGAAAAGAAAAAGTGAAGAATGAGAACTTACAGTTGTACATCTATCCGAGCATAGAATGGCACAAGGATCATCTCTCTCTGGTCTGTGTAGTAATCCCCCTCTAGATATTGGCATTGTAATCCCTGTAGAAGAAAGAAAGCAATAGAGAACAAGTTACACTATGAAGGATAAAAATTATATCCATAACAAGTACAATCTTCCATTGTGTGGAGATCCATATCCTTACTTGAAAAAAGAAATCAATCTTATATGAATTTCTTGTTCTTTTTGGTTTTCTTATTTTCTCCATGTATTTGAGACCAATCTTCGGAGCCTGTAATCCAAAGTGGAAAATAGTTAGTACAATAGACGATGATGAGCAAAATTTAAAAAGGCAATACGCATAGCACATATATTTAAATTTATGAAAAAGAAAATTATGAAAAGAAAATTACATGTAATTAAGAGTGAAATTACCTTTGATAATTGTACAAGAAGCATTTGAATGTAAGCAGATTGATGCCTACGCCATATCATAGATTCCCAGTAAGTCTCTATGATAAAGCCAAGCTGAAGGAAATACCCACCATGAAAAAAATAGTTAAGCATATATATAGCTAAAAGAAGAACAAAATCTAAGAAATTGAGGTTTAAACACCTCCACTACAGCGTCAACTGGAGTGATGCCAATCTAAAACTGAGTTTATCATAGCTCTCTTTTGTAGATCACTAGGTACCTAAGATGCCAATGAGATGATAAGACAAAGTAGTGAAAAAATAATTGTAGTTGGAAAATCCAGAGACCAAGTAGCATTAGGTACGACATGATCCCATAGCATATTTACAGGTCCGGGATCAAGCGGTCGTCTCATACTTGGCTCTGTCACTAGGTACGACATGATCCCATAGAAAGTATAAATTATATCTTAAGAAATATAAGAAAACTCTGCGCATATTAAGAGTTCTAGAAAACATAAAAAAATCTAATGTCTTAATTACAACAGATTTTCCTCACATATTAAGAAGAGTTCTACAAACACAATGCAGTTTTATCTTTTATCCCCCTAAGAGAAAATAAAGCTGAACTTCGTAGGTTGCATGATGAGATGAAAGGTCACAAGAAGTTCAGCAATGACTTACCCATTGTAGAAGCAATCACAGCTAATAGTAGACCTAACACAGTAAAAAGGCAAAGATATAACTTGAGCACGAGACTGCAAATCTGAGACCTGTTTGCATATCACACATGAATTAGAAAGTCCTGATGGGAATAAGTAAAAAAGAACAGAAATAGATCCTCATATTTCTCGTAAAGTGCGAATGAGCAGTGTGCGACAACACAAGCAGTTGTGATTATTCAAATATGAAGTCAATGAGCTGAACAATATAAGACATAATAATGTGACCAAGAAACTTGTACAATAATGCAACTACTCTTACCAATCTCGCGCAAGAAAGTTAGAGCCCTGTTAATCTCAATTCTCAAACCAGCAGCAATCTGCAAGAATGGGTCCTCGGAAGATGGGCTTCGAAATTTTTGGGCGAGACACCAGAAAAGAACAATAACGAGATTCATAAGAAATAACTCCAGGAAAAAACAATCCATTGGAAAACTTGCAAATGCTCAATCAATAGACTCACTTTTGGATTAAGGTAGATGCATTCGACCACAAAAACATAACAGCCAAAGTCAATATAGCACGGTGGCAGACCATGGTCGATCATTCTCCATTGCACCGATTTTCACATCCAAGCCTTATCTAACGACGTCCAGATTGAGGATCAGCGACGATTTTGTAGAAGACCAGTTGCGCGTTGTTGGAGTTTTCACCCGTACTCATCTACAACAAATGAGAAAAATAAACAAGAAGTTAAACTTACATCAACAAGGTATTATAAGATTAAGCAGTTACCCATATCATAAATACTTCTAAGGACAAAAATTGTCACAACAGTCTTTAAACCTTAGGACTTACATCACAATAGTCTTTAACCCTTAGGACTTAATAATAAGAAGTATAGGATCACAACAAGCTCAGAAATCCTCTTAGAATCCTCAATTGAATCTTGAATGTAGTACACAAATGAGCTTACCAAATTCATATACGTATTAGGGATAAAAGAATTATACCTTAAACCAAGCTCTTAGATTTAAGAAGTTGATTTTGATTGCTTGTTTTGCCTCAATTGAACTTCTGAAACTTCATAAAATTCAAAACCCTAACTTTTCAAATTAAACTCCCCATCTCTAAGTCTTCTTGATTTCTGTTTCCTCTATCAGCATCACGTCCACGAACTAATTCCCCATCACTAACAGAGTAAGAAGATCCCCAAATTTAAAAACCCTAGTTTAAGATCGAGATGAAAAAAGAAAATAAAAACAAAATTTTGAACATCTATTGCAACAAAGAAGATAGACAGCGTTAGGGTTCATGAGATTTGCAGTTTAGTCACTCATGGCACATAGTGAGTCAGGAGAGAAATTGGAAAATGGTGAGAGAAAAAACTGAAACATAACATTCAGCAGCAAGTTTTAGAATTGTTATCCTTTGGACAATATTTTTAACCTTTGGACATATAGAACTTCAAAGTCATATCAACTATTGCACCAGGATTGATGTCCATAACTCATATTGCTGAATAGATAGTTTGGACCAAACTGACAGGATTCATAAATCTATGATTTTACTAACTGTTGAACAATACTACAGTATGAACAATACTACTAGAGGTAAAGTTCTTAGATGCTGAAAAGCCAAGTACAGATTCCCAGTACCACTCTCTCATTCACCCACTCAACGTGCACTAGCACCACTTACTGACTCTCTCACCACCTTCACCACTCTCTCTTTCACTCACTCACCACTAGTACCACTCTCCCCAGGACCAATGAAACCAAAAGGCTGCAGAGGCCGGAAGGGATATACAAAACATTAAAACGATCATTTAGCACAGAGGTCAGAAGGGAATGCAAAACAGTAAAACAAATTCTACAAAAATCTATTGACCTAGACAAATAACAGTCATTAAGTACTATTTCCCAAAGAATATCGTCCATCATCATGGATACGAGAATATAAAACCTACGTGCGGAGTTTAAAGTTTCTAAAAATCACTAGATAATGTTAAACTAAAATGTGCATACTATAAAGATGATGGCCTTTTCACCTAAATAATTATCACAAGCCAAACAAAGAACTACAAAAATAATTTGCACCTTTGATTTTTTCAACCTGGATTTGTTCTGCACACCAAGAGTTACCCTGCTTTGAAGGGAATCAATGACCTTCTTCGCATCGCGGAAGACATCAATGTCAACAAGATCCTGTAGGAGAATTCGGTAAGTATCTTCAACGAAAAAATGTAACTGAAAAGCAATGTGTTACTATCTATAAATACAAAACCTAAAGAATGATAAGAGAAAAATAAAATCTCCAGAAGTACCAAGTTCAGAAACCCTCTTTTTGCTAACTGAAATCTCCAGTTGCGCAAATGTCAACGGTACAATTACATTGTGGCCATCCTTGTCATCTTATAAGTCCTTATAAGAAAGCTCATAATAACAAACTTAGAGGAATAGTGACGCGGAACAGTAAGAATTGTAATGTGGTGCACAGAACATGACACATACCATCAAGAGCAGTAAGTAAGTATATAAGAAGTCATGGATTATTTAGTGCATGAGGCTATGTGCCGAAGGTCCGTGGAAACATTTAGTGCTAGACCATAGTAAGTTATCCACTGCGATACCCGAATACCAATGGCAGCAAACTTCTGCCTTCCTAAAGATGAAGCGCAACAGTCAAATCAGAATACCAGTCGGGGGATAGTAAATAATTCATACAAGTTGATCAAAAAGCATGGAGCTGATTCACTAACTAGTTGATCCCAAACGTTCAATTAGGTGCAGCACAATGTAATAATATCATCCTAAAACGAGTTCAAATATTAGAGAATTACGAGAAAGTGTGATGGCATCGAAAAGACACTAAGGAGTGAGAAGGCTTACCAACCCAAGCGCCAGCTGAACCCATGACGATAGAAAACCGCGAAGTGGTCATACGAGTACTTTCGATTGATTGAAAATTACGAGATTTCTATATATTTTTGCTACATTCACTTACACAGTAGAGCAATATAAAGTAGTGGTCTACAAGGCTCTTGTTGTATTACTCTGTTTCTACAAGATACTATATTTTTATGGCGCTAATTGAGACTCAAAATGATCACCTAAAGACAATGTTTTCATACCATCAGCGGAAAGTAACTTCCTACATTTCCCATAATGGATGTGAATAGAAGAGAGATCAATGGACTCCTAGTGTAATGTGTACCCAAAAGTTCATCAAGAAATTCAAAGGCAGGTAAAAGTCGACCAACTTGTACTTACCGGAGCGGCAAAGTGTGCGGGAACCATTCTCTTGAGTGCCCAATCTCTAGTAACCACCGTCGATCCCGATCCCTTACCCGCAAATTTCAACACCCACAAACCAAATGTGTGCATAAATAGGTTAACAAAGTGCATTAGAAATCTGAATGCATGAGATGAAGGAACGGTATACACATTCATAATTTTTACATTACCCTCTCAGGAACTTTACATTTTCTACACACAAAAAAATAAAAAACCCAATCTCATAAAAACCCGCACTAAACAAACCAAAATTCAATCCCTAAAATAAAAATTGAAACAAGAACTAGTTATGGGAACTTAAATTTAAGTATTCAAACAATTTAACAAACAGTTTGAGCTCAAAACGCTTTTATTTTTTTCTTTTAGAAGAAATTACAACTTGAACAATGTTACAGAAGAAATTTTTAATCATGGGTTCTTTTCACAACAGAAAAACTGACTAAAAGAAACCTAAATTGCAATCACCATCTTAAAGCAACAAAAAAAAAGAGGAAGAAAATCAACCTGTAATTGATAACTTTATAGAAAAATTAGGCAAGATTGCTGAGATTTAATCCTCTAATTCCTTCAACTATCGTGGTTAGAGCTCTCTTCAACCTAGATAGATCGGTACATTTTTTAAGCTCCAATAGTCTTCTCTTGTTCATTAATTCTTCTTTTGCCTGAGAAAGAGTACAGAACAAACCATTTTAGATCAAAATCAAACAAGATCATCAAAAACAACAACAAATTAAGCTCGGGATTATACCTCAATCGTTGGCTAATAGATCAAAGAACAATTATTATCACAGAAAAAGGGTTCTTTTATTCAGGGACAATATCAAATTTTTAGGGTTATGAAAGTTTCAATTAGAGGTTTTTTTTCGATTTAGGATTGGTTTTGATTCATGGATTAACAAGGATTCAAGGATTTTTAGGGTTATGAACACGGATTTCTTACGAGGGTTTTGGTTAAGGCGGAGTTAGAGAGGAGAGAAAAAACCGAGAAAGAGAAAGGAAAGCAGAGAAAGAGGAAAGTGAGAGGAGGAAAAAAGTTTAGGTTTTTGTATAAAAAATATTTGGACGTTGGATTCCTCCTCATACCTGGATTACGGAGATTTATCAACGGTAGACAATTGGTTTTGGAGTCTCCTACGGATTGAGACAAGTGTGTTTCTTTTAGAACACAAGTGTGTTTCTTTTGAACTTTCGTAAGACCAAAATCCAAAGTTTCGTATTTCTAAATATTCTCATTTTTGGTAGGAATGTAGAGTTTTATAGGAGGAACATGTCACCAAAATCTTAGCTTCAAATTAATCGTCGTTTAGATGTTTTAGAGAAAAAGATGCCACCATGTCAAGATTATGTCATTATAACCATGTCAACGGATTATACCCCTACATATAAATCATAATAAATTTGGATATTGTTATCAACCTTATGAAAATATATAAATCCGAAAAATATATAAGAATGAATCAGAAGAATCATAAATGAAATCAAGAATTGTTATTTTGTTTCAATTAAACAAGATTTCAAAACTTAGTGACAATAGATTAGGGGTTTCGTATAATGGCATACAATCTATGAACCATGAAGCTCTGAGAGGGTTATGACTTCAAACTTAGCATGATACATAATCAAAATAGACGAATATGAAGCTTAGTGCCGATTCGAACTTCAAATAATGTGGTATAACGACTTACAAACTATGAACCAAGAAGCTCTGAGAGGGTTCTGACTTCAAACTTAGCATGATACATCATCAAAATCGATAAATATGAAGCTCGATGTCGATTCGAACCTCAAATTCAGTATAATGGCGTACAATCTATGAACCATGAAGCTCTAAGACGGTTCTAACTTCAAACTTAGCTTGATACATCATCAAAATCGATGAATATGAAGCTCAGTGCCGATTCGAACTTCAAATTCGGTATAACGACTTACAAACTATGAACCAAGAAGCTCTAAGAGGGTTCTAACTTCAAACTTAGCACGATACATCATCAAAATCGATAAATATGAAGCTGGATGTCAATTCGAACTTCAAATTCAAGGTAATGGCATACTATCTATGAGCCACAGAGCTCTGAGAGGGTCCTGACTTCAAACTTAGCATGATACATCATCGAAATCTATGAATATGAAGTTCAGTGTCCATTCGAACTTCAAATTCGGTATAACGACTTACAAACTATGAACCAATAAGCTCTTAGAGGGTTCTGACTTCAAACTTAGCATGATATATCTTCCAAATCGATAAATATGAAGCTCAGTGTCGATTCGAGATTGAAACCTGGCCGCGGGTTGACTACTATAAGTCAGAAATTTGGTAAGAATGACGAATCCATCCATTTACAGGTAAGTTCCTTCGAGATATTCTACGAAACCTTAAAAAAACCCTATTTCTGCATATTATATGCGTACCAGGATCCGAGATCGAAACCTGGCCGCGAGTTGACTACTATAAGTCAGAAAGTTGGTAAGAACGATGAATCCATCCATTTTCAGGTAAGATTCCTTTGGAATATTATACGAAACCTTAAAAAAACCCTATTTCTACATATTGTATGCAAACCAGGCTCAGAAAGAAACCTGGCCGCGAGTTGACTACTCTAAGTCAGAAACTTCGTAAGAACGACGAATCCATCCATTTACAGGTAAGATTCCTTCGGAATATTCTACGAAACCTTAAAAAAACCCTATTTCTGCATATTGTATGCAAACCAGACTCCGTGATTGAAACCTGGCCGCGAGTTGACTACTCTAAAGTCAGAAACTTGGTAAGAATGACGAATCCATCCATTTACAGGTAAGATTCCTTCAAGATATTTTACGAAACCTTAAAAGAACCCTATTTCTGTATATTGTATGCGTACCAGGATCCGAGATCGAAACCTGGCCGCGAGTTGACTACTATAAGTCAGAAAGTCGGTAAGAACGACGAATCCATCCATTTACAGGTAAGATTCCTTCGAGATATTCTACGAAACCTTAAAAAACCCTATTTCTCGCATATTGTATGCGTACGGGATCCGAGATCGAAACTCCGGCCGCGAGTTGACTACTCTAAGTCAGAAACTTGGTAAGAATGACGAATCCATCCATCTACAGGTAAGATTCCTTCGAGATATTCTAGGAAACCTTAAAAAAATCCTATTTCTGCATATTATATGCGTACAGATCCGAGATCGAAACTGGCCGTGAGTTGACTACTATAAGTCGGAAAGTTGGTAAGAACGATGAATCCATCCATTTCCAGGTAAGATTCCTTTGGAATATTATACGAAACCTTAAACAAACCCTATTTCGCATATTGTATGCAAACCAGGCTCGAGAAAGAAACACGGCCGCGAGTTGACTACTCTAAGCCGAAACTTGTAAGAAATCGATTTAATCCATCCATTTACGGGTAAGATTCCTTCTAATATTCTACGAAACCTTAAAGAAACCCTATTTCGCATATTGTATGCAAAACCAGACTCCGTGATCGAAACCCGACCGCGAGTTGACTACTCTAAGTTAGAAACTTGGTAAGAACGACGAATCCATCCATTTACAGGTACGAAACCTTAAACAAACCCTATTTTTGCATAAAGAAAAAAAAAACTCTGAAAAATTAAAATTAAAGAAAAAAAAATTCTGAAAATAAAATAAATTTTTATGTATAATGATAATTCCGGACTCCGATTAGTTTTTTTTTTTTTTTTTTTTTTTTTTAAGTAAAGCATGAAAATAAATATGGGAAAATTTTAGGGTTATCCTCATAGAAATCCAATAGTTTTAGTCAAACTATGTGGACAGACGACCTTTTATTCAAACCCATTTGACGGACAAACCGAGTTTGTCCGTTCTTATTTCTTAAGTTTCGTTTTTGTCTTCCTTTTTTACCCCTTAACCATAGGTATTAACCCAGCTGCAGTTACTCCTTGTACCGGGTTCGGAAAATGGATTACTTTTACAACCCGAAGTATGGGTACTATACATTCAAGTTCCATTATTTTCACTCTAGTTTACCTCTCTTTTCTCTGCTCTCTAATAGTAAATCGCCCTCTCCAAAGTTGTTCTAATCTCCCCCATTCAAAGTGTATAAGAAAGTAGTCACCAAAAAGCGTTGATATGGAAGTTGTTCATTTGATTACATAGATAGAACGGATGTTTAATCTCTATGGTTGTAGCCCCCATTTTCTTGTTAAACCTCACGAAGTTTGGATTTTACCCGAAATTTAGTCCACAGGGAAGAACGGAGGGGAAAAAAAGGGATTGAAATTCAATGCAATTATTGTTTACACAACAAGGTATGGATTTTTCTTTTATACTTCTTATTATCGGCACAAGAACAATACCTAATTAGTTCTTATTCATTTCATGATCTTTTGAATTAGGTTTTAAAGAGTTTGAACTTAAAGATGTGAACTGTTTTCTATGGTTTCGTTCTTTTTGGGTTTGATTTAGCATTTTTTATCAATGAATATATAGTTTCTTTTTTAAATTGTCGATAGTTAGTTGAGGTTATCATGATGCGGATGCTTACAAGTATGTCTACTAGTCCTCAAGGGGCCTAAACGAGGAAGAACTCTTTGGAAACATAACAAATCCACAAGTTCAGTTGCAAGAACATAATTCGACGCAGCAAGCTTCTGATTACTTGGCAACAATAGATGTTGATTGATTCCACCTTCCAATTATAGGGATTTAAAGATTAGCTTTATTGAATTGACGTTAAATTTAGTTTGGATTCGACATGTGGGCATCTCAGATTGTTGTACTATGATTTCTTGGTTTGGACCGAAGAAGCAATGTCATCATTATCAAACCGAAGTAGTTTTGAGTTTCATGGTATTTGATAATTTTATGAATGGTTGAAGCTTGTGGTGAAATGGTGAGAGTTTTATAGTTATTTATTCTAACTTGTTCCATTGGTATTCTATGGTTGTAATCCGTTTCCCAAGTTTTTGAATTTTGAAAGGTATGAAACACTCAAAGAAGTACAAGAAAGGAGATCACACTTTGGTCATTCATGGTTAATATTGCCATGAGGAGACAAGTTGCAACAAAGATATGATGTATGTTCCTCAAGTGGGTGACGAATTGCATCACTTGGTGCCGTGGAGATCCATCTACCAACCGCGGTTTCCTATTTTACCATCACTTTTTGTAAGAGTAATATTCATGATCTTTTTATATTGCGGTAATCTTCTTTTTACTAGTGTTGGGGATAGAGATTAATTTTCTTATGCTCGTTTTTTATCTTGCTAGGAGTGGATACTAAGTCATGGCAATTTTTCTTTATAGGCCCCCCTATTTGAAATCCCGATTCTCGCCACTCATTAATACAAGTGATAATTGGATATTCGTAGATATTATATGAATTAATACAACGTAACATTTTTTGGTAGTCGAGGTTGCTAATTTTATGCTTGATTGTGTATATTTAGTGACATTAAAGATTTAACGAGGATTATGAAGAGCTTAAGTCGAAACTTGAATCTCAAAAAGAATTTGTGGGTTATTTGGTAGATGGGTTAAGTACTCCTTGTTACAAATTATGCGGGGTTCAACCGTGCTCAATCTTTCCAACACAAAGTTTTCATCATCAGTATCCCATGTTTGTTTATATCTAGTATTTATTACTTCATGTTTTTCCCTAAAAGGGATGAAATAAATTCAATGAACATGTCATGGTCCATCATTTCTGAACCTCTCTTCTATCTAGCATTTTGACCCTTTCCAAGCGATGCAGGGCTTTGATTTTGTACGTAGAAGGCCGGTGCCATGAAGGAGGCATTATCAGCTCTTTGTGAGTGACAACAAGCAGATACATCTACTATCTGAATTAGGTACCCATTTTAATTTATACGACCACGAACATCATAACCGATTTATTTTATACGACCTTCTTTAAGTTCTACCCAATTTATTTTATACGACCGCCTGAAAAGTATGTTTATTTTTTCATGTCATTTGATGGCTGATCAATTGAACGATCTTCCAGTTCCAATCCCAGTCCCACGAGTAAGCAATCGTTTGGCACTGCTGCAACCTTTACCAGCAGAAACATAGCCGGTTTATTGAGAAAATCTATAATATTCTCTTTGGCAAACTTCTTAGTTTTTGTTTATTCCAACTTTATGCATAAAGTAAAAAACATGGAAAACTAATCAATTCTATGAAATCAAAATCATCAGTTTTCACTTGCATTAATTAAATTTAACCATCCTTGATTAACAATACCACATTTATCGTTGTGCTTGTTCATTCTGTCAAAACGTACAGTATTCATACTTTTAGATGATTACTATGTGTTGTTTGTGATGTTTATATTGTATACAATCTACAGAAAAATAACTACTAACTTTTTCTATTATTGTACATGATGCTTTGCACACACAACAAAAGGCGCACAGAGATTTAGTGTTGTAGTATAGCTTGATTATCTAATTAACAAGTGCATGTCATTATTATGCAAATAAGACTGACAATAACTGTTTCATCTATGTTGTGTTAGGGGTATCCTGAGGGTGCCTTGTACAAGTAGTGACAGCAAGCAGGTGATGAAAGTTGGAAACTGAAGTAACAGAACATCTCACCGTCGATTGTGCTTTCATTTTAAAAATTAGATGGTTGCTAAATTTATCATCTACTGGTTATTTTTGGGTATTTGTTCATTTGTGTTTCTAGCTCCGCAAAAGGAGTTCATATTTCTGTTGTTGGAAAGTGACGATGTATTTACTATTCTTCTAAGAAGAATTCAATGTGATTGATGACCAGTATATAACTTAATTCTGTTTGATACAACTTTACTTTTACCTCTAAGCCGTTGTTCACCCGTACACCTGTAATTGGCATTGTTTCCCCTAAAGTTTCTCAAATTTAGATTGACACTTCACACAAATTTAGAAATAATTAGAAGACATGGTTATCTTTGGTCTAGTGTCACTTTCGGTGTTTTGAATATCAAACATTCATCAAACCTATAATAAGTAGATGGCTAGTACATGCAAATGCCTGATCGGATTAGAATGTTTGGTGTATATTGTAACTGAAATTCGGACCGATCAGATCTAATACCTGAATAATGTACCGATCGCCCATGGACCGGAGGACCCAACATATTTTGTACGACCATCTATCATTGCCGTACCCAATTTATTTTATAGGACCATGTTTGGAACAATATGTGTATATTATTTTCTCGCCATTTGCCTACTTGGAAAATATATTGTATGAAAAATATTATGAAATCACTAGTCGCGTTAAGCAGCTAATGCAATTAAAGGATTTTTCAGTTGATACGTAACTGATCATTTGGATTAGTAAGGAAGATATTAGCTGCGTAAATATCTTTTGCTTGCTTCAATTTCGCTTCATCTTGTCCCGACGAAGTTCCAAAGTCAATTTGTTCAAAATTAGGGAAATAACTCTTCTACATTTCGACCATTATAAGATTTGACGATGGTACTTTTAGGGTACTCATATCCTATACCAACTGAATATACAACTCTCAGTTTACTACTTTACTGAAAATACTAACTAGGTTTGATTTGCCTGAACTGGCCGGAAATGGGTATAAAATTTGTGATGCCACTGATATGCTAACTGGAGATCCATTGTTTTAGATTTCGGTCACCTGGATTCAGCTTCTCATTCGCTCGAAACTCTATTTTTTACCCAACAAAGAAGAAGGAAAAAAAATGAGGGAAACGAAGTAAACGAATAAAGTAGTTAGGAAAATTGGTATCTGACGGGTATGGATATTACTTCACCCTTTTGACACTGGTTAAGTTAACTAAAAGGGACACCAAAGTAATTACACCAAAAATCCGAGCCAACCAGAACCGATCCGATTCCTTCTGGCCGTCAAAATAGGATGACTTATATGTTGTCCTTATGTGACGGAAAAACCAAACTATTGGATTTCTATGAGGAAAAGCCAAAATTTTATAAAATTATTAAAATAAATAAAATGACAGGACTCATTTGTATCCACAAGATTTTATCGACTTTTGAGAAACATATGGATATCCAAACGTGTCACAAGATTAGAAGGACAGGGGAAACCTTAATCTAAAAGAAAAAGTCGCAAGTATCAAAATCTTCTTCTTTCCTTAGAACTTTCCCCCCTCCCTGCTTAAGTTTGCCGCTCCTTTCCCCCTCCCAATTCTATCAAATCACCAGAAACAAATTCAAAATCATTCAAATCTATTGTAATTCAGTTCCCCCCAAAAGTTCCCCTCATTTCTATTTAAGAGCCTATGATACTCCTGCTCAACCACACCTCTCTCTTGTTGCTCTAGATCTCAGTTGTAAATCATCCATTCTAGTTTTTCTTCCCCGTTCAAAAGGTATTAAATTAGATTGGGTTTACGAGTATTGACCGAATTGATTATACACTTTTGTTTCAATTTAAAACATTTCAAAATAGCTAATTTCCGTAACCTAGAATCTATTTTTACATTCTGTTTTTTTGTTTCAATTTAGCAATAAAATGGCTAATGATTTGCATAATAGGTACAAATTAGCTTCATTTTATATTTGCCTTCAATTTGTTTACAATTTTTGGTTAGCCTGTTGTTTGTGCATACAGACTACTGTGTTTAACACCACCAGTAGGTGTTTTAGCATGTTTGTTAGTAACCTCTTTCTCATGCCAATACTGCATAAATTTAGATAATCCTAGTAATGTTTCAATGATTAAACAACACAAGACATACTTAGAGAAAGATAGAATTGGTATCTTTGTTGCAGATGAACAATGCAGCTGGTCTTGTACCTAATCCTGATGTTGATCCTCAAGCTGGTCATGAAGATGATCATGAAGCTGTTGCTGCAGTTGGGATGAATATAATGGAGTAGCCCTTGCAGAAGATGAGAAGAGAGTGCAGATTGAAACCATTTTGGATGACACTTGTGCTGTATATGATGCACCACAGGGGGATGAATACTGGACATTGAAGGATCTTTTAGGTATCACTGGATGGTTAGTATGGCCTTTAAGACGTTTGGGGTTTTTAGATGAATGAAAATGTTGTGGGTGATTTTGATCTTTTTGGGCAGCTTAAGTTACATGTGTAATGACACTTCTAGTAAAATCTCTTTAGTTTCAGCTTTCGTTACATGTGTAACTTTGTGGGGCAAAACTTCTTTTGGTATAGTTCTTTTTTGGTTATGTGAACTTAGCGCTGATGTGCAGTTTTTTTGACACTAAGTTCTAAAAATGTTTGTGCTCCAGTTATAATTACTGAATATAATGTCTTTTATTTCTTAAATTGCTCTTCGATTCCTATTCTGCTTCAATTCCTATTAGCTACAGAGTGGCTTTTCTTAATTGCAGGCTACTGAAATTCATTTTATTGTTTGAAAGAACATAGTTATATTTAGAAAAAATAAATCCAGGCCAATACAGGGTTACAAAAGATACATCACCAAAGTCTCTAAGACATAATGCTGGACCTCAATCTTAAGTTATACAGACCAGACTGACCACCTGCAAGCTTTTCCAGGGTTCGCAAGTGCTGTAATGAGATTGCAGTAAACTGCAAGATACTGCAGAGCAATATACAGCAAAAACACAGCCTTTCAGATCTTCCAACCAACCTGCAAAACGAGAAAGTTGAAAAAGTCTTCAGAAGTTTCTATAGTTTCTGTACATAGACTAGGAAGTTCACCTGCAATGGCACAAACACCAACAAAAGGTGAACTAAAGAATGCTAAACACAAGAAATGTGAAAATAGATGTTAGGTGTCAAAGAAAAAAAAATGTTGCACAAGAGATGAACAAGATTAGAAATGATAGACAAGATATAGTGAACTTGGCGTGATTCGAACACACATCTTCTGACGTGGGGTCAGACGTGCTACCATTGCACCACAAGTTCGGCATTACACTAATAACAAAGTAAGGAATTATTTCATCCAAAACCAAACTAAGAAATGCCTGCACAAAATAGTCAGAACTTTGGTCTGAACTTAAGTCTTAAGTTGATGATCATGAGTAAGTATTTGCTAGTATGCACTGTCTAGGTATAACTTAAGTCTGAAAAAGCAGGGAACAAGTTCTTTCAAAGCTGAATTTCTATTATCCCAAATGAAAGATAATTTGAGTAAAAGATTAACAATGACCAAACGAGAGATAACTTGAGTAAATGCACCTCAAGATAAGCGTAACTTCATCGAAATATCCCCGCAGTCGGAGCATTGCTTCCCTCTTCGTTATTAGCCTCTGTTATGTTGAGCTCTTTCTCCAAGAAATTCGTCTCTTCTTCACTATTGTCCTGCAAAATTTGAATTCAAGTAAGCATTTTCGCCACCTGATATTTGCACGTATCAATTCTAGAACTTCTAGTGAAAGCTTACAGAAAAATTAGTTATTCTCATATAAAAAAACAAGGTATAATGGGATAGCGGTTTCTCACTGCTAACTCTTCCCACAAGCTCTTGAGCTTCCCTGATGATGCCGCACTTGCTTCCCAGTTTTGAAATTCCACATGAATGTACCCAAAGAAGTCCCCTGTAGCACAAAAAACTACTCAGTATTCTCAAGGGGTAGAACATATAAGGATTTAAGATGTCAGTACAATCTTGAACCTATTACTGTATGATAATCCAAAAAACTGCCTACTGTTATTTGGAAATCCTCTCAAAACATCACCTGCATAACAAACCGAGTTATGCATAAGACTTGAGGAAATCTGACCCATTTGATGATACAGGACATTACAAACAGAATAACCAGGTCAAGATGAGCACGAGGTGGCAAGTATTAGTTTTACCTCCACCGACCAGGTTAAGATGAGATATATCCCCCCTAGAGGCTAGAAATATGGAGAGCTCATAACAATTGTTGACACCGTCGAGTAAGTGAAGATTAACAAAGGTATACCCTTTAAGAGACTTTGAGTTATTAAACATTACGGTCTATAATAACTATTTCTGTGCTTGACCTATACTCAGTAGAGTTAAAAAAATGGAACATAAAGCGCGAGTTTCTTAGATCACAGAAGTGGAAAAGCAAGATTCCTAGAATGAAGCCGGAAAAATTAGATTAGCTGAGGGAAATTTAAAGGTAATACCATAATCTGTTTTAGTACCACCTAGTCATTTCCTGGGGATGAAGGTAACAAATGTTAGGCTAACAATTAAGCATAGCTACAACGCAAAGCAAAAATTGACAAGATTACAACCCAAAAAATCCAACACCATCATGTAGGGTATGAAGTGCTAAGGACAGAACTAACCGAATGGACCACTAACACAGTCCCAATGGACAGAATTGTCTTCCAAGTTTATAGCAGTATTACTGATCTGGCATAATGATACTCATCTCCAATTTCATGAAATTTCAATGCAATTCTCATCACATATAGAATCCATAATCTGGACTCCCCGTTCACTGAGTTCACCATAGACTGGACCAATATTTAGAACACAACACTAGTAAATAAACACATACTGTAAGTAAATGGGCAGACAAACAGACATCTAAGCAGAAGCATAGACACATTAGCAGCCAATAAATATAAAGATATTGTAGCACACAGAAAGAGAACAAAAAAGTATGATCGATTCTAAAGCGAACAACATGGCAGACAACTGAAATCATGGAAACTACTGCACACAAACAGAAAGCTAAAAGTGACGTAACACAGAGGGGCTGAACTTCATCAGGATGCCTCCCGTCCACTCTACTACCTTTCATAATAATCATGTTAAGGAAAACCTGATAACAAACTATAATGAGTTCTAACAACATGCTACAAGGAACCTGCGAGTGCTCTGGTATATATATCCAACTAGTCAACTAGGATAGAAACGAATTCCATAAAACAAACAAATTTTGAGTGCCAAAGATGACGTTATGTTCTATGCTGAAAAGAAACCACAAATACATTTAGTGATCAATCTGTCAACAATAAGGACTTCAATAACTAACTCTATGCCTAACAAGAACTCAGCCCATGGCTAACCTACCACTAACTGACAAACTGACACTTCCATAAACATAGTATGAAATCACATTCTCCTAACATTGGCTACTGAAGAGAGTATGGAGCAAGAAGAACCACACACATTAACATCCAAATGAATCTTATTTCAGTGTAACATCTCACTATCGTATTTGTAGTTCAAGAAAAGGAGAATCCAACATTGAAGTTATATGATACCCTCAGTTTCAACTTAGCATCAACACTAAAAAAACAACTACATAGGCACGACAAACCTTGTAAGACGGCCCGAAACTACTTGAGTGACTCACATGGAGATTACCTAAGTGTTGAAGAAGGTGAGAGCAAGCAGACCCAACAATCACAAGGAAGAATATCTAAAATTTATAACTGGTGCTCAGATTTTATCTATAGAGATATGTTTTACTCATATGATTGATTCGAAAATACATAAATACTGGTACAATTGATTTTCATGATAACACCTACAAACTAACCTTTTTCGTCAGGGTGTCATGGATGAAATTTCAAACAAAGTAGAAAAATCTAAGTAGAAGTGGGAAATTCATTGTCAAAATAGCAATTTTATGTTGCAATTGATGAAGAACAAGTTAAGCAAGCTTCAGCTCCAACAACAAATTATCTACTTTTGCATCTCATACTAATTAAGAAACTCAGTTCTGTAATCAACCTAAACTAATAAAACCTGCATCAAAAAATCAATTTTCTAATCAATTTAAACATTCAAAATACCCTCTAATTTCGCCCTAATCTTTCACCCAATTTCATAGATTAACTAAACAAACTATCAATTCATCCTGAAGAAATTAACAACTCGTAATCGCTTACCTCGTGAAAGAAGAAGACGAACCAACGAAATTTATAATCAACACCGATACATCTTCTTCATCTTCATCGTTCCGATTTTAGGTCAAATCATTACTGAAAACATAAGTTAACTAAAATTGATCAGATGTAAACTCAAACTCAGATTTAGTTTTGGTGGAAAGGCTAACTGTTCGACCTAAAATTTTTACACTCTCAGAGTGTGTTAATGGCGGCAGGAAGAACAAAGCAAGAAGAAGATGTTTCTTTTGTTGGTTGTGTCGATAAAATCAATAGAAAAGGGATGGTACGTGTCCAAGTCAACTCTCTTACAGAGTCACGATTTGTTGACTTGGTCTTGGTGCCTGTTTTCTAATATTAAGAAATTAAAAATAAAAATAATAAAAATAAATTTTGATTTATAGAAATTAAATACAATTGTTATTCTGTATAAATGTGGGGAAAGTTGTGACAAGAAAAATCCTAAGAGTTATTAATTTGGGGTTGTTTTAGATGTGGTAGAATTTTTGGGTGGAATCATCATTTTCAATTATAATTGTGATTGTCTTCATAATTGCCAACAAATATTATTGTTACTATAAAAATTCCTAATTATTATCACGAATACAAAATTTATTAACAGTTATAATTGTTGCAGGACTTGTCACAGGTGTATCAGTGACTGAAAGATAAACTGTGACAGGTTACACTGTGAGAAAATCCTGGTTTTGGTGTAGTGTTAACATTGTGTGTGGTGTTTGAAGTACCAGAATTGTTGATTGTAAATGTTTTTAGTGAAGAATGCGGAATACGTGATATTGTCAACAACCAAAGTAGTCTCATGAGATTGGTTTTGTATCCATTGGTCATCTTGATAAGTATATATTTCGATTCATTGAAGGTAAGACTCACATCTCGATTCAATCAAACTGTCAAACTCGCTGTCAACCCGATTAACGCGTGAATCACTAAATCCGAGTTCTTGACTTTTTCTCTAATAGCAGTTAAGAATCGAAATGTCCTTAATCCGTTGAAGATAAACATGAATTGGACCGGACCCTTTTCACATTAAATAAATGATTTCTAAGCATAGATTTTCTAGCTACAACCGATTTGAGAAGCTAGTGGCTAGATAATCCCGGATCTCGCGATAAATGTTTGAACCCAAAATATATTTTTGATACAAATGAAGTAAAAGTAGCATTCAAACAACTAATAAAAAATCATGTCCCATTTTCACCATATAGCAAAGTCACGGTTTGATTGTATACGTGATGGAGTTGTGATAGTAGTGCTTGGTAGAGGAATGAAACCATCAATGAAGCTTAAGATCTCAGCACTTGATAAGAATATACTCCATCCGAAACTTCCCAGCACCAAATAGTTTGAATACTCTAGTTTCGAGAGACATAGTTAGAGATATTTATAAATGGTATTGATGTAGGAAAGTTGTACCGAGTGTTTATGGGTGAAAACTATTTCTGCGGTTTTGGTAATTTGGGGTGTGTGGATGAGAAATGAGTCTAAACCTTAAACAAATGCACTGCGCGGTGAGTGCTTGTAGATCGAGAGATCAATCTGTGCAAGTCCGGCCTAAACCAAGAAATGGCCGTTTCCGGACTTGTTTCGGTCACAAAGTGAAGGAGATGGGGTTGATCTTAGGGAGGGAAGCGAAGAAGGTGTTGGCTATGAATGACTTGTATCGAAAGGTGAATCGGCTTGCGTGGTGTAAGCTATCGGTTAGTGTTTGAATACGATTGTATCAACACTTGCCTCGTTGTCCGGACTTGTCTTGTTTAAAAATAGGATGGAGAACCTATTTATACAAGTCTTTTAGCCTAACCTTCGTATCTCGTGGGAAGTGGAGAAAGTGGAGTGATAGAGTAGTGGAGTAATGTGTTAGTGTCACACGACCAGGGCTTGCCCACTTCTCCCATCATCACTTAACCTTCCATGACTTCCCGACACGCTCTTGTGATGGCGCGTTGTGCGCGCAGCCGTAAACCGCTGAGACCAATACCCCGTATGTATCCCCGGTTTGTGACATGATTGATGTCTGGAATATGTGGGTCGTGGGACCCACAAAAGGTAGCAGTAATGCTAAATTGAATAAATGTGTTATTCGGGAGGTCGATACTTGTGAAGTATCATGTGTATTCTATGCGACCGCATCATGGTGTGGTAAAGTGATCGGGTGGTGATCACCAAGGCGCCTTACCAAACCAATTAACTCCCGACCGGGGTTGTATAACCAAGCCTGAAGTTGGACTGAGACGAGATGATCTTTGAGACACTCATCTGCGAATCGTTGATGGAATTAGGGTTTTAGAAGAGGTACACAAGCATCCCTCTTCAGCCTGGTCGAATCCAAGCTTGGGATACGATTTTGGCCAGGCCGATCGTACATGCGTGTAGACGGCATGACGGTGTAGGCGCCCAAACCCCATTATCTCACGAAAGTGTGATCTGGACCACTCAATTCGTCCAGCAAAGTCGAGTGGTCGAGATCAGTTTGCGACAGAAAACGAGTGCAAACAAAAGCCGCGCATCGTGCCTACCTCGGTCGCGCGTTCCAAGACGACCAATCTTGGTCGGTCTTGGCCGATCGGTCTGGCGTGTAGGTGATAGGCTGGTGTTCACGCCTATACCTGAGTGTCCCATGAAAACGTGATCTAAGCCACTCAAATCGTCCGGCGAAGTTGAGCGGTCGAGATTAGTTTGCAATTGGGAAGTGTAACCACGCTAGTTTGGGCGGACGATTTGGGATAACCATGCATGGTATGCCTTGGCCGACCAGGTAAGGGTATAGATTGGTCCACGGTGGTCATGTTGGTATGACCTGACACCTTAATCTAATCTTGGACCCTCCATTCGTGCTTGGAGAAGATGGACGCTCGTGATGCTCAAAACCCTAATTTTGGCTTTCATGGCCGTGTAACCATGCTTTATTCGGGCGTATTTGGATTGGAATGACCAACCATGGTTGGTCCTGACCGATTGGTCGAGGTATGTAGGCGGGCCACGGTGATTGTGTTGACATGCTCTGGGCCTTTTGAATCTACATCTACACCCTCCATCTATACTGCGAAGATGGATGGTTAAGACCTGTTTTGTGACACATGTAATGTGCCGCAAACCCTAATTTAGGGTTTTCCGCCTATACCGCTATGGTTTGGACGTTTTGGCAAGCTATGCCAACTGAGGCCAACCATGCGGGTCCGCGTTGGTTGGCAGCGAATATTCCATACCGCAGGGGGTTATGGAATTGATCTGGGCCATCCAATCATGCTTGGTGAAGTTGGATGATCGAGATCATATCCGGATCGATACGGACAGATCGGATGCTCAATCGGGCTAGTATAACACACCGAGAGTTGCTCAATCGTGCTAGTATAACACATCGAGAGTTTGCGCTTTGACGGGTATTTCGTACATGCTTTCATTATAATGCTTGGAGGTTAAGTGTTGCTCTGCTGAGAGCAACACTTTCGATCCGTCATCTTGCACCGATAATGGGTACATGAAATACAAGGCCGCTTACGCATTAATTAATAATGCTATAAATTCACGGGGTATATGGGATTGTTGCTACATGCTCCAACCTGGATGAATTTCGTGTATTTAATTCACGAGAATGGGATTGTTGTCACATGCTCCATTCTAGGTGAATTAGTAAAGTGAAGAAGTATTCAACACTTATTAATGGCTTTATCTTTTACAAGATGTTAGCGCATAATTTTCCGGGTTTTTACAATTTTAACCTTAAATGAAAATCCACCATCAACATTAAGTCCCCGCCTAGCACATAATGGTTACACTATCATGGGGTAGGCATGAGATATTGACATACATATGTGAGAAAGGCAGGATAAAGGAAGTTTACCCCAAGAGTATTGACCAAGCCGCTAGTTGTCCATGCCGTTGTGCTTTGTATGGAATCCTTTGGTGGGACCAGGTTTCCTTCTTTGGGTATTTGAATCAAAAGAGGAAACCAAATAAAAGAGGAATCCTTGTTCTATTGGGATTCTTCTAATTTTTGTCTATAAAAGAGACCAACCCCCTTTTCTTTTTTCTCACGAGATTTTTTTTTGTGTTCGGCCACTCCACATGCGTGATCTCCATCAAATCGTCGCCCGGCCGTCGTTGCGGAGTTCTTGTTGCCGGGCGTCCAGTAAGTTTCGGTTTTTTTTTTTTTTTTTTGGAAAAACCCTAATTTCTTAGGTAAAAATCTTTTGATAGATACATCATGCTTAGCTTCTCATCAAGATAGTAAAACCGCCCATTTTGCTAGAATTGTTTAGTTCCGCGAGCTCATGAATGTGTCGTTTTTGCTTCTTCTTCCATCGTTGCATGCAAAACCTAGTTTCTTAGGTTGTAGCTTGGAGAGAAATTTGGCTTGAATTTCATAAACAAAATTTTTCATAAGAAAACCGTGTTATAATACGTGCATACGAATGCGGTCCCACCATGTGCTTTTGATCCTAACGTGGGTCCCACCCATACATGCTTGACTGAAAGTCGTCACCTTATACTAGCCTTGTGCCCCTAACCAACACCTAACTTGAAATTTGAGTAATACCAGACTTGAAACCAATACCTACTTGAAGCTTGAGTAATACCGGACTTGAAACCAATACCGGACTTGAAACCAATACCTAGTGAAACCAATACGGACTTGAAACCAATACCTAATTGAAAATTGAGCTTTGTTTGGACCCAATCCCAACCTTGTACATTCCAACGTGAATGCGGTTTGCGCACATATCGTGTGTTTTTATACAATCTTGACTCCACCCTATTTATTGTAGAATGAAGAAAAGAACTCCTGTTGATATGTCTTACGGAGATAATGTCGGTGCCAAGTCGGGAAGTGTTGACACTTCAAAGATATGCCGAACATTGCTTTATGAGTTGTTCACCTTTTCTTTTCCAAACATTAGGAAACATCCCTCTCACAGGATAGTCTTACTTTCCGATTCGGAAAATATAGAAGTTGATCCATCTTCTTCTTTCTATGCACTTGTGATGAGGTTAAATCTTCAAAGAAATGAATATCCATGCATCTCCTATCGACTTCAAGACTTGTCATACTCCACTGGCTTCTTATGAAGGATGGATGAGGCGCATGTTGAATAATAAGGGCGTTAAAGCCAATTTGACCAAAGCGCAAATCCTCAATGCGATTCATGGCATCTCTGCTACTCTTGAAATTAAGAAAGATCTTGCGCGTGATTACTTTCATTTCTCGGTGGCGCCCTTCTACTCATACATCTATATCTAGATGGGGAGAGATGAGTATTACTCCGGGAAAGCGTAGCCGCATTGATGAACACGCATTGTTTGGGAATCTTTATTATGAGCTTTCGACACGGAACAACGTGATTATGACACTATACTCCAAAAGGTGGCGGAATTCGAAGCGATACTGGACAAGGAGGAGAAAAAGATACAAGATGCTTTTACACCTGGTGGGTATCGGAATGGTCTCCTGTGGACCCGGAGCCGAATTAGGAGTTGGAAAAACGAGGCTCGGTGTGATTGCATTCCTGTCTTTGTGGCTATCCAGAGATATATATGACGACGGTTCTGGAAAGAAAACCATAAGTGGTGTTCTGGTTAAGATTGTTATAAAGCTAGCAAAAGGCGAAGTTCTTCCCTTAGGTGCCTTGTTCCTTGGATCGTTGTATTCTCATCTGGACGCCTTAGCAATGGATATGCATGTTTCCAACGGGTACAAGAAGGTGGAGTCGTATGTCCACTTCGCTTTTCTTCAGGAATGCTTGTGGGAACAATTCAAAAGTTATGCTCCTGTTCCTGCAACTTCGCTCGGCAATTTGTATGGTGGCTCGAGAATACTTAGTTGGCGGAGGAGCGTCCCAACCCAGGTGCGAAACTCGTGGATATCTTTGATAATGTGTTTTCTCAGAATCTTTCATTCCATGGGGGGCGATCCACTCTTCCATTGCTCAGCCCAAGAAGACTTTTGTTATTGTTTCTCCGACGGTCCGATGTTGCGTTGTGTCTAGATGCCAACACTATGAAATTTGGAGAACTTATTTACCCAGCGAGTGCATTTCGGGATATATCCCGTCTTTATTCAACGAAGATCTTACTGCGACTCCGTACAACATTGACAGGGCTTCTCGCCAAATGGGATTTGACCAGGGTGTTCCATTTATCCGTCCGTCGGAGGCTCCGAAAGAACTCCTCCCGGGTATCTTTGATGCTGACGTGTTCTTGGCATCGCAGAGTCTTCCTTTCTGGCCTATTGGGAGAAACTCATTGGTAACTGAAAAGTATAAGGAATTTTGGGGGAAGCAACTGTTAGCTTTCCAAGAATTCTCGGAGGATGTTGTGACAGATTCCCGTGGTGAGCCATTTTCTGACGTCCTGAAGAAGCATTTCCGGTTGAGGCCACTTCCCGGTAAACGGACCGAACGAGGATTGCGGTCCCAATCGGAGAGAGATCTAAGAGGTGCATGTGGTTCGATGATCCTCAATTCCTCCAATATGCGAGGTATTTAAATCTCTTTTTGTGATTCCTTCATTTCTCAGAGTAAATTCTTCTAAGAGTGATCCTTGCTTGAAATAAGGAATTCCGAAGAGAATGTCTTCACAAGGTTGGCGCGTATTCGAGAATGAGAAGGTGGTAATGTTGGCCTTCATGTTGAGAAGTCATGCGTCTTGATCTTCATCTTTGAGAAATGCAGCTGATACCGATCTTCATCTTTGAGAAGTCTCAGAGGTACCGATCTTCATCTTGAGAAGTCCGTGGCTCGGTCCTTTCCGACCATGACGAGATTATGCGGCTCGGTTGGACAAGGCGCCTCCTAAGTGATCTTTTTGATGGGGCCGTGATAGAAATTGGCACCCGAGGCCAAGTAGATATCGGGAGGAATGTAAGAGAGGCAACGTCCGCTATTGTTGAGGTGGCTTCCTTGAAGAACGTTCGAAACGAGGTTCCCATCAATAAAGCTATCGTGGCTACTTCTTACGAAAGACCTCCACACTAACCGACAAGGCTCCGTAATTTAGTGAATGATGAGTGCCAAATAGTGCATATTTCTACATCTATTTATTGGCATTTAACTCATCTTTTGTGCTCGAAATCGAGATATTATCCCGTTCTATATTTTCTTTGTTTTCAAGAATAAATATTTGTACTAATTAATTTTGTGTTTTTAGGTAGTAAATAAAGCTCGGAGAAATTGAGGAGCCAAAAGAGCGAGAAAATTGGAGGCAAGAGTCTATGGAGCAAGAAAGCCAAAGCCTGCGCGCGCACATCGGTTGCAACCCAACAAGGAGCAACCCATTTACAAGATATGGGCTTGAGCGGTCCAAGACCCAAGACCGGATCCAAGCCCGCACCATTTGAGCCGTTAGATTTCACCCATCTACATCCTACGGCCGCATCGGCCCTCGCATCGATCTCCCCCTAGATCCTACGGTCGCTCCAACCTTCCCATCGACCCTCGCTACATCCGCCCCCACACCACATCCACCTACACCTACACCCATCGACAAACTTCCCATTTTTTTCCTTCTCTTCTCTTTCTTTTCTCCCCAACAACTCCAGAACCACCCTACCCTCTCTTCCCCGACCATACCAGTTTGCGGAACCCTCACCACCACCACCATCTCTTTACCACGACACCAGACCATCAAGACTGCTCATACATCCCTATTTCGACCCTATCTCCATCGGTGGCTTCTTCCATACCTTAGAAGCTAGGGTTGAGATAGTTGAAATCGTGGTTATCAAATCAATGAGTCGAGAGGAGTTAAGCGGGAGGAAGAGGTTTGGGTTGTTGTTTACTTGTCATTTCGAGTGATTGTGAGGTATAAATGGATGTTCTTCATGTGAGAGAAATATCGATGCATGTTTTAGGGTTTTATTTTGTTAAACTAATTTGCATTCTGTTTTAATTTTTGTATCATGTTCTAAACTCTCTTACTGGGGTGTAGATGAAACCCCTGATTTAATGTCTAGTTGATCTAATTCTCAAAGTGTTCTTGTAGTTTGTAATGCTTAGGATTTTAGTTAGCCTTTGAACCAAACTTACACCTTGATCAATGGTACCGTAAGAAGACCATTGATACTAGGGGTTAACGAGGGGAGTGAGTTAATCGATGATCCATCTAAAGCCTTCAAGGGAAGGCACAAGACCACAAAGTGAGAATTTGAACGCCTAGCATATGATTAGGAAGTGAATTCTATCACCTTAGTACCTTCAACTACCCATTTACAATTCATATTTGCTACCACCTTAGCTTAGAGTCACAACTCAATTCAGTCGTATCGACACCCAAAAGCTCATATTTGTGTTACAATACCTTAGAAATCAGTTTAGGAAGCCTTAGATCAACTACACAACACCCATTTCCACAATGGATCGACCTGTACCCTACGCCTCCAACAGGCGCCGTGCACTTCTGCGGTTTAACGTAGTGCTCCTTTCCCAGCCTACCAAGTTTTTGCGCCGTTAACCGGGATTTGGTAGTGTTCTTTGTTGATTACTAGTTTTCTTCACTGAATTTCCAGTTCACCCGTGCATAATTGCTTTGAATTATTGTTTTTAATCCTTTATTTGTTTAGCTTAGTTGTAGTTTTCTTTCTCTGCATCTTCTATTGCATATTGTTAACTTTATCATTTGCATTTTAGTTAATCTATCTCAATTGCACACTTGCATTCTTGCACTTCTCTTAGTGTTTCTTATTAGCTGCACCTCATCTCAGGCATCTCAT